>OZ022578.1:1437500-1451014 GCA_963669155.1 Arbacia lixula | reverse complement strand
CCTTCCTAAGTACGCGCCTGGTGGGGGGGACGCGTCCCTTACGCCCCCCCCCCCCCGGTATTTCCGCCCATGCCCCGTAGGCCTACCATTTTTCGTTTCTGTTTACACTGCTTGGAGCTCTAGCCCCGGACTGCCCTGCATCCGTCATTACGTGTAATGACAGATGTATCCTACATTACATCCGTCCAAGCATTTTGTCCAGGAACATGAATCTCAAAAAATATCTTACCGATTGCAAGATTGTGATCATTCACATGGCTACGGAAGAATCCCCTGGATGTAGGACCCCCCCCCCCCCCCCCCCCCTTCCAGGCCTGCGGCGGAGGGGTCCTGTAGGTATAGGGTTATACCTAGTGAGATGCTTTACAGATCGAAATAATCCACCCATTTGGGGCATTCTTTTATATTAGTGACGTGGGTTTTTTCCCCTTCCCAATAAGATTTGGTGGTTCAGAGAAGCAATTTTTTGAGCGGATCCACGGCAGAACACAGACTATTTCCGATCATGCTTTCATTCATCAGCTTTCATGCCAACACAAGGCTATAATATAAAGAATATCATATTTTGATTGTAGGATTGTTTTTGTTCGCTTTTACAATTCCAAGTTAAGCTGTAGACATGCAGTCAGCTGCACTAAAATAGAGTCGAGGCTAAACACTACTTGAAACGATCGGGGAGGGTAATATTGATGTTCGGTGTAATAATCTCTTTGAAAATATAATTTCAACGACACCATACTCCATAGACATATCTCTGCAGTATACTGAGTGCCAAAATATGAAAATTCGAGACTTGTTGGAACTCTGGTAAGTTTTGGCGAACATTGCTAATGTCGTGATTTTGATTTATGATGTGCATACATTTAAGTACATTTCACGTAATTCATTCAAGTAGTTCAAATTAACTTCCACTGTCATGACTGTACTACGTCTACGCATGGCTGTCCCTAGCCCCGGGACTGCTCCCGCGTGAGCGGGCTGGTCGCAGTAAGGCTGTCCCATGTATTGAATTTCGTGATGTATTAAATTCAGCAGGATGCGTCATTAGAATTTCTTCTCGTTACCTAGTAATCACTTTTCTTGTTAATCTGTTAGTTTGTTGGTCTGTTACAAAGTTTTTCTTTGCTCTCATTTCTTTATTTCTGTATCACACTTGGTACAAATGATCCTTGGATACTAGTAGTGTGTCTCTCAGTCTCAGTGTCCCTTTGACTTCATGAGGCTGATGGGGTCAGGGTCCTCTAGGGGTCGGTCAAAAGGTTTGAAAAAAAAAAAAAACTTGCCGCTGTTTATTGATTGCAAAATCAGGCGAGACTCAAGGTTCATGAAGAACCACCTTGTTTCTTCTTCTTCTTCTTCTTCTTCTTCTTCTTCTTCTTCTTCTTCTTCTTCTTCTTCTTCTTCTTCTTCTTTCTTCTTCTTCTTCTCCTTCTCCTTCTCCTGCTTCTGCTTCTGCTTCTCCTCCTCCTCCTCCTCCTCCTCCTCCTCCTCCTCCTCCTCCTCCTCCTCCTCCTCCTCCTCTTCTTCTTCTTCTTCTTCTTCTTCTTCTTCTTCTTCTTCTTCTTCTTCTTCTTCTTCTTCTTCTTCTTCCTCGTCTTCTTCTTTTTCTTCTTCTCCTTCTTCTTCTTTTTCTTCATCTTCTTCTTCTCCTTCTTCTAGTTTTGGTGCAGTCTGCCATGCCGCTGGCATATTATCGTTGTGCTTGTCCAGTGCAGAGTGTACAATGTACATTACATGGCAATATGGCATTTTTGCGGATGGAATTGCATAAGCTGAAGCCAATTATTTTCCAATTCCTGGAGTGCATCTAAATCCGCTTGTCATGCACTGAGCTCTGCTCATTGCACATGTTCAGAGATTGTACTTGTTCTACAAAGTCAAAGTTAATAAAGTGGACACAAAAACAACACATCTAGCATAACCTGTTCCAAGGAGTGATAAAGGAAACTGATTCTCCATAACTTTGATTTTGTAACCAATGAGAATAGACATACATGTATCATTGTGTGTGTAGTGAAAATTGAAAAAATGGATCAGATTAGTCTATTCTAGATCTATTCATACAGTTTTTTTCCTGATATAGAATGTTATATTTGAAGAATGAAAACCTGATCTTTTTTTTAATACAACTGCAATCAATAATACAAAATATTTCTTACAAATGTAATATTTATCTTTCATTTTTCATTGTGTTTTTAATTTGACAGGACATAACACAGTCTTCTAGGGAATAGGACAAAAGCATCATGAACTTGCCAGGGCCAGGCCAACCTCGACATGAGAAACAAGGAGAGCTTGGCGATCTGAGCCTGAAGACGAAGCCGGAGCTTCTGGATCTGCTTGCAAGACAACAGCAGCTCTTAGCCAACAGGTAAGCTATGGTAAGCTATTGGGAAGATAAGACATTTTTGGATAAAGCAACCACAGAGAGGCTTGTTTGCACATTTATATTTAGTTACTTACATGTAGATTTCAATAATGGTTTCTGGGAATCTCTGAGACTCAACTAAATAAACTCCAACGTGTACAGAATTCAGCGGCAAGGCTTGTAACACGAAAAAGGAAATTTGAACATATAACTCAGATCCTACGTAGTTTCCACTGGCTCCCGATAAGGGCTCATGTTCAGTTTAAAATCCTCATTCTTGTATTCAAATGCTTATGTGGAAATGCTCCTGTCTATCTTACTGAACTCATCAAACCATACCAGCCTACTCGTAATCTTCGTTCTCAATCAAAAAATCTTCGCTCTGAAATTCATGTAAAATCTAAGACATTCGGTAATAGAGCTTTTGCAAATACCGCACCCAAATTATGGAATAACCTCCCCCAAGGCATTAGATCATTGACAGACTTCGATCAATTCAAATCAAGACTAAAGACGCATCTGTTTGATAATTATTAGTTATTTTCAAATTCTCACATAATCAATTTTTACTTTCACACGCATAGAGACTATTTGAATGGTATTATGCGTCTCTAAGAATTGATTATTATTATTATTATTATTAATAATAGAGTCAATCCTGTCTTTGAAGACAGCCCTGAGGAAAAAGAAAATGGAAAGGTGGGGTTGTCTAAACAGGTGCAATTACCTGCAAACTGGTTTGAAGGGATTCAAGTACAATGGTACTGTATGTGTTGACAGGTGTACATATATCTTTAGAATATCTTCCAGTTGGCATATATTGATTGGTGTGTGCTAGAATATGTTTGCCATTGTTCATTCAAAAAGGCATATCTTTTGACATGTGTACATATCTTTAGAATATCTACCAGTTGGCATATTGATTAGTGTGGGCTAGAATATGTTTGCCATTATCATTCAAAAGGGCATTTCTGGCTCTCATCCATTTTCTTATGACAGATTTTGAAACAAATATCACAATCAAGTCTACCCAGAGTACATGTAGGTCCATAAATAAACCATAGAAATTGCAGAATATGTAGCAAATAATGTAGAATAAGAGGAAATATTTTGTATTTCATAATTGTTGGAAAGTGTGATATAATACAGTTACCATCAACATGTAGAGCTGTAGAACAACATCATATCTTGACCCAGACCTACCCGGTAGCCCAGTCAATAATGATGAGAATGAACAGCTCTTATATAAAGTGCACATTACCAAAGGGCTCTGTGGGTTTTTTTAAAGAGAAAATGAGAGATGACAGAGCTTTATCCGGGCAGCAAATGTATATACATTATGCAACATGTATGAGATTACTAATTTATCAAATAAATATTTAGGAAGACTTAAAGAAAAGAGGAAAATGTCTGGATTTAAAAGAAAATTACCATCCCACAGGAGAGGAACAACATATTGAGAGATGGATGTTCACTGGAAGATTTCTTGACCTTGGATTGCAGGTAGACTCATACTTCAATGATAGTTCCGACTGAAACCATGGAAAAATAGAGTGGTAACATTCAGTGCTCAAGGAATGCAAATCACAATCATGTTTAAATGTAAGCTGTAGTCTTTTTGATAACAACGCTGAATCCTGCGTTTTTGGATGAGTCTTAAGTCAGTAGAGAGAAAGTCAGTAAGACAGTAGACAAGAGTCAATGAGTCATTGTGGGATACCAGCTGATGTGAACTACCGGTATGTTGTTATGTCTTACCTTGTGTTTCTACTTCTTGATTTCCTTTACTACCAGCCGGTTCCTCAGCAGACTACCGGACAAAGGTGCCAAAGTGAAGAACTTTGCCAGCTCTCTGAAGAAACTGATAGAAGAGCGAGAGGAAGTAGATGAGACTGCTAAACTCTTTGAAAGAATGGATATAGGTCAACATGATTCCACTGTTGGGGCTATCACAGAAAGAAACTATTTCGAAAAGGACAGTGGATGCAGTCAAACTGGGAATACAACCAAGACCGCTGGATTAAGTGAGGAAAAATTGAGTCCGGCGGGGAAGATGAAAGAAACGAAAGGGAAGTTCAGGCCACACAGAGATTTGAGATCGGTAGCCATACCCACGGAATTGGCCTCATCTGAACACAAGGGTTCATCACCAGTCAGGACAGGTCAAAGGTTGGGTGCAGAGAGGTTAAAGGTCGCACTGGACGAGACAGAACTTTCATCGGCAAGAGAAATGCCGCTGAGAAACCAGGAGGCACAGGTTGTGGAGTTTGAAGAGTCTGCCGATCTCCTGCAGCACCAGAAGAAACAAGTGGAGGTGGGTTCCAGTTAGAGCTGTGTCAGAATGGATTTAGCTTAAACAGAGGCGATGGATATGGTATTGTATCAAAAGTTTACGATTACAACAAATAATAATGATTAATAGATGGTAGGTGGTACATTACAATGTTTTTATGAGAGAAATATTCTAATTTTATGCTGTGTGACAGCAGATCGAATTATTTTAGGATATGCCATATCCATCACATGGCATATCCTAAAATAATTTGATCTGCTGTCACACAACACAGAACCTGTTTGGTTTGCACTTAAATACAAAAACAGATCGGGTTGCTAAGTTTATCAGGATCATTTGAAGAAACAAGCTATAGTTGTTAAAAATGGGGTGATTTTTTTCTGTTAATAGCATGTTGAATCATGTTACATGTCAACATTTTGCTCTGGACTTTGTCTCTTTAACGCATAAAGTTTGAGGAGTAGCTGTTGGAACTGTTGTTTTCATCGCATGGGATTTGTCCAAGGGGTGTTCTCTTTTAAATGGCTGATAAAATCCAACACACATAATGAAACTTTTTGTTTTAATTTTCACTGTATCTCATCATGTGAATAAGACTGATTGAACGATCTGTGAGGAAAACAAGCAGAGAAAATGAAGACCAGGCAGGGATTTGAAATATTGTGACGTTGCCAGACACCAGACCAGAGAGAGCTTGCTGGTAATGTAGCCACCTGACAAGCAGGAGATGCAGATTCAAATCCCGATCTGCTCACCTCTTCCTCTGCTTGTGATCCTTCCAGAGTTATTAATACTAATCAATCTTTTATGTTTGAAAGGCAGCAATATATAATTTAGAATATTTCTTTCATAAAAACATATGTTGTATTGTAATTAGCCTACCAGGTATTAATCATAATCATTTTTGTAATTGTAAACTTTTGATATAATGATTAAGTGATGTGTATTGGAAGAATAAAAGTAACAAATTATTTCAGTTGTATGTGTGACCACAAAAAAAAACAAAAAAACATTTGCCGTACTGTTACCATAATAGTCAGAAGCTACTTGTTACATCTTGTGAGAAGTTTCAACAGAAGTCAGATTTGCATGCTTTTGTATGATTTCTTTTACATGCTTTTTTTTGGAATTTTAACTGGAAACAGGCGTTAATAGCACAACAAGCATCAGAGAGGCTGGCAGAGAGACTTGGTATTGTGATGGGAGACTTCATTCCTGACATACAAGGAAGGTAGGTGTAAACTTTGTGCAACTTAAAGGGATAGTCCACCCTGAAATCAAGTTGGATTCAATAAGAGCAGAAACCTGAAAGAAACATGTCAGTGAAAGTTGATGACAATCCATCAAAGGATATCAAAAGAAAGTTACGATTGATTAAAATTGTGATTTTGTGGCGTCACGTGCGCGAGATATGGCATGTATTAATTTTTGGGGAAGATGTTGACTTTATCAAAATGGCATCATTTTACCTTTGCATTTGATACATCATTGGAAACACATTTTTACCTGCATACCTTTGTGGAAAAAAAATATTCCTTTATCAAAAACTGAAAAAGAGCAAGTTATGGAATTGTACAGCACACAAAATAGAGGAAAGCACCTCGTATGTGACGTCACAAAATTAAGATTTTATAAGATAACTTTCTTATCCTTTGGCAGAATTTGCATACAAATTGAAAGAGGGATGTTGATGTTGATGCCTGAAACTTGGACATGATGGGGAATAGCAAATGTTCCCTTGCCAACTGTACTGACTCAACTTGGTACTGATTGTTGATTCTGAAACCTTTGTGGGCTGTGTTCTTTATCATTTAGTCTATACTCTATCATGAGAAAGCGGATCACAAACCTTCCAAGCAAAATATCAGTGTGTTGTACTACTATAAAACCGGTAATGTTTGCACAACATTTGTTTTTGCGCTTTTCACGCACCATAGAACATGCCAGAATTGAATTTCATTACAATTTTAAGACCATTCCTGCTATCTTTCGCAGGCTAGATGCACAACTGTCTTGGGGATATACTCGCAAAAAGTACTATGTATGTCAAAAACATATCCCGCAATTCCATGCCTGTTTTCAGGATTACTGAATATTGATCTGTATCTGGGATAACTTCTTGGATTTAAGCCTAGTTTAAGTTAACCCCTCATTGTGGGTCTCCATAGCCTAGGTACTAGGTCATGAAGTGCATGGACACAACCCAGTCTGTTAACAACTAGGTCTGGTAACACAGACTACACCCTAATGAGGTCATAGCTCCTCTGGCTTCTTTCCCTGAGAGGAGGAGTGAGGATGGGATTGGGGCATAGTCTGTGTTTACCAGACCTAGTTGTTGACAGACTGGGTTGAGTTCATGCACCTGACAACCTAGTACCTAGGCTAGGGTCTCCATTGAAGACAAGTCCTTGGGGAATTAATCCTCTAATCACCAAATTTTCTCTGTTACCTTTGCTATTTGCTCACTGCAGCTACCGGAACCCAGCTGCTGGCAGTGAGAGCGAGATGGGCGACTCCGACAAGGAAGGAGAAGAAGATGACGATGAAGGAGCTGAACAAGGAGAGGAATCTCCGGACTGAAAAAGGGAAATCGCCTCTGAAAGTGCAGTGACTCACATATAATGAGATTTTTATAATCAGCGTTTATTATCGTGCTGTAGAGTGCGTTCTGCCGATCGGTGAAGACACATGAAGACTGCAGCAACTCCATTTTCTGGGGACCAGTCCTCGCAGAGTACAGGTAGTCAGTATCCTGTCAACATTGGATGTCATGCCCTCACAATACGTCATCAGTGATTCAGGCGTGTTAACATGTTGACTTCAAGATGATCTCATTCGTATAGGCTTAAAGGGATAGTTCACCCTGAAATTAAGTTTATTTCAATAAAAGCAGACACATGAAAGAAACATGAGTGTGAGGGTCTGATGAAAATCTGTCAAAGGATAAGAAAGTTATGATCTTTTAAAGTTTTGAGTTTGTGACTTCCATGTGCGAGGTGCTCTCCCATATTTTTTATTTAAATGTCAATATTCTCAAAAAGACATGCATCCTTTTACCTGTGCATTTGGTACATCATTAGAAACATGTTTTTTGCACACATACATGTACCTCTGAAAAATATTTATTCCGGCATCAAAAACAGATAAAGAGCAATTTATGGAATCATTCAGCACACAACATATGGGAGAGCACCTCGCACATGATGTCACAAAATTGAAATTTCAAAAGATCATAACTTTCTTATCCTGTAACAGATTTTCATCAAACTTTCAGGTTTCTGCTTTCAATGAAACCAACTCAATTTTGTGGTGGACTATCCCTTTAAAGTAGGAACAACAAGGTCCCCACAGGCTAAGGGTTAAGACTGTCTCATTGATTATGTATTGAACAGTACTTTACCACCTGCAAGAATAAACCCTTCAAATGGGAAATGATCGTAGTGAATATGGCATCGAGCTGTGCGTTTGTAAGGCAGGTGGCTGTGAAACATTCAAAATCAAGCATCAAATTCAAATGTCAAAATCGGTGCATTATGAATGTGTGCATTCATTTATCCGAAATTATCCTTATTAAAGATTTGTAAAGCCATTAAAAAAACAAACACAAGTCCAACATTTTCATTTGTTTGTTCTTTCTCCAACTCTCCCTTTCTCCTCTCCCTCTCTCGATTCCTCTCTCCAGTACCTGTATTTCTCCCTTTCTCTATCAATCCATCTCTCTCCCTCTCTCTTTCCTTCACTCATTAGTTACTGCATTTCATTAAAATCTGGGCACCAAATAAAATTGGCCATTACTTATATCTAGAAGGAAATACAACCAACAAATTGAATAACATTCATATTGCTTCTATTTATTACTGCATTTTTATACTTCTAGACAAATAAATTTGATCAATATCATTTCATAGAGACATCTGCATTGGAGAAAAATCTCATTAAATTTGAAAAATATAACTTTAGTATGCAAGAGAAAAATATTGCTCTACAAATAACTACTGTCCATACACAAACAAGAGCCCAATAATACGGGCAGGCACACATTTGCATCAACAAAATCCTATACCTTCTCAATTTTCAACAGCACACTATTGCTAAAAGAGAAACTTTACAGTCTTGTGTAATTTCACACACGTTAAGTACTGGAGATTGCAGTACAGCCCACAACACCCTAGAAGATGTTTTAAGCAATACTGTACATAACATAGCACCATTTACTAACTAGTTTAGTGGAACTTGCCTCAAAAAATTATACAGCTGAAATAGAAACATTCATAGAAGTAGTTTTTAATTATAATGGAAATCAAATCAATTAAAAGATACATGAAGTATGTTGATCAAAAAGTAGGTAATATCGCATTGATGTATTTCCACCACTGATACATTGTTTATTGAATTGGCAAGTTTAATTCTGCAAAACAGAATGCTTCAAGAATTTCATCTTGGAGGCGCAAAAACAATACACAGAGATTTGTTGAGACCAAATAGAGATACAGTGTACTATGTTGAATTCATATGATAATCAATAAATGTATTCTATGTATACCTTGCTTATTACATTGCCCTATGTGACAATGAAATTCATTGAAATTTGTTAATTACATTGTTCATTTCTAAATGTGACATTTAACTTGAATTCGAAGAAAATGCTGTGTTCAACAAGTGAAGTGTCAACACTGATCTGAAGCAATAACCTTTCCATTCATATACAAGACAAGGTTGAATCCAATCAGCTAAAATTATTATTATTATTATTATTATTTTGATTTATTTATTTTTTCTTGGGGGGTGGGGGGGGGGGGGGGGGAGGGGGAGTAGAGCAATAGAAGATTACATTCTTCTGTGATTTCAACAGCTTTCACCAGTAATCTTCTCTTCTCAAGCCAGTCTAGCTCAAGATGCAACCTGGATATGTTGTGAAACTGGTCTATTACCCCCTCCCCCCCAATCCCACACACACACAAAAAAAAAAAAACTAAGTCCAGTCAATCAGATTTAACTTTGTTTTGTATGAACAACTTTCCTGGATGAAACAAATTTTTCAGTTTCCATTCATAAACATACAGAAAAATAAAATCTCTGAATTTGAACTCTTACAAAATATTTTGGATACCTTTCTTATATTTTGTAAATTTGTATGCAATAACGTGTATGAAATCCCATATCCCAATCACACAATTAACACAAGATGAATACTATGAACGGAAAATGCTGCACTATGAATGGAATTGCTGTACTTCGATCATACTAAGAACGTGGTACGACGTTAGGCGGTCGGGCAACAATAAATGAATGTACTGGAAACTGCTTATGAATGAACTAGCATCTTATTTTACACATGATTTGGTTATACCCCAGTCACACCAAAATAGTTCTCACATGTTTTAAAATGTTACCTTACGGGCTCAAACTGTATGCAATCATAGTGGACACAGTACTAACTTTTTTTTGTCTACCTAAGAACTTCATGGACAGAACGGATCTCCAGAACTTTGAGCCTGCTCAAATTTTTCTAGCCGCTATCCACTTCTTCAATCAATCAATCAATATAATTCCACTTAAAGTTTCCAGTTCTATTATTGGGAGGGAAGTTCTCCTCCAGTATTTTCTTTCATTTTCCATTGTATTTATAAGACTTCATTTTCTAAACCTGCAAAAGAGCTATACTACCTTACTAGTAACTTGTACATGCATACATTATGCATTGTGAACAAGAAAAAAGTATGTACGATGTACTACTAATTTTTATCACAATACCATTTTAAATCCAATATCTTGCTGCAAGGTAAAGACAAACTTTTGTGTACATTATACATTTAATATCTGCATCATTTTAAGTATGACCCAATTGCCAATAAAAATCCAAGACGGTGATTATTACTGTTCAGGAGTTAAAAACATACCTATCTAAAACATAACATATTGCACTTTTCTTTCGGAAAAAAAAACAATTATGTACAAATCATTAAACACTAAAATCAAAATTAATGATCGAGTGAAAATATACTTCATGTATAGACTTCACATACTAACCAAATATGGTATTTGCAATGCAATTTTAATCCCAACTCAACAAAATCTTGGCAAAAGAGTCTCTCTCAGCTAATAATCACTCCTGCAATTGAAAAGGACATTAATTTTTATAATTCTCTGCTGTCAAGATGATTTTATTCATCAATAAATAGACATTGTCAATGGCTTTGCTAATCCCAACACTGAGTTTATTTTCACACGTTTAAAGTCCATTCCTATCAATGACATCATAGAGTGTACAACTTTGATACCTGCATATCATTTTCAATAACAAAATATATTAAAAATCTTATTGTAACAAAATATTGAAACAGCTGCTACAATGTTGTTAATTGGTCATTTTTCTATGTTACTGTTAAGTAAAGTTCTTAATTTCACTGTGACATAATAAGCCTTAAAGGAGAACAAAAACATGGACATGAATAGAATTTGATACAAAGCAGGAAAAACACAAAATCATATTGGTAACAATTTTAGAAAAAATCAGACAAATTAGAAAGTTTTGAATTTTAGAAAAATCAGGCAAATTAGACAGTGTTTAACATTCAAAAATCAGGATTACTAGCAGTCTAGCACTGATTCTTGATCCCTGACCTTCATGGGCAACTTTGTTTGTCCAAAATGATGCATTGTATAGAATTGTCATTGTCCTGGTGTACCATATGTACACAAAAATTACCAAGATCGTCACTTGCCTACCTTCGATTTAGAAAGCAAACTTACAGGGCTAGTGATTAAAGATGATCGTCCCTTTTACAAACATCTGCAAACTTCATGAAAGTTTGCACATATTTAGGACGTATCTTTGAGATACCAACTGTGAAATTTTTAGGTCAGACGTACTATAACTCCTGTAGAATAAATGAAAATTTAACTTGTTTTCACTGAGATTTGACTATTTTGGGGTACGAAAGAAGAAAACTTGATCAATTATCGATTATTTCCTCAAAGCCGAATATTACGCTTTGTCAATTCCAGGGAAAGGTTATATAGCCACTCTCTCTCAAATGATGACAAAGTCAGGGAACTTTCTGAATTAGGTCTGCCAAAGGGCAGGATACCTTTCAGATTTTGAAAAACAAACAGCTCCCCTTGTGATATATTCATGTTCAAAATTGTTCAAATCTTTTTTTTCTAATTGTCGGTTTATTCAAGTCAATTTCTAATAGTGTCCTTTAAATGTAAACCACATCTCTATTCCTCACTTCACTATCACGACATAAGCCTCTGATGAATTGTGAAGTCTACTGCACTCTGCAATACAATGATTGCACTCTGGGGAGGTCGGCTTGCAGGCAAAATGCCAGGACCTGGTTTATTGGACTTTGCCCACATTTGCTCATGTCAAACGACAACATAATGCCCTCCCAAACGTGATTGCAATAGCGACCTCTTTCAACTCAAGGTTATACATGACCAGAATCACAGTTGATAAATGGCAGATAAGCTTTTTTTTTTTGCAGAAAAGAGAGCCCCATTTTTGGATGCCATACATGACTTTGTAAGTTGCTATGGCAACCATGAATCTCTGCATCCACACAAGATGAAGTTGAGTTATTGTACATTAATGTGTGCATAGGCGATGACGTCAATGAGAAAAGGGGCTGCACATGTAGAGCTACCATCCACTGCATTATAGCATTACTGAAATTATAATTCAATTAACACAAATTTATGTGTGTCTGAGCATTCTTTTTAAACAAGAAGAAACATGGTTCGTGTTCATATCCAGAAAGACCTCTTCCACCAAATTCGCCATATATAACAGTTTAATAATTTTTTTAGTTGCATAACTTTGCAGCTATTCTATAAAATTTCAGCAAACAAATAAAAATCTGGAGGAACATAAAATCAATAATAATAACTATTAATTGTAATAATTGATAATAGAACTATTGTATATTAAACAGTCAAAAGTTGAACAGGAGCACTGGGTTCTCACTAAGATATTATGCATCAAAACTTCCAAAAATTATTGTTTACTCAAAGGAAACAAGATTGCAAAATTCTGTATTGAAAATTGACAGAAAAATGGTCATTAAGGGGATCTAACTACGTGGTACTTGGATCCAGCCCAACTCTTCGAAATTTGCCCTGCAATGCCTTTTGGAATGCAGTCTCAAATTCTGTGAGGGAGTGTACTGCCCCCACAAGCTCTTCAAAGGGGTAGTGTTTGCAAGCCTTTGACATGAATTCCACTGCCCTTTCGAGATGTTCTGGTGCGTAATTGTGAATCCCTGGAGAAAACATGATAAAAAGAGATATAGAGAGATATGTTAGCAAAACATAATGACCTATCTGTAATAATGGGCAATTCTACAGGTTTGGTTGAATCGCGTAAGGTAAGTAACCGAAGCTTCTTTATTTGATTGAAAAAGAAGTTTCTGTGCTGAGGATATGATTGCGTGTCATGCAAATGTGGACTGTTTGCTTCCTAAATAATTATTTACATATTTTCTGCAAAACTATTAACAGAATATAAAATGAAGTTTGGTTACTCACGTTACATGACTTTAACCAAACCTGTGGAATTGCCCTAATGAACAATTGGTTGGTTTCATAATCCAAGCTGGACTTGAGAGAGAAAAGAGATATTGGTCCTTATGCAAAAGTAGTCCCTGCTTGTACAAGCATTTTGCTCCTTGAATCCACATTCCTTCTTTGCAAATGGATTGGAGCCAAAGGCTAGCAAATACAATTTCTTCTCTTTCAGTATGTGGCGTAACACCAACTGTACACTTCCACATTTCCTTCTCTATTCTGTCCTCCCAACTTCCTTGGGTTCATCCTTTTTTCATTTTGTTCCTACCCTTTACCCTTTAC
>OZ022578.1:1422500-1432500 GCA_963669155.1 Arbacia lixula | reverse complement strand
AAAGAGACGATTTGATCTTGAATGCTTTATTCAATCTTACGTATACTATACTTTAACAGACTGTTTCCATTTTAAGTATTAATTTTGTTCCTTAGACAGCAATTCAATGAAGAATACATTGCGTGGCATAGCTCACAGGACTACATGTCAGAATGAACAAGGTTTTTGCTGAATGTGAACATCAAAATGATAGCAGAATCCAAGATTAACTAGATTTTATTGCCACATACTGTGATACTCTGGGATGGATGCAATGCCATTAAAGGGCATATACTGTACTGGGAAAGCAAAAAAGCCTTCAAAATGTAATTGTTAGCAATCTTCTTGCCAATGGTCTTAAATTCATGTATTGTCTATTTTAGAAGCTTGCTGAAAGTTATTTGCCCTCAAATGATCCACATATGGAGTAATTAATGATTAATAATTAAATCCTCACAAATCACAAATCCTCAAAATGTTCTGGCCGAACATTTTGAGGATTTGTGATTTAATCACTCATTACTCCAAATGTAGATCATTTGAGGGCAAATAACTTTCGTTCATTTACAGGATGCAGCATGCTATCCTTACTACTGGGTGTATGCCTAAAATTTCTTTGTAAATTGAAATTACCCCAGAAAGCCCTTTCACTAAAATCTAGCTGAATTGTCCCTACGGCGAACTACTCATGAATATTAATGAGTCAGATGAAATGAGACTCTTTCGGGTATTTGTTTCCAAGTTGTCATGTCTTGACCCGTGAACTAGAAATAGCCTGCGTGGTACATGCGATGGAGTACGCTATCCTTACTACCGGGTGTATGCCTAAAATTTCTTTGTAAATTTCCACTATTTGTTGTTGTTTTTTGTAACACATTGTACAACCTTGAATGACTTGCGAATGGTAAATAGAAATAGTACCAAATGTGGCCAGTTTATTGAGACCTGTATAAGGATAAATTCTGATCGTAGTTTTGACTCAATATTTTTAATTTTCGAAATACGATGTACTGAATTCTAATTGGTCTATTTCATTGCCATGGCAATGAAATGACCTTGATAGAAAAAACAACAAAAGTCTCCTCACATCCAAACAGTAGCCTGTAAGCATTTAGTTACCATGGTAACCACAGATATAATGGCAGCATAAAAATAACATTTGAATACCTTGCTTCATAAGCTTCATTTTGATATATGACTCGAGTGGCATGGCTTTGTTATTGTGATGTGATTGCATGGTCACTGTATGAATGTGGTTTTAATGTGTACTGTGTATAGTGCCCCCTTAAAAAGCAACCACATACACACATTTGCACTAGATGAGAACACAAACACACACACACACAAACACATGCATTACTTGACTGACCATCATCTAAAATTGAGGCTAAATGAATCAGTCCCTCTCATCCTTCTCTCGCCATGCTTCAATAAAAGCTCAAACTAACCTTGACAGGTTGCCATGGTAATCATCAATATTCTCCACCCGGCAACCTACATACATATCATTACATTTTGATGCTAGCATTTTTTTTGTCATTTTCATTTAAAGGGTTGTTGAATGACAAGACGGCCCTCATTTTCACAAGCATTGCCTTAGACAAGCATTGTCTTCATCTGCAAGTTATTCATCCAGAAACAGAAGGGTCCCAATGTAATTTTAATATTAAATTCCAAGTACAGCACGGTCGTGGAAATTTCATGTCATATTGAAATATATAATGCCATGTCATAGAAAATGCATAATCTATCCATCAGTATGTTGTATCATATCTTCTTTGACCCCATGAAGTATTTCATAATAGTCATATTTCAGAAATCAACCTAACGTGACAAGGGAGACATGGCTTTATAAGATTGAACTAGCGGTACACTGTATTCCAAATATAGCTGGGTTGTGGAAACTGATCAATTTATATTACCCTGTAGAGTTATATCATATCTTACAAGAATATGATATCTTGATATGGCCTTGCTATGACTGCGAACATGTATTTCATAATTGCAGCATTTTAGAATTTTCTGAAATGGATGCTCAGTGTACTGACTGACGTAAGAAGATGGATATTTCTATATAAAATTGAACAATGCTATATTCCCAATATACCTGTAGATGGGTTGTGGAAAATCCATGTCACATTTGAAACTAATGACTTGATACTTTACCCTTTAGAGTTTAATATCTTGAAGGAAAATATGTTTCAATGAGTATGACCTCATTTCATCATTGCACATTTTGCATTAACTTTGATACTCTACAAATTCTGAAAGAGGAGTTTCCTTGTTTTTCTATCAGCAAAACTCATTCTTTTATTCGTTGCTAAAAATATAGAGTCACTCTGGCAAAAATAGTTAAACTTTAACATAAATCAATGAACATAAAAAAAAAAAATCACCTTCCCAAAGAATGATGTGTTCCATCCGAGATTGGTCACTGCTCTTAGTTAACAATTTAGAAATGCTCATAAATGAAGTATATAACATATCGATAAATGCATTGTTTTTTATCAATTATTTAATTATAACATTATAATACCAAGCTACTTTATTTTCACCATGCTCTCCCAGATCATATCTTGATAATTATGGTACAACTATAAACAAGTAAATGATGAATGTTTTAACGATACAAAGAATGCTTTTGGGGTGGCAAATTGGCAACACAGACATGAGGCTGAGATGTCACATGTTCATTTACCAGCAAATATTTTGTTTGTTTTGCTCTCCAAAGTTTAATTATATATTTGCTGTTACCTCCACGTATAATCACTGCTTTAAGGGGAAAGAAAATCATTTAGTTATTTACAGTTGGCTTTACTAAAAGCAGATACATGAAAGAAAGAATGTTATTGAAGCTTTGATGAAAATCTGTCAAAGGAAAAGAAAGTTATGATTTTTTTTTACATTTTGATTTTGTGACATCAAGTGTTAGGCACTCTCTCATATGTTGTGCGTTTTATGATTTCATAAATTGCTCATTTTCGTTCTTTAATGAAGGAACAAATCTTTTTCATAGAGGTACACGTATGAGTCAAAACGTATGTCTAACAATACATCAAATGCACATGTAAAAGGATATCTTTTTTCAAACAAATTATCTCGCATGTGACGTCACAAAATCAAGACTTTAACAAATTGTATCTTTCTTATCCTTTTCATCAAACCTTCATTAATATGTTTCTACATACATTTGTTTCTACATAAATTTATTAAAATCAACTAATTTCAAGGTGGACTTTCCCTTTCATAAATTGTACAAACAATAATTGTACAGCCCATACTTTGTACATGGATGAAGTTCCAGTATATCAGATGTGCCATGGAAAGAGAAACACTGACCTTAAACTGTAGGTAACATACCTGCCATTATGGGGATCCCACCATAGCGAGCCACGGACCGCAGTCTGCCCTCATCAATGTCGCTGACGTACACCCTCCCATACCCCAGGCTGTGCAGGAGGGCTGAGCCGTATACCCCTAGCAGGCCCGCTCCCTGGGCGGTAGAAACAGGGCGGTCAAAACAGTGACACTACAGGACCATCTCAAAAGACCAAAGATTCAACATATTGCACTAAAATAGACAAAATAGCACATTAGTTGCATCTTCATTTAACATCTTCATTTACAAAAACATAAAGTTTTGCGACTCGGGTTTAAGGGATCATAGTTGATTCTCACAAAATCTTTGGCTTGATAGCAGTTAGAGTTGCTGTTTGGTAAGCCATCTTCATTAGAATGCAATTTCAATTTGTCTTGTCTCGTCTGCTGCAGTTGAGAGTTATTCTATGCATGAAATATCCCACAGGTTTGCAATAATTATCATGTATGAAAATAAAAAAAAAGCTAGTGTTGAAATATACAGTATATACATACCAGTAACATTGTTAATTTTTTTTTCGCTCTGTAGTAAAAACACATGATCATAATGCCCGTTTTCACATACTGAATACATAATATAACCAAGGTCATGAAAATACTGTACAGAGAAGTCTACAGGAACACCTCCCTACATGTAGCAAGATCTCATTTTGTGCTCACATGATTTATTCCAACCAATTATTCAATCAAATTGGTCGCTCAGATCTCCATCGCCTTTACCTGCAACCGCGCTCCAGGGTGCGAATGGCTTTGTTTTCATAGCTCACAAGGCAGGAGAGATTGGAATTAATCATATTGTCTGGTTGCTTATGTGGCCAAGGATATATCGGGGTAGATCTCATCTCTGATTACATGTACCGTATGTTCGTGCCAAATACCCTTTTCTCACTGTGATTTCTTAACCCCGTGCTATCGTTAGTCCCGTACTGTCCCTAACCCCAGACTATCCTTAGCCCCTTTTCTCACTGGCAATTTTAGTCCCATACTATCAACGAAAGCGGGGCTAAGAAAACTCACTCCTGTTCTCACTTGCTTTCGTTAACCCCGGACTTTCAAGGCAATGAATGTTCATGATTCTCGGTGCTAACCCTACCAAATTGCGATGCTGGACAGACTATCGCTGGGGCTAGCCCACTTTCCAAAAATACAGTGAGAACAGCAGCGGGGCTAAGCTTAAGCCAGGAAATTGGTGGGGCTAAAGGGGGGGGGGGAAGGGGGGGAGGGCCTTAGCACCACAATTGCCGGGGCTGAGTGAAATTTTTGACAGTGAGAAAAGGGCTTTAGGTGAATGAAAGGTAGAAGGGGGGAAACAGATGAAAGAGAGATGGATATTGTGTGGAGAGAGGGAAAGAAAGACAGGAAAACTGGGAAAGAGCATGGGAAAGATTGACAAAAAGAGGAAAAAGAAGCAAGACATCAAGAGCTCAAGGTAGTCAGGCAAGTGTGCAGAGACAGGGGGAGGGGGGGGGGGGGGCTGGGGATTATAGAAAGAGAAGGTGTGTAGTTTTGTCCAATCTAAACAAACTTTTCTTCTCAGGTGATCAGATAGGGAAAAACTATGCTTCATCACGTGATCAACTCTTGACCAATCATATAGCAATATTCTTCTTATGTGGAAAATAGTTATAATTAACAGTGAATGAGAATGACCATGGTGATACTGATAACCTACAGTATCTCACAAATGTCAAAATAATTTAACATTAAATGAGAATGACCCTGTGATGAGAACATATCTCTCAATTATTATACATATGAATGAGAGCAATCCCCTGTGACGTATCAAAAGTCACAGAAAAACAGATCGTTATTCAAACAAAGTTGCGATGGTTAATCAAAAAATGCAGAAAAGCTTAACTTTCTTCAAACAAAGATGTATAGGTTTAAAGGGCATATACTGTACTGGGAAGACAAAAAAGCCTTCAAAATGTAATTGTTAGCAATCTTCTTGCCAATGGTCGTAAATTCATGTATTTTCTATTTTAGAAGCTTGCTGAAAGTTATTTGCCCTCAAATGATCTACATTTGGAGTAATGAGTGATTAAATCACAAATCGGCCCGAACATTTTGAGGATTTAATCATTAATCATTAATTACTCCATATGTGGATCATTTGAGAGCAAATAACTTTCAACGAGCTTCTAAAATGGACAATACATGAATTTTAGTCCATTGGCAAGAAGATTGGTAACAATTACATTCTGAAGGCTTTTTTGTCTTCCCAGTACAGTATATGCCCTTTAAAGACAGCCAGTCCCTTTTTCAGATCACCACAAAACTATCGAAACATTGGCAAAACATATAAAGAAGTGTTAGCAAGCTCCATATTCACAATTTGAAACTGATACGAAGTGTAAAATTCAAATAATGCACGTAAACAACGTCTGATTGATAGTCTTTACCTCAGGCTCTTAGCAGTTTGTGTTGAAATATATGCTTTGTTGATTAATCTGTTTATCAAATTATAAAACGCATTATGAAAAAAATTGTTCTATGGAAGGAATCATCTCCAAAGTATGGTAGTTACTCATAAAATTAGGATTTCACACACGCATAATAACCACATAGATACTGTAACAAAGACTAATACTTTTTTCGTAGTACGAAAAAAGTCGGTTTGAAATTTAACGGCTGAAATTTTTTACATATACAGAAAGCTTCAACATGCTATATTCTTAGAAATGGTCTTGAATCACACTTTCTTCATTTTACGATCGTGATTGACGATTTCAAATTTTAAGCTTGCAAAAGGGACGGACAATCTTTAAAGGAAAATAAATATTCTCTGTGTTTTGTGCTAGGAATAGGACAGTGTGAAATACTGGAGGAGAAAGCATCATCCATTTTTTGTAAAAAATAAATAAATGAAAGTTAAACATCCAACTGTTTTGGTCTCGGAAAAAAAATTATCCATCTTTTGCAGAAGAAATACAGTGAGGAGGAAAAATATCAGCCTCGTTTTGCGCTTAAAATAAGAAGTCATGAAAACTGGAGGAGTAAACCTCTTGGCTTGGGCTTTATTCTGGCTTTGAAAATGGAAAAATGGTTTCTCCACCGCCATTACACAGATGAATGCATCTTCGCCTTGAGCGCTCAATTAACCCTGTCATTCGTTTACAAATCGCCAGGTTCTGGAGTGTTCTTCAGACCTGGATTTAAGTAAAATACCAGAGAATGCTGCCATTGTGAAAATTAAGTACCGCCTTCTACAGTCACCATGAATGCTAAATAAATGTGTGAAGTCTGTTATACAGACTTCCCAGTGTAGTTCAGGCCCGTTTGCTTGAAATACAAATTGTGCAGTATTATAGTGTAATACATTGTTCTTTTTTATAAAGTTTGCATGTATGGTAATTTCTATCCAAAAGGATTGATGGTCATTCATACATATACCACATTAAATTAAAATGGTAAGAGCCCTGACTCAACAAGAATAACGCACTCCCCCTAACACCCCCCTACCAGTAAATGGGAACAGGTTGTACAATAATGCTGTACATGTGTGTGCAAAGTCTTAATCAGTTCAGTACCTATATAGCTCATCCTACATGTTAGTCCCTAAGATAAACAGATCTAATGTGTTTGCTTAAGAGTGATGACACCCTTTCTTCTTTAAGCATTCATTAATGCTGGTCTTGCTTTGCCTGCATTTTTCTTCTGCATGATGGATCCCTCATCTCCCTGCCTTGAGAAAATCAGTCAGACATCACGCCTTGAGCTACCCCACGCACGACAAAACACAAGTTTGTGTACAAAACCTATGGGAAATCTAGTTCATCGCAGCAAATCTTCGGGAGTCGAGCAAACTGGAAATGGCTGTCTTTAACAGGTTATATCTCATCCCATTTGAATAATATTCATGAACTGTTACATATTCATAAGGATAAATCCATTACATCAAGCCAATTAGAAATGATAAACTAGTGAAATCTAAATTGGCGAGGAGAATATGCCTAGAAACTTCCATCTAAAGATTGAAATGTCCTAAGAGCCATGTCACTTTCCCATTAGTTTACGCATTGCACGAGTGTAGAAAAGTAAGACGTCTATATGGGCCTTAATGACAGGCTCTTGATCTGGTTTTCACAGACTTAACAGAGATGGTAAATTACCTGCAGTAGAACTGCTTTCTTGGCCGCATCCTTGTGGGAAAACGACGACACAGCATTGACCATGGTTGCTAGGGAGCAGTTGATAGGGGCAGCCATCTTGTCGGTCACATGGTCAGGGATGGGAAAGACTTGCGTGCCCGGCTGTAGTATGATGTGTGTTGCATAGCAACCACTCAAAGTCCTTTCACTGGTGATTTGACTGTGACCATACTGGAGATACAAGAGATGTGCTGTAGAGATTAATACTGACATATTTCCAACGCTTTTGACACTTTGACTGTTGATATCTCACAATAGTCATCATTGTTTTAAACTTGCTTGGTAAAGTGGAGAATTGCATACCGGTATTTGATTTTGGAAAAACCACGGTTTAATAGGCCTTATGTACACCAAAGTGACCAAACAATTTTCACATAAAAACTATTCAAACCTCATCTTTTCTTGCATTCCTTACCTTGCATACGAGATCAACGTTTGCATAAATCACTCTCCTACTGAGCCAGAGCAGGCAATTACTTCACACATGAGTGTGTCCCATTATCTATACAAACAAGGCAACTAAGCTTGCCATGAATCAAAGCATGTGATTTACCACGCTTCACAATTTTGCTTTGTATGGAATTCACCGATTTGTGTTTTTTCTCCAGAAGGAAACCAAGCATGACAAAAAGTGGTATGGCGGTGGCCTTCCTTAAAATTCAGCAAAGTACAATGCAACACTGAGAAAGGTGTACTGAGCAAAACTCAACATTGCTAATGTTAACAGTCTCAACACATTAGAAGATGCAATTGCAACCATATATTTCAGATTGTTCTGTTCTTTGCACAAACATGCATTTTTTATCACATAATTTCTGTAAAAAAAACTCTCATTTTCATATTTCCTTTTTTGAGAGCTCAACATACCGTTAAGCATATTACACCTTAGGCGAGCGCTTTTAAGGTCTCAATCATTAATGATCATCATATTGCACGTTTTATGCATCACAATCACAATTCACTCATGAATCATTAATGACACTGTAATGGAAGTTGTTAGTGGATTCATAGGTGTGATGCACAATTCAGGGGCACAAATTTCAACTTCATTTGAGTTGTAAGTTATTTTGAATCATTTTTCAAAAGTGTCAAAAGTTTTTCGTAACACCTAGTATCATACCCTTACCTTAAAGAGACTGAAGCACTTCTGAGGGAGGCCTGACCTGCACCGATCGCAGCGATGACACACGTCGGCCACGCTGAAGGTGATTCTCTGACCGATGGCCAGGCCAGACTGATCGCCTCGGTTGTGGGCCACAACCTCCAGCACCGCCTCATGACCAAGAGCACTGCCGGGGGGCCGGGAAGGGGGGCAGAAAGGGGGGAGGGGCAAGCAGTTTTACATAATGGTTGTACAGTCCTATAGCGATGTTCATCTAAAATGGTAGATGCTGGTTGCTGGTGCTGAACAATCATTTTTCTTCTATAACATACATTATCAAATACACGCATCATTATTTTTAAAATGGCAATAAGTTTCAATGAAATTGAAATTATCTACAGCCGAGTGCTGGTTTAAGGATTTTGATGATGTAGTTTTCTAATTATCAATATTTTGTCATACATTGGTAATTATAGCCTAATGGACATTTACATTCATTTGTTTGCTTCATTAATGTATGTTTTAAACACTTTTTGACAGTGTTGTTGTTGGTTCAAGAGCCAAATGTTTTCAGTATCTGACAATTACACTGTACACATTGGCTTAATATAAAATACAATTTTTTTAACACTTTTTGACAGTGTAGTTGGTTCAAGAGCCAAAGGTTTTCAGTACCTGACAACAATTATACTGTACATACATGATACATGCAGGTACTGTAAATTAGGTATTTGATCAAATTACTAGAAACAAATTATTCAAGGTAGAGTCACCCTTTTACAGGTCAAAAGGTGTAAATGGCACGAAAAATGAAACAAAGTACAATCATGAAAGTAATTTGTTTGACATTGTTACACAGCTTCATAGGAAATTAGGAAGCATTTTGATTGATTGATTGCTTCAATGGACTGACTAACAATAACAGCATTGATGGCACTAGTCCGACAAGCAATCAATCAATCAAAATATTATTAGGCCTACTTACTAATCGCCTACTGATTGAAATTGGAACAGAACATCAAACAATAACAGATCGATAATTTCGGCTTAATGTTTTTAACGCAGCCTACCTTGGAGTTAGGCAACTTCTCCGGCCGTGTATCGTGTGTAGATCCGATGAGCAAATGGTAGCCAGCCGAATTTTCCCCAAAATTTCACCGGGTTTCAATTTTGGGAGGTGGACGGTTTCAGTCAAAAGGGAGGGATTTCTAGCTGCTCCAAGGAAGACCAGCCGATGGCAAACTCCTTCTTCTTCAGAATCCATTGTCGATTGCCAAGATTTTAAAACTGGGACAGAAAATGCTGAGAAATTCAAGTGAAGCCTGTGCAGCCCCGCTGTGATTTTTACTCTTTGATTGTGATCTTGTGTGCTTTATTTTGAGCCAGCGCG
>OZ022578.1:972500-1417500 GCA_963669155.1 Arbacia lixula | reverse complement strand
TGCGCAATGTCCCTTTCAGTTTCATGACATCACACCATCAGCTTGATGGTGTTAATGTATGCAAAAGACATGAAAGGACGTTTATTACTGGCTGTCTCTGGGATAGCAGCGCAGGACATGCGCTCATTAATATTGGTTAAAATCTTCCTAAAATATTTTTCGGAATACCAAAGATAAAATATTTTAAGGACATTGTATCTTAGGGGAGATAAAATTTTTATCTCTGTGGATTTTCGGAATACCCCCCCCCCCCCCCAGCAACATTTTTATGGCCTATGTTGCGGAGCAGTGTGAAATCAAGACTTTTGAACTGCAACTTGATATCATGTTTAGAGCCTTTCCACCTTACTGTAACAGTATTCATTGATTAAATCTCTATAGATGCATTGTAAGTATTACATGTTAAAACTATGCAAGTATCTGGGATGAGGAAATTTCCCCCATTCTTTTGTCCATCCTATTTAATTTATACGTGTACATCAAATAAAATCCAGGAAAAATTATTGAGAGAATCGGCGGCATCGAACACGGGATCAAAGAGAAAATCTTTTTAAGGCATTCTTATGTGACTGGAAGAAAGCATACAACGAATCTGCATTAATTAAATGGCTGATAGTACTCCATGTAATTTAAACATTCTTTGTACAATGCAGTCCACCTCACAGACACATGTTTGAGTGGCTCAATTGAGTCTATGCCTGCAGTCTTATGATCAGTTACAGTTTACGGTTGTGTGTCCAACAGAACATCTACATTTTGAAGCCAAACTATAAACAATAGACTTTGATGTAAGAGGATTAACAGTGCTCAGTGGGAAAAATTACACATGGGCTCAGAGTGATGTACACAGTTTGCAAAGCAAAAAAGAACCCATATTTTGAACGAAAGGGGCTCTGTGAATTAAAATGTATATTATGACTGTGGTTCAGAGTATCCATTTCATGATGCCAGGACACTTTTGCATCTATATTTTCAGTTTTTCTAACTTAGTGTTAATGACAACTACCATGCTAGCAGTGAATGGGCTTTCAACTTAATTTCCATTATCATGGTATTTATCATTAATAGTAAGTTATTTTTCACATTTTCCCCCTTGAACAAATGCAGTGTATTAAAGGGCTAGTTCTGGAGTTAAGTCTGTTTCAAGCAGAATCATATAAATGCTGGTTTGATGAAAATCTGTCAAAGGATAAGAAAGTTAAGAGTGTTTGAAGTCTTGATTTTGTGACGCCACATGCAAGATGCTCGAGATCCCATATGTTGTGTACAAGTATACTCATTTTTGTGAAAATGTTGATTTTGTCAAAAGGATCATTTTACCTGTGCTTTACATCATTAGAAACATGTTTTTACATGCATACCTCTATGAAAAAAATCCTTCATCAAAAACAGAAAGAGAACAATTTATGGAATCATACAGCACATAACATATAGGAGAGCACCTCGCACATGACATTACAAACACATTTTAATAGATCATAAAAAGTTCAACATATTTTCATTAAACGTTCTTTAATATGTTTCTTTCATGTTTCTGCTTTTTTCGAAACCAACTTTACTTCAGGGTGGGCTATCCCTTTAAGAGGGTGCATATCTGAAAAGAAAAATGAATGCCATCAGTGCTACGTCTACATCATGTGTACACGAATGCCTGCCAGTCTTCATGTTAATCATTCTCAATCTGTGGATGTTTATTTTCTTAATCAATATGATAAGGAGAGAGATTTCAAAACCATCTTCTCCCACTGGATATCCGATCTGTTTTAGTTTCACACACCTGCAGACCGAAGGGGTGAAAAAGAATCCCCCTGGTCATACCTCGTATCTTTTTACGTGTTATCATGTCAACTTGGTGTGCCTGAGCTTTTGAGCACTTTATAATGTGGTTATGGTCCTATAGAAAAAAAAAACTATTCCACTTAATCATATTGAGTATGGGTAAACTTGAAGAATGACTCATAATGACTGTATGGTGGTCATCTCCAAACAACTAGCTTAGCTTTATAATTTACTGAACTATTGTACCTCTTCATGAAGCTGCTCCCAACAATTGCACACACACACACACACACACACACACACACACACACACACACACACACACACACACACACACACACACACACACACACACACACACACACACACACACACACACACACACACACACACACACACACACACACACACACACACACACACACATACACACATGCACACATGCACAAGGACAACAATAAAAAGACAAGCAAACAAACAAAAAAGATTAGATACTGTATACTTGATGATCCAAGTGTATCAGTATACCTGTATACATGTAGGTCCGTTAATTAACTACCACACAAACACATTTTTTGAGTAGTTCTTGGGTAAAGATCAAATGTAACTGAATTTGGTGTGATATTCGTCTTTTGATTGATTACAGTTCAGATTGGTGTGTCATAGCATGATCACCATCATATGTAGTACATGTGTACATCATGCCTGGAAGTTGCACTGTAAGCACTGTCTTTTGCTTTGAAGTACTGCTCTAACTTTTTATGTGAACGTAAATGTTGAGATATTATTAAAGCAAGGTTTGTTATGCAGACAAAATGCAGTCCTTCCTAAATGTATGTGAAGAGTATGTACTTAAGAGCTGTGTACTTCACTCTACATATAAATAAGTGCATATTAACCAGGCACAAACAAAAGGGAGGAGAGAGAGAGAAAAAAACTCATCATTTACGGCCTTCCTATCAAATCTGTTATCAGCGGAGCAGCCCGCTTTAATGAGTAGTGAATATGAAGCTAGTTACACATTGACTAGCTTTAGCCACAAGTGTGCATTATAAGAGCCTTATGCACTGAGATCATTGGAACATGAGAACGGGGCAAGGAAACAATCTACACTGTATGCATGGTCCTAACAGGAAGAGCGTACAGTAAGCTGAGGAGTTTGTCTTAATTCCATCATCATGCCGTTGCTGCTGTGAGATTCATTGAGTCGAGGAAGAAAGATCGCTGTCTGTTTATCACATGGATCGTGCTGATAGTCTGAACATTTTATGTCGCTCTGCTGCAAGAGGGGATTAATGCCCATAACTGTCTGATTAGAGGAAGATCAGGATATACACATATGTATCACATTTGGCTTTTAGGATGCAGTAACTTCACAGTGAAGTGCTTACTACAAAGGGTATTTCCATTCACTTGGCTCCATAGATCATAAATGTATCAGATTCAGATGTGGGTGTTTTTATTGATTGATTGATTGATTGATTGATTATTTTTTGTGGGGGGGGGGGGGGGGGGGGTATTGGGGAGCAATTTCTATGTTACCATTTTGCCAAAACATAATGAGAATGATTATCAATAATTTTGTGTACAGGGAAAGCTATGTGATTTCAAACATTCCTCATGGTTGGCATAATGTAGGTATTTGTATTTTTAAAGAAAATCCTTCTTGACTTACAAACATATTGAGTCTCTATGCTGGGCATATCCAGAGAAAAGGAGAATTTTAAGATATAAAATAAAATGATATTCAATCATTGGACCATGAAACTGGAGAAGTAAAATGATGGACTTGTCTTGCTTCAATTGAGATACGTGCAGCTGAAATTAAATATAAATGTCACTGAACAGAGCATTTTAGCTAAGGTAGCTCTTTTACAGGCCCCTAAAATACAATTTCGATCAAAGCAGAGATAATAGGAGAAAATCCTGTATAAGAACCTCCCTCTCAATAATAGACTGGAAACTGAATTTGAGAGGAATTACATGTATATTGATTGCTAGCTTGTGAGTAGGTTTTGGGCGGGTCATCCAAAATTTAGCAATTTCTGTAGCCTAGAGACCGGAGACCGTAATTGCACACATCATGGCCCTCCGCCATGCAGTGATACATTGAGGCAAGGGGCGCACCACCTACACTACAGCTCAAAGGAATTGGCAGGGGTAAAGGGAAAGGGAAGAAAGGGAAGGAGCCGCAGTTGTAAACAGCGGTATATTTTGTCCAGTTCAGCATGAAACACAATGCTTTAGCCTAAAAAGCATCATGTTTCATGCTGAAGTGGACAAAATATACCGCGGTTTAAAACTGCGGCTCCTTCCCTTTCTTCCCTTTCCCTTTACTCGTGCCAATTCCTTTGAGCTGTAGTGTAGCTATAAACTGTGCGGTGCAATATGGTCTGAATGTAGGCTATGGTCATATAAAATGGGGTATTTCAAAGGAAAACAAGGATGGGATTTTCACTTTTCCTGATAACATTGGTTATCACAAGGGTATACTGGATTTTCCTGCTGAGTGTCATGACTTGTGCAAATGGCCGAAATGGGCTACCCTGTTTTTAACTTGTATATTTGAAAAAGCCCTGTATAAATTTCTCATATAATGTTGGTAAAAGGACAGATAAAATTGCCGCAAATCAGTTTCTCCCATTACCAACATTATATGGGACACTTGCACAGAGAGTTCTTTGTGAGCCTTGCCGAGTGCTGGAAGTCCATCCCTTATTTAAATCTTAAGTGTTTTCTTAATTGGTGTGGTGTTACAGGGTACTTGTACAGTTATAATGTAACATTTTTATACCATGTTCACATAGATAGACCCGTGTACCAAAGTTCATACATATACATGTAGATGCTTCAATCTGTTATTATTGTTTGTCATTTCTATGTTGATTATTATTCCCTATTTCTGCACGGATAATTCCTTTATGTCTCCAAATGTGGAGATATTCTATATTCTTAAGTAAAATGATTTATCTGGAAATACAAGAAAAAATATTTGTTTATTCTCCTTTTTATTTCATAGATACCAAGTTAAAATTCAAGCAAGGAGGGTGAAAGGACTGAGTGTGCGCTTCATGCCTTATCCGAAGCAGCAATATAAAGGGGAAGGTTGACTTCAACTGCATACCTTGTGTGTCATCAGACATCAGGCCATTCAATTGACCATCATGGTCTTGTGTTTCAGCCAGTGAGAGAGTGCAAACAAACGGGAGACAAACACAGAGCTCCTTCCCAGGAGGAATCGAAGAAGACAGGGAAACAACAGTCATGGCCACGGCTACAGAGGACCGGCCAAATGACATTGACAATGTCATTGATGGTAATGTCAAGGTCACTGACAATGACAGAGAAGTCAATGGTAATGACAATGACAGCTTCCCAGACATGGAGGGTGCTGTAGAAAATGGCGCAGAAGCACACAATCAGAATGGACTGACAGGAGACACCACAAATGCAGAAATCGCAAGCAACAATTCGGCGCATGTGGATTCCTCGCCAAGTAAAATGGCCGCGAAGCGTGAGGCGCTGGCGCGGCTAGGAATCCCGGAGTACTGCTGGACGGTGCCGCTTAATCACAAGTTTCGGGAGAAATGGCGCCCTCTTACCCTGGTCAGACCACACCAGATGACAAGCTTCGTCCTTCCATCTGTACGGTAAGTGCTTCACTTATGAAAAGGCCGGAGGTGTCCAAACATTTCTTCCTCTTGTACAAGTCATTTGGAGCCTTTATTTGTATTGTTTCTGTTTGAAAATATGTGACAAATAAGGGATATACATGTATGGCTACATTATGTAAGTAGAACATCTGCATCTGCTAGTGGAGAATATGAGGTATGTTTACATTCAATGAAAACGTCATCAGATACGTACTGTATTGATTAGGGAGTAAGCAGGGGTTTCTCCTTTATTTAAGCTTAAACTTTTCAAAATTTTGATCATAAAAACCTGAACACGTACATTTAGAGTATTTTTAAAGGGACATTTTGAAGGGATTTTGAAGGAATTCTAGTTGAGTGGTCTTCGTACACTGGACTTCAGACTTCAATCCATCCAGGGACTATGCAAGCTGTCCTGAGAGTATTCAAGTATACAAATGATGCACAGGTTTGAGTGGGTCGGAAGGAATTGTGTACACAAGTTACCTCTGAATTGCCTGAACCCAGACCTGAGTTTGTCCACTTCTCTGTTAGAAATATCTTCCAAATGAAAAGAAAATGAGTGTTCGATGCTTTGGGATAAATTTATACTTACTGACAACGTCTGAATCGTCCAAAATTTGTTTCAATTCTTCACCTAATTTTATTGAAGCTTTTCGAGTTTCGTGGGTGCCGCCATTTACGTAAACAATATCGGTATCGATCATACATGTACTACATCACGATATTGATCATATTAATTCTCGGTATCGCGATATCGTGTTGATATCGCGTGCTGCCAGTAAAAAACAATGCATGGTAAATTATGGGTAATTAACCAATCAGATTGCAGAGATTTTGATGCCCATTCTATGATTAAAGATGGCCCGTCCCTTTTACAAACATCTGCCAACTTCATAAAAGTTTGCACATATTTAGCACATATCTTTGGAATACCAACTGTGACATTTTAAGGTCAGAGGTACTATAGCTCCTGTAGAATAAATGAAAATCTGACTAGTTTTCATTGAGATTTCACTATTTTCGTGGTACGAAAAAAGAAAGCTCGATCAATTATTGAAGATTATTTCCTCAAAAGCCAATATTACACTTGTACCTGTCCCCGTCGATTCCAGGGAAAGGTTTTATTGCCACTCTCTCTCAAATGTTGACAAAGGCAGGGAACTTTAAAATTTATTTCGGCAAAAGGGACGGGCTACCATTAAGTGGTCTTTACAGGTTGACCTTAGTCATTATGACAGTCGACTTTAAAGACAGGTTTGATTGAAAAACAAATCCATCCATGCACTTTGTACAGTGTGCCTGTAGCTGGGTCATTCACATTGCCTGGGACTGCGCTCTTTGCAGGAGAGCTGATCACAGTCATCCTTACATTATGTCATTCATGATTTGAAATTGATAGTGATGGGTTTGATTGCCATTTTAATTGCTGTACGCTAATATTTCAACGTGAAGTGATCATGTACATGTACCAGCATGAATACTTCTTTAAGGCCGGGTGTCCCTTTTGCAGGTCAAAAAATAACATTTTTAGAAGATGAGAAATGGAAGATGATACTGTATCGGAACTTCCCTCCCAATATTAGAACTGGAAACTGACTTGATTAAAGTGAAATTATAGCGCTCACTAAATTTTGAGAAGGTTTTAGGCTGCACTCTGACATAGACAATACGAGTGTGAATGTTAAAGGCTATATACTGTACAGGGAAGACAAAAAGGCCTTCAAAAGGTGATCGTGAGCAATCTTCTTGACAATGGTCTTAAATTCATGTACATGTATTGCCCATTTTAGAAACTTGCTGAAAGTTATTTGACCTCATATGGTCCACATTTGAAGTAATTAGTGTTTAAATCACAAATCCTCGAAATGTTTGGCCCGAACAATTTGAGGATATGTGATTTAATCACTAATTACTCTAAATGTGGCTAATTTTAGGGCAAATGACTTTCAGCAAGTTTCTAAAATGAGCAATACATGAATTTTAGACCATTGGCAAGAAGAATGCTCACAATCACTTTTTGAAGGCCTTTTTGTCTTGCCAGTACAGTATATGCCCTTTAACTACGACCACTTTATTCAAACGTAAACATTGATAGTTTTTAACTTTTCCTGACAAGGTCCGTGAGGCTATGACTGTGAGATTGCGCATAGAATGTTATCAGTAGAATACATGTACTGTGTATACACTACTGATTTCTGCCGAATTTCATGATTTTTGCAAATTGGACACCTTGTCTTTAAAGGGAGTATACTGTACTGGGAAGACAAAAGGCCTTCAAAAGGTGATCGTGAGCAATCTTCTTGCCAGTGGTCTTAAATTCATGTATTGTCTATTTTAGAAATTTACACAGTTATTTGCCTGCAAATTATCCAAATTCGGAGTTACTAGTGATTTAATGACAAATCTTTAAAATGTTCAGGCCGAACACAATGAGGATTTGTGATTTAATCACTAATTACTCCAAATGTGGATCATTTGAAAGCAAATAGCTTTCAGCAAGTTTCTAAAATGGACAATACATGAATTTAAGACCATTGGCAAGAAGATTGCCCATGATCACTTTTTGAAGGCTTTTTGTCTTCTCAGTACAGGAAATGCTCTTTAAATCCCCATAAAAGACAACTGCAGTGTGTGGCTGACAGAATGATTTCTTATCAGTATACAACTTTATTTCAGGAACTGTATGCATGAGGTTTATTTGTGACCTTGTCAACATTTTTTTCCAGGTATACGCAATTGTATTTCAAGTTGTGGCGGAATGGAAGGAGGCCGTTTATTGACGTGTTGCATCCCATTAAGCATAAAACAATATACGGTGAGTCTGTCACTCTTCACACATCCTGTTCATGACTTGTAGGTCACTGTCATGTTGTATTTTACTCACTAAATGAGTATCCTGCTTTCTTGGGAAAGTGGTCCATGTGGACACACATTTATGTATACTTTACAGAACTCTAGACCACAGTACTTAAACTGTCCTGTATCCTGCAATTGTGACTTAGTAGGCTGCTACTTTGTACTGTATACATACTGTATACACGTTGAACATATTACTGTATATATCACTACCAGTTTATATACTAGTATGTTGGGTTGAGTTCTTTTTAGTGTACATGTAGTACATGTGCATGGGTTTTTTCTTGAAGGAAATAGCTGGGTCTAGCTTCGACAATGCACCAAATGTTTGTGTTGGTCCATACATTGGTTCTTCACTAAAAAAATGGCTGCGGTGATGCGAACTGTGCATGGGGTGGCAGGACCATGCCGCTGTCCGCTGCAGTACTGTTTATGAATGTAGAAAGGAGTGTGTATTGAATATTTTTATACTTACATGTACAGTTATACATGTAGTATACAGGGATGAACTAAATTTCCCTCTATTTTTGGTTTTTCCTTCTGAATTTGCAGTTGATCTTGGTGTGTTTTTTCCCACACAAAATACGCTTTTTGCTTGTAATACAATATCATACTATTGTATGCCTTTATTTTTTTGGTGAGGGGGTAAAGCATGACTCTGTTTCACCCATAGGGGCAGATCCAGTTTTTTGCCAAAGGGGGGGGGGGGGGGGGGGGTGATAAGAGGTGCTATGGTTAGAGGCATAAGATTTTGCCCATGGGTCTCAGGGGGTGGGGCAGTGTCCTATTGGGCAATTATCACCTCTTTTCTCTTTTAAAGATCCCCTCATTACCCCTCCTTTTTTTTTAGATCCTAAGGGGGGAGTTAAACTTGAAAAAAATTGTTTTACCCACTTTATCTTAATCGGTTGGGGATCCCAAGGGGGTTTTACCCCCCTCCCCCCTGGATCTGCTACTGACCCCTTGTTACCTCCCCCTGCAGGTGTACCTCTAGGAGGCATTGGGTGCGGTGCAATTGACAGGGGGTGGAAGGGGGACTTCTGTCGCTGGTCTCTCACCCCCGGCATGTACACCTACGACAACGTGGAACTCAACCAGGTAAGTCCACACATGCAGGACAGTGTCAATACACCCTTTGTAATATGTACATATATATTCATGTGCAAATTCTATAAATGTGTTTCAAACAATACGTTGCGCTCGGTAGGAATTCGGTATGAAATATTGTATGAATTTGGCTAATGAAGAATTGATCTACTCTCATTTTGTGTAGTCTCTATTTCTTCAACAGATGGATATTTACATGTAGGGCTCAAGTTTAAGTTTGGGATATGCATTACTCTTTGGTTCAGGGTTAGGGCTTTGGTTGAGTCTTCCTTTCATTAAAGGTAGCACGTCCCTTATGCAGACCTAATTCTGAAAGTTCCCTGAGAGAGAGAGAGTGGCTATACCTTTCTCTGGAATCGACAAGGGTAATATTCAGTTTTTAGGAAATAATCTTTGATAATTGATCGAGCATCCTTTTTTTGTACCATGAAAATAGTGAAAGCTCAGTGAAAACTAGTTAGATTTTCATTTATCCTGCGGGAGTTATAGTACCTCTGACCTTAAAATTTCACAGTTGGTATCCCAAAGATACATGCCAAATATGTGCAAACTTTCATGAGGTTTGCAGATGCTTGTAAAAGGGACTAGCCATCTTTAAAGGGCAGTGTGAAGCTTGTGCTGTACATACTGTAGGAAAAGACTGTTTTCAATAAATGAGTGCAAATTTTATCCATGCCTTTCAAACGATATATTTCTCTTGGTAACTCCAATGCTTGTTCAATGATTGTTGACGATCAACAATTGAGAGATGAAGAGTGCATTCTATCAATTTTCAAATGTATAACTTGTAACTATGTAGGCAGTCAAGAGGAAAGTTTTTGTTTCTTTGAATACACCATGAAGACAGCTGATTGGATGAACCAGGAGGAGACTGTAGGTGAATCATGGCTGAAACGCAGATTAGCAGTAGACCACGAGGAGCAAATTTAAACTGTCCACACACTTGAACTTTGCTGTTGATTTTTACACATTGAATACAAATGATTGCAATGTAATGACAGACAAACATAGCGTAGAAGGTTTTCTGTTGGTTTCCATTTTTAACCTTTTCTAGATAAAACAAGCGCATGTACATGTGTTTATTGCAGGATAACTTTTGGTAGCACAATTGTGTCATGAAAATGAATGAAACCCACTAACATGTATGAAGTGAGGAAGTCATACTGGTAAATAAAATGAGAATTCAATTTGAATTGAGAGGTGAAGAAGTACAACATAGTGGACATATGTGATTGAGAACAAAATGAACAGGACTTAACAGGGACAGGATTGTCATATCATGATGAAATAATGCCTTCATACGTTCCAGCTCAAAGGAATTGGTATAGGGAAAGGGAAAGGGAAGAAAGGGGAGGAGCCACAGTTTTAAATCGCGGTATATTTTGTCAAGTTCAACATGAAACATGATGCTTTTTAGGCTGAAGCATCGTGTTTCATGCTGAAATGGACAAAATATACCACGGTTTAAAACTGCGGCTCCTCCCCTTTCTTCCCTTTCCCTTTCCCTATGCCAATTCCTGTGAGCTACTGTGTATGAACAATTACACCTTTGAGGGCAACATGATATTTTTTAATGTGATATTAATTTTGTATGTGATGTTGGGCTATAAGCAATGTGTGGAACAAAGGACATGAGTGTAGTTAGCTCTTCAAAATGTGACTAAATTCTAATGTTTTGAAAATTGTTAGGAAATGTGAACAGGATGACTTAATGAAGTTAAAAAATAGTGTAGACTTTTGCTTTTATCAGTTTAAAGAATAGATTAATTCATTTTGCTTGTCTTTGCCCTTCCCTTTTTACAAAGACCCTACAGTAGTTGACTTTTACATTGTCTATTCCAAAGCAGTGTAGCAGAAAGAAAACCAATTTTGAGTATGGCTTACATGTATATGGGCAGATGATGATATGCCACTGAATTGCCATCTGATAAATCAATTCAGACTGTTGTCATGATGATTTGATACAATGATTGTTTCCATGGCCGCTTGAAGGGGAGATAATGAGTAATCATTTGTTGATTTACATGTAGGACGTTTCACATGATAGTGCAAGCATTTGACTGGATATTATTGCCTATGAGTGCACCAAATTGTTATCTCTTGGACTCATTTCACAAGAATATGAATATTCTGATACAATAGGAACAAGGGTTCGACTTTTATTAACGTATGTACGTACTCCCAGCATGCACTTTACTTGTATTTATGTACAAAGAACAAAGTTCGTGCATATTGATCAGCAGTATGTGACTCTGAAGATGAATGTGTGACATTATCTTAAAACAATCACATTTGTTTGTTTTCTTCACCTACATGTACCAGTATAAGATAGGGAATTGTAATGCCTAAGAGGCAACCTGATATGTATTACATGTGATCTAAAATTAAACAATGATTAGGTATAAAGTGTACATGTGTGCAACTAACATATGGACACATGTTGCCTACCTACAATACACAATAAGCAATTCAGAGAAAGAAAGGAAGCCCACATTATTTGTTGTTTGTTAATCTCAACTCAAATGAGAACATATTCAACAAGACAACTGTGTTTTCATACTGCGAAAAGGAAAGGATGCTCAATTACATAAAATTTATCAATAAGAACATCCATTCTTTCTGCTGGGCATATCAGTCGGGGAAGCATTTTTCTTTCTTGGGGTATTGGGGATTTGCTACTTCTGCCTGGACACATTGCGGGAAATATTTGCCCCTCTTGCTCACCCCTCCCCCTATTTTTCTTGGGGGGTGGGGAGGGGAGTTGCACTGCTACATGTATGTACATCTTGATATTGAAGACGTATGGGTGTAATCTTAATAAATGGCTGCATAAACATGTGCCCACTTGAATAGTACTAGTACTTGAAATAGTTACTCTGCAAGTGAAAACAAACCCCCCTCGACTTCTTAAGGCTTTGTCTAAAGGAACATCTCATTGACTGAAGATAATGGATGTTTTTCCAGTGAATTAATCCTGTTTAAAAATGCCAAGGTGAAGAAGTGATGCAAGAAACTGATCCGATAATTGAATTTAATATCAGGGGCCATGATATAATGCCAAATGTCATTAAGCTGCATCGTTTCTGTCTAAAATTAGATTGATGTGCTCTCACGGTTTTCATTTTAAGTATGTGTCGTTACTAAGGAAATACGACCTCAGCTGCTTTTAGCGTGAATCAAATCATGGCTAGATACTCTGGTTATAACAGTCTCCATATCATTCTGTGCAAATCACGCAAAGCATTCAAGCAATGCCTAGTCTGCTACATTGTATCTATAGAAACATGAGATGGGCAGTGCATGTCCAAGATTTCAGAGATCCAAGTAGTGATTCAGGGATGGTGCCGGTATTATAAAAATCCATAAGAAATTTAACATATCAAATACATGTACACTTCAATAAAAAAAAATATTTAGGATATTCTGATCCCTAATTTTTCAATATAGATATTTAATATTTTCTCTGATATGAATGAAACTATGCGGCATGTTCTTTCATTCCTTCACCAATGATAACTGTGCTTTTACCTCTTATTGCATGAATTACCTACAGACTAGCTCATTTGCATTATGAACAAATTATCTTTTAGTTTAAATTAGCCTTTCAGAACACCACACATTCTCTCTTTAAATAACTTTGATATCGGATATACTGTAAGTTTGCATTATATCGTTTTGGAATACCACCTCACTTAGGTTTTTCTTTCTTATGGAGCTCTTCATTAAACTTAGAATATTTGTTGCTTTGCATGTTCTGCACTTATTCAAGCTAATTTTCTGGATGCTTGAGTTGCCCTCTTAAGGATAAGGAAATGAGGATTTTAGAGAAGTGAAGAATGAGATGACATAGAACTGTTCTTGAGAGATGATCGGGCTGTGCAGTGCCTGATTATGAGCATCGAGGACGCTCTCTTGAACGCCAGGAAACAGAGACTGATGCCCTCAGCTCGACACTTGTTTGATCAATTGATTATTCTCCAGATTCACCTAGAGACTTGACATTTTTGAGATATTGCATGTGTGCTGAAGGAAAGGTCATTTATGATATGGAAGAGTGGCTATGAAGCTGTGCTTCATGGACATGTTATAATACATTAGATTGTGACATCAACATACTGCACATCATACATTGTACATGTGTACTAAAGGAAAGCTCATTTAAAAGAGGAAGAGTTGTCACTGCTTTGAAGGCTGTATAGATGTAGATGCATTGCATTGTGCCATCATGGTTGAAGAGCATAGTACAAGTACACTATGTGTACGTGTTATGTGATACGTATGTTCATTTTCAAATGCTTTAAATTACATTGAATTCTTCCTACAGTATTGAATTGGTGTGACAGACAGTTAAGCTTTTAACTGATTTGTATTGCTACATATGTGATACACTTTGGAAATAGGAACTTGCATATCACATACTTCATGTTAATGTATGTACAATTATTGCTAGCCCCTGGTTAAGTAGTAGAATTTAAGACATAAAAAGTAGACTTTATCTTTTAAGAGTAAGATTGTAAACATGAAAATGTGGTAATTAATATAATTCTACTCCAAAGTGTGTTTCCAGTTCGAACATTGTGAGGGTAGACCTTTAGAATTATTTCTTCCATAGTCCGTCATAGCGGTATTTACACAATTATTATTATTAAAAAAAGAATATATATATTTTTTTTCTTAAAAACAGAAAGTACTTCACAAATTTATGTAAATACTAATATTCAAAGAGTATATTTAGCAACAACAACAACCCCCACCCCCACCCCTTCCCTACAGGACAAAAATGTCCCTTAAGTCCTAATATAAGACACTGGAAATTGTATGCTGTTCATTATGTAGATGAACGACGAGGCTTCGACTTGAATCATATATATTCAGATCATGTATGATGTGTATTGCAAAACAGAAATCAGAACATTGGTAAGATAATTTATCTGGTACCAAAGTAATTTTTGTTCCTTGAATGACACTGCAGAAACTATACTGTACATGTACATGTAAAATGCATGTAATGCCAAATCTTGTTGGAAGACAGTGATCTCAAATGTTAGCTACATTCTTTTCTGGGCTTTCCACAGGAAATTACAGCAGAAATGATTTGATTACAGAATGATACTGTGTAATTGGAGAGGGTATTGTAGACTGTGTTCTTAGTACTATCTCTGTGGAAACATTTCCTCTCTCTCTTTCTCTCTCTCTCTCTGCTCCCCTTCTCATATCCACCTCACTGACTCCCCTCTCTTCCTTTCATATTTCTGTGTTTCTTCCCTCACTTCCTTCGCTGTCTTCCTCTCCCTCTCCCTTTCCCTCTTCCTTGTCCCCTCCTCCCTTTTTCACACATCTCCATACCTTATGCATGCCCCCTCTCTTTCTTTCTCTCCCCAACTCCATCTGTCTCTCTCTTATTCTCTTTCATACCCTCTCTCAATCTCCCTCTCTCCCTCTCCCTTTCTCCCTCTCTCCCTCTCCATTCCCCCTCCCCTCGCTCTTTCTCTCTCCCCCTCTCTCTGTTTTTCTCTCTTTCCATCCCTCCCTCCCTATCTCTCTCTCTCTCTCTCTCTCTCTCTCTCTCTCCTCTCTCCCTCTTTCTCTCCCTCTCCATTCCCCCTTTCTCTTTCCTCTCTCTCTGCCTCTTTCTGTCTCCCTCTTTCACCTCTCTCCCTCTCTCCTTCCCTCCCTCTCCCCTTCCTCTCCCTCCTTCTCTCCTTCTCTCCTTCCCTCCTTCCATCCCTCCCTCCCTTTACCCCCTGTCTCCCCACACCCTCTCTCTCTCCCACCACCCTCTCCACCCCATCTCTACCCACTTCTCATTCTCAACCCAGTTCACAGTGTGTGTGAGGCGAGGAGGCAAGACGGTGTACCAGCAGGTCCTGTCGCCAAACAAACCGTCCAATAAAGTCTTGGCCCATTCCTGGGAGTGGCAGTTCCCCGGTAACCGGGCGTCGTATCACGGTCTCTTCCCCCGGGCGTGGACCCGTTACCTCCTGCCGGGCCAGAATATCACCCTTGTGTGTCGACAGGTCTCTCCGGTCTTTCCACATGAGTATCAGGTAAGGTAGAAGGACAAAATACAACACTTGACATTCTTGATGACAGATATTTTATTTTCATTCAGATTTAAAATGTTTGATTGTCACACATAGTGAATGTGCACCTTGCCTTCCAGACAATCACTGTACACGCCATATATTTCACAGGGATTTATTTACATGTATTTCGTGAATCTGGACGATTTACAAATTTAACAACATGCAAAATTATGGATACGACGTGCTTGAGCACGTGTACTTCTAGTGCTAGTACTCTACGAGCGCGAATTTAACCACTTGGAAATTGTTGAGAAGTCCTGATTCACGAAAGATTAGACTCATAAAATATATGGCGTTAACAGTATTATAACTCCCGTATGTTAAATAGTCAAAATTATTATCCATGCAATCAAACTGGGTGTAGGATATTCAATGAAATATTTAACAACTTCATTTTTGTCGAGATCACATGAAAGGATTTGAGTGTGATCGTCAATCTTTGATTTGCTTGCAAGTTCCCATTTGCCCATTGGCTCTTTTCATTGCAAACAGAGAAATTGTTATTTTTTTTATTCAGACTTTTCATTTCCTCATTCCTTTGCCACTAAGTGGAGATAGACTGATGAGATTTGAGATAAAATTCATCATTGGTCAAAGATCAATGACTGCCAAAATTGGAAAAATTGTCCCTGAATAATCTTTCTCACAATAACTAAGAACTCTGTTGTATGATTGTAGAACATAATCAATTCAAAACAGACAAAGATTGCAAAGAGGCTGAGGCATATTTCTTGACTGGCATGCAGTCGAATTGGTCTATTTTATAAAGTAAAATAATCGTGCACACTGCCTTCCATATCTAGTAATAGCTTTCAATTAACCAGGGCTTAGTGTAGCATTCAGGCTAATGAGATCTTGTCTGTGTGTGGGATTTGCTGTTACAGGGAACCTTCCTGCCTGTGGGTGCATGTGTTTGTCAGGGATGTGTATAACAATGGCTCTGTTTTTAATTTGAATAATCATGCATCCAGCCTTCCATATCTAGTACTAGTTTGAAGTTAATCAGGGTTTAATCTAGCATTCATGCCATTGAGATATTGTCTGTGTTTTGGGCTTGGCTCCAGCAGGAAACCTCCCTGCCCATCAGTGTGTTTGTGTGGGATGTGTATTGTGTACAACAATGGCTCTATTTTTAAAACTAAAATAATTGTGCACCCTGCCTTCTATATCTAGTACTAGCAGTAAGTTATTTGTGGCTTAGTACTGTATAAAGCCTACAGGCTAGTGAGATGTTGTCTGTATTTGGACTTGGCTCTTACAGGAAACCTCCTTGCCTGTGGGTGTGTTTGTCTGGGACGTGTATAACAATGGCAACGAAGCAGCAGACGTCTCCATCATGTTCACGTGGAAGAATGGAACGGGAACAGCAAGTGACAAGTAAGACCGTTTTGAAATACTTTTAATTTATTTACAAGATTAAGCATGCAAACTGGGATTATTGGAAGCAGCACAAACTTTTTTTTTATTTTTCAAATTGAAATTCCTTGTAGAATGCTCTCCATCCAAGTGTGTATTTGGGTACCTGGTAGGAATGGAATGAATGTCCCTGACTGGCTGCCATGATGCTTAAATAATTTCTTGGATTGGACAGGTGTCCCAAAGATAGGTGTAGCAAAGATAGGTATCGCAAATACTCTCTGGTGACTGGGGTAATAATGATGTAAAGCGCTTAGAAATGATTCTCTTTCTTATTATGCACCATGTGAATAAACTTCCAGACTTCATTCGAGAATCTAAAACTGAGGATTAATTTCGCGCCAAATTGAAAACATTTTTGTTTCTTAGTGAGTTGTAGATTTCAATCACTTTATCTTTGCTTGAATAAGGTTCTTCTTTCTCTATTTCTCTTTTATGTGCATTGAGACTTAACTGTCAAATTGCGCTATATAAGAATGGACTATTATTATGTATTCAGACTATTATTATTCTAAGCCATCACCTCTGCTCTCTCTCCTCCACATAGGAAAGGAGGGAGGTGGAACACGGGGTTCTCCTCTGCCTCAACCTCTGGGGTCATGTTTCATGACGGTCACCCAACTCAACCCTGCACCATGTGCATAGCAGCAGCTGATGGGGTAAGCAGACAGGATCACCACCTAAGTCATGTTGCATATATACACTACAGCTCAAAGGAATTGGCATGGGTAAAGGGGAAGGGAAGAAAGGGAAAGAGCTGCAGTTTTAACCACGGTATTTTTTGTCCAGTTCGGCATGAAACATGATGCTGTAGCCTAAAAAGCATCATGTTTCATGCTGAACTGGACAAAATAAACAGCGGTTCAAAACTGCGGCTCCTTCCCTTTCTTCCCTTTCCCTTTACCCATACCAATTCCTTTGAGCTGTAGTTTAGGTTTTCATGTATTGTAACTAACCATCAATGGGAACTACCTTGGCAATAGCCAATAAGCTCTCATTATTGTACCTGTTGCCACGGTAGTTAACATTGATGGTAAGTTACTATAATTGAGAACCTTAATGCAACATAGCCCTGGGCCATGCGTTACAATGAGTTGCATTTGATATTTATGATACCATACAATAGATTATTGACCATTAAACATTGGCTAGAACTTGCAATAAAAAAGCAATGATTGTTTGGGCTACACAGAGATGCAATAAATTATATGATTGGTAGATTGATCATCAATCTGTATTAGAAAGAAGCTACAATAGAAGCTGATTGCAACTTGCAAAGGATATAACTGATAACCATACAATGGATTATTTATCGATTGATGTCAATCATAAATCACAGCATCACAGATCAATTACAATCAATCAATGCAACCATTCATCACTTTTAATGGTATTGAGATATCACAAAATTATACCTTGGCTCGGACTTGTAGTATAGGCATGATGATATGGTTTAGAGATATGGTTTGTGTGCAGAGGTGCCACTCCCTGTGTGAATACAGGGGCCTGGAAACTGTATGTTGCACGTCTTTTGAGATGACGATTCCCAGGAGATTAATTATATTCCAGCATGGATTTAAATGAGCTCATTAATGAGCTTGGTTCACTGCCCCTAAAGACGTACTAGCGCAGGCAGTAAGTGATTAGGGAAGATTTATAGTACTACTGTAGGCCACTTGCAGTAACTCATAATGAGGGATGTGTAAGAGCAAACAAAGTCATTAGTTTGGCTTTCAAATTGGCATATTGCTTCTTGTTAGACTGCCATTGTATATTAAAACAATGTCAACAAATGCATTTAAGAGCAGTAGTTGTACACATTTAAAGATTAAAATTCTGATGTTTCCAAGGGTGTTGCTACTGTAATTTAAAGATTTAATGATCAATTTACATTCATATTTTATATTGAAACATTGTTCCAAAGGAAATACAAAAAGAAATACACAAATGTCATACACATTCCTTTGTTGGTACTTTTTGTAGCACAGAAAGATTCATGAAAAATCCTGTTGACAGGAATGTGATGTATACTTAGTATACGTAATGAATATTATTCCAATGTTGCTGTTGTTTTGTGTCTGACAGGATGATGTTACCGTTACAACATGTACATCGTTTGACCCCTCATCGCAATTGAAGGAACTGTGGAACGACCTGAAAGCAGATGGGCAGCTCAATACTACCAGAGGTAATCAATTTGTATGTCATTTTGTGTTTGATGTGGATGGACATGTGCTTGCTCTGTTTGTTGTCGTTCTCAGGTAACCCATTTGCTATGAGAACTGGGAATACCCAAGTGTCCTACTGATGAATGTACCAATTTCAGCTTTTTTAGAATACTTCATTTCATACTTCATATGTCATTATATTTGAATGCGGTTTATGTGTGCAATCAGTTGTTGAATTGTTTAGCTTCTGTTCAAGATCATATTTGTGGATAGTCCTTGGCGATATGTTGCTTGAGAAGGATTTTAGTATACGGTAAGTTGTTTATCTGTCTCTGAAGAAAATAGTTCTACCACATTGCATGCTCTTCCTGCACCTTTTAGTTGAAATACAACATTTCCAGTGGGCACACAATGGCAATACTTACGAGCAATCAGTTACAATCGATATTTGTTCTTTGTTTATCAATATTGTGACATGCAGGACACACATGTACCTTGGCTGGGTAGAGTGGCCACCTACCACAATACATGGAAAATAAGATCACGTATTATATATGGTATAATGCTATGGTAAGGATTATGGAATAGGAGTTTTGTTTGAGTGTATTTTCCTTGTAGACGGAATGAGAGAAGGCCAAAGGGCTATAAGATGTTTCTTGCTCCTCCTTGCTCCACCAGGGCCCAGTGAGAGGACGGAGAAGGGCCATAGTATAGCAGGAGCCGTGGTCTCCGCCTGCCATGTGGAGCCTGGAGCTAAGGGGCTCCTGGAGTTTGCCCTCTCCTGGGACATGCCCAAGGTCAACTTCCAGTCAAGATCCTACAACAGGTACAGGCAGCTGCCCTCCTCCCTTTCCCCCTTGTCCCCTTTCCCCCTTGTCCCTTGCCCCCCTTGTCCCTTATCCCTTGCCCCCTTGTACCTTGTCCCTTGCCCCCTTATCCCTTATCCCTTGCCCCCTTGTACCTTGCCCCTTGCCCCCTTGCCCCCTCCCCTGGGAAGAGGCCAAATCCCAGAATGTCCTCCTAGGACACCCAGTGCGCATTTCTAAGCCAATGATGGGAAGTGCAATAAAAATAATCTCATTGGGACATTCCTCTAGGTTTCTCTCTAACATTTCATTGTGGACACGCAAATATATCCATGCTCATCAATCATGTTCGCACTCCAGTCAAGAATGGGGTCCACTATTGTAACAATATCGGACCCCTTTATTGTACACTGAGAAGAGTGACAAACAATGTAAGACACATTATGTACTAACAACATTGTATACAGTGAAGCCAAAACCTAGAGAGCAAATTAATACATATTTTTTTTTTCTCATGAGATGATAATAATGTGTAATATTTTTGATGATATATCCTCTACAGGAGGTACACCAGATGGTTTGGTAGCGACGGGACCGCATCACCAGCTCTGTGTAGCCACGCACTGGAGGAGTACCCAGAGTGGGAGAAGAACATCACGGCGTGGCAAGACCCCATCCTCAATGATGAGTGAGTCGTGTTAGTTGATGTTGGTCCGTGTACAGACATTGCTAGGTTGTTGCTAGGAAGAGAGACATGCACACGGAAGCTGTTTAGCGCTGTTACTGGCAAGCGATAATCCTCATGGGCTGTAAATAAGATTTCTCTGGCATATGGCTTTAGCTCCTAGATACTGTTGCCATTTGTCCTCTTTGTCACAGTAGGACAACGTAGTAGCAATTACAGGCAGCGAGCTATAGCTTCCATATTTTTCATAATAGTATGAGTAGTATAAATAGTCCATTCAATAAATACCCAGAGATGTTTTTTCCCATGTAAACGCCCATATATGACCTCATTTGATGACTTTGTAAGGTATCTTTGTTGACAACTCCTATCACATCCTGCCTTACTGTGTGTTGCCAGGAGATTACCAGACTGGTACAAGTCAGCCCTCTTCAACGAGCTGTATTTCATCACGGATGGGGGCGGGATCTGGGTGGATGTAGACGAGGAGTTCCCCAACGGCTCAGAGAACCCCCACACGAGGACAGCACCACTGGTCCGAGAGTACGGCAGGTTTGCCTACCTGGAAGGTGAGTCTGGGTGTCATGTGACGTCATTAGTATCGACACTTACAATGTAAAGACGGGGTGTCCCACGTGCAAAAGTCGTGAAACTCGGCAGGAATCAGCAGTATACCCAAACGATAATTTGCATGAAATCTCATAGTCATACCCTCACGAACCTTTTCAGGAAATGTGAAAAACTCTCCCATAGTCTACATTGACAATCGTATTGCCCCAGTCAGTGCTGAATGCACTGTGCACTGCGGGCATGCTCCCACTGAACTCATGCACAGTGGTCTCTGGTCTCGAGACTAAAAAAAACAGGAAGCTTTGGCCGACCTGCCCAAAATCTAGCAATCACCTATACTTCCACTTAAATTACGTTTCTCATTTTATAATACACCATTCTATAATATTATTGTTATTTTTTTTAATGATTGATATAATCAATGTGGGGTACAGTCATTTACTCGTCATTCTGTGTGTGCAGGTAAGGAATTGTACAATATTTATCATAGGGTATATTTGAATATTTATATATTTTGATTAGCCCATCTTATCAGGAAATGGTGAATGTCAAAGTTGATCATGCTATGTGTTCACATTCCTTCCTTTGCTGTGTTCACATTGTAGGTCATGAATACAGGATGTTCAACACATATGACGTTCACTTTTACGCTTCCTTTGCCGTCATCATGCTTTGGCCCAAGCTGCAGCTGAGTATGCAGTATGACTATGGTAAGTTTCTTAAATATCACTTAAGATTCACTATGGACAGATAATATCGCATTTTTATTTGCATCAGGTAGCTCCATTTGTGAGAAAACAGCTCTGCATGAGGTTCCAGCATTATTTGTAATGCACCTTCTTCTGAACAACATCCTATTGCCCTCTTAGGTATAGAGCAACATTGAAATGATTATCTTGGGGGTTTGGGGTGGTATTCCAGAACGATCTTAAATGCTAACTTGGGAGAAATCTTATCCTAAGTCTAAGATTTTCCTAAGTGCTATTCCAGAACGATCTTAACTTTTCTCCTTAGTCTACTCCTATGATTTCTCCATAGTTTTCTCCTATTTTTATGCAAATTTATTTAAATCATAAAGTTCGGAGGATTGGTATTCCAGAATGCGCGTAAGAGAGGATTTAAGAGAAGACTTAGGAAGGTAGCGGATCGGTCCGGTACACACGCCACTTCAAGCCATTGTGCTCTGACTGCTGCCAGCCAGTACTTGCAGTCATGTTAATTTTCAACAATTACAGAGCCTCGTGGAAACATCATAATTCTAATTCTGTATGGATTTATTTACAGGGATACTTTCCTTGTACTACACAGTTCAATTTATGAATATTTTATACTTGAATGATGTTGATGTGCAGGTCACTATGTGGACTGGAAAGACGAGGGAGGATTCAAGGACTTGACGTCAGGTCTAAGCTCCATCAGGAAGACTGCAGGCTGTGTGCCCCATGATTCAGGCAACCCACGTAAGGCTACCACCTCACTTACACCCCATCAACTGCCCTTCTCTGTCTAGTGAAATATCGTCTTGTATCGAAGCAACACGTGTATTGTATTGTACAATTCACGATGATGATGATGATGATGTCAGTTTGGTCATATTCAAGCATGGGACATGTAAACCCACTATTTTTTCTGTGGAAGCTTTATAGACTCTAAATTTTTTAAAAACAATTTGAAGCATTTAAATTCCAGTAATGGAGAATTAGAAGAATGCACCAATCAGGGCACAATACTTTTATTCCTTTAATCCTTTATTCATGCAATAATTCCTCCATTCATTCATTCACCCATTCACCCATTCATTCATTCATTCATTTACCTACTCATCCACGGATTCAGGAAATCAGTCACTTCCATGTCCACATGTAGATATTCATTCATGTACATCGCTTCCTTCATTAATTTCTTCATTCATTCATTCACACATTACCTCATTAATTTATCTGTTGATTTATTCATTCATGCAGTGAGTCACTTTCATATAATTATTTAATACATGAATTCAGTCAGTTAGTCAGTCAGTCAGTCAGTCAATCAGTCAATCAGTCAGTCAGTCAGTCAGTCAATCAGTCAGTCAGTCAGTCAATCAGTCAATAAGTCAATCAGTCAGTCAATTAGTCAGTCAGTTAGTCAGTCAGCCAGTCAATCAGTCAGTCAGTCTGTCAGTCAGTCAATCAGTCAATCAGTCAGTCAGTCAGTTAGTCAGTCAGTCAGTCAGTCAATCAGTCAGTCAGTCAATCAGTCAGTCAGTCAGTCAGTCAGTCAGTCAGTCAGTCAGTCAGTCAATCAGTCAGTCAGTCACTTCCATGGTGTATATCCTTCTCTATCTCTCGCTAGAGGAGGACCCGTGGGTGAAGCTCAACTCCTACACGTTCCACGACACGGCCGAGTGGAAGGACCTGAACCTCAAAATGGTCCTCATGACGTACCGGGACTACTACGCAACCAAAGACAGGGAGTTCCTGGACTTCATGTGGCCCAAATGCAAGGTAGTCTAGTCTCTGTATACAGACAGGCCCAAACCGTGTGTCGTATGTATGCACATTTGCAAATGTTTGTGCTAGCCTTTTGCATGAAAGTACCGTAATCGGACTCAAACAAAAAGGCTAGCAGAAGCAGTTGCTATTGTTTATGCATCTGGCCAATTTTAACAAATTAGCAGTTTGGAGGAGAACATAACCCTGATGATGACTTTGTGTGGAAAAATTTAGATACAGTGAAAGATCAATGCAGATTGACAATAACAAAATTTCAAAATAATAGTTATGTAGCTCTTTTCCACAATTTATGTCTTCTTCTATAAATATGTTTTTTTTTTTTTTTTTTTTTTTTTTTTGGGGTGGGGGGGAATATATTTGTTACTCAGCACAGAAAAAGAGGAGACTGTATTCTCACTGACAATATGGCAAGTGATTGTTTTATATTCACTGTGGTCTTCAAGTGATCTTCCAATTAATGAAAATGTCTACACTATGTAAAAGTGCATACAGTATCTTTTTGCAGGTCAAGAAAAATAAAATGTGTTAAAGACAACAGAAAATGGAAGAAGATAATTAATAACATCTTCCTTCCCAAGGATAGAATTCGAAACTGACTTTAAGCCAAATTATAGTGATTAATAGATTTTGAGGAGGTTTTGGGCAGGCCATCCGAAACCTATTGCCTAGAGACTGAAGACTGCTGTGCGGTCCGCTCCACAGTGCATGCGTTCAATGGGAGCAATGCTGGTGTTACGCTTTGACAGGGACAATCAGCTTATGAATGTAGACTATGGTCGGTGCATTTCAAACATTAACAAGGAGAGTTTTTCACTTTTCCTGAAAATGTTTGTGAAGCTATGAATATGAGATTTCATACCTGGTATCATTACGGTACACTGCTGATTCCTGCTGAGTTTCATGACTTTTGCAAGTGGGACACCCAATCTTTATGAGTAATTACTAGCCTGCCGACTAAAACATCTGGTGAGGGCAGCATGGTGCGTATCCCTGAAGTTGAGATTGCTTAGCTCTGACTCCCTCTCCTCTTACAGACGGTGATGGCTAAAGCCCAGAGCCAGGACAAGGATGGGGACGGCTTGATTGACCATGTCGGGACCGCTGACCAGACCTATGATGCGTGGACATCCAAGGGGGTCAGGTAAAGGCTGTGCTCTGTTTGTTGTTTTTTCTAACTTACTCATGACTGAGGCCTCTTTGAGGAAGAATTATCATGCCTTGGCTCTCATATTGGTAACACTTTTTGTAGATGTGTAACGCAAAAGTGAACATAGGTTCCATCATGACTTCAACTAACTTTTAGAAACTAAAATTTAATCCAATAATTATGCCAATTTGAAGAGTAAAATTCATGATTTAAACCTTTTTAGTGCATTTCGAATTTGAGGATTTAGTCAGTATTTTGCTCTTAATTGACTTTAAAACATAATTTGCTTACATATCAATGTAGTTCAGTGGTTAAACATGGTTCTCCCAGGAGGCCCTGCTTTGATATTTAAGACAACATGGTTTAAGTCAATACAAACAAATAATATAAACAGTTAAGTGACAAATCATCATCATTACAGAATTTGCATTATTTGAGCAAAGTGATAATAAGCAAATATTGTATTGGCACCTGAGAGATACTTCCAAGCTGACTTCAATAGATTGCAGCACGGAAGCTCCACTAGTAGTAAGGTCCAATCAATGACGGTGTGTATGTGTGAAATCCATATGTCCTTCAGTGCGTACTGCGGAGGGCTATACTTGGCGTCACTGAAGTGCATGTTTGAGATGGCGGACCTGATGGGCGACAGCGCAGCCAAGAGGGAGTACTGGGATATCCTGGTCCGGGGGAAGGACACCTATCAGAAGAAGCTGTGGAACGGTGAGAAGGAAATACTTCCCTTCTTTGACACAAGGAAGCAAGTGACAAATGATTCAAAACTTGGTTATTGGTACTCTTAGATTGTACTCAGCACATCCTACATACGGACAAAATCGTGAGAAGAAATATTTATCTTGCTGTGAGATACTTGATCTTATATGATGTGGTATTGGACTGATGCCAGTGCAAGTGACAGACATATTTTGCTCATTTACAAGAAAAGTCTCATTTGTTAGTTGCCTCCCTTTGTCAAAGTAGGGCAGAATAGTGCTTCATGTGGGTAATTGGCACAGATTAGCACATTAAAGTAATAATTTCACTCCATTATTCATTTCAAGCAATGTAGATGGGCAGTCACACCTTTCTGCAAAGGCCACTTAACTTGAATCTCCTTTAAGTAGTTTGCATAATTGTATCTGTCTAACTACCACCTGCACATGAAAACTGTTTCTAGTTTTTCCCTTGGGTGCATCTTTGTAATGGTATCTTATATTATGAAGTAAAGTTACTGATGAAAATTGAGATATGAGGTTGTATCATCCTGTGATGATCCATTAATTACTCAAAATGAATGTATAAGTTATTATTTTCATTATCCAGGGAAGTACTACAACTACGACAGCAGTGATCAGAGTTACCATGACAGCATCATGGCGGACCAGACGTGTGGTCACTGGTACCTGCGTGCCTGTGACCTGGTGCCCGAACGGGAGCCGGTCTTTCCCCCAGACCAGGTGCAATCGGCGCTCCGCACCATCTACCAGATGAACGTGATGGGGACGAAGGGGGGCGAGTACGGGGCCATCAACGGCATGCGGCCCAGCGGGAAACCGGACCATACCAGCCTGCAGGGGGAGGAGGTGTGGGTGGGCACCACCTACGGCGTGGCGGCCAATATGATCCAGGAGGTATGTCGGCGCTTCTACTTCAACTTGTCATGATCAATGATAAAACGTTCTGTTATTACACCTTTCAAGGTGTCCCTTTTGCAGGTCAAAAAAATAAAAATGTCATAAAAACCACAGATAATGGAAGAAGAAACGATGTATCTGATATAAAAAAGATTGTTTCACCTGTTCAGTCAAAAGGGGAATAAACTACAGTAGCTGATGATATGCCAGGTAAACCTCAGCAATGTTCAACACAAAAGGCTTTTGACTGCTATTGGCCGTACAGCTGGTATTCACCTGTAATGTGGTGCACCTAGGGAAAATAAAGATCTTCACACTTATTGAAATTTGGCTTTGTTTTGTTTCCCATGTTAAGGCGGTTTCACACCGGTTTTTCATTGAGGCTCCGCATACGCAACTCTGCTCGTGGAGTTCAACATATTTTCTAGCGTGGATAAATTTGCGGTAATGTGATATTAAGTTTGCGGACGCATCCCGGTTCGCGAAAATCGCGAAAATAAACCCCCCGCGAAAGAAACTACTTATACAGTAATAGATTCAGAGTGCATTCCACCCATTCAAACAAAATCACGAAATAGAGGTGAATGCGATACTGTGTGGTAAGAGGGAAAGTTATGAATATTATGAAAACAGATTATTCATGAAATATTGTTTAATCAGTTCATCAATCTAAGGTATTCCCTTCTGTGTGGCTGTTCTTTATAGGGCATGTGGGAAGAGGGCTTCAACACAGCACGAGGCTGCTACGTGACGTGCTACGAGAAGGCTGGGCTGGCCTATCAGGTGCCCGAGGCTTACATGGCCAAGAAGATCTACCGGTCCCTGGGCTACATGAGACCTCTGGCCATCTGGGCCATGCAGTGGGCAGTAGAGAAGCAAGGCAAGCAGCAACAAGAACCGATTTAGGACCACTCGTTGCAGCAACAAGCAGATAAAGAATAGGAGTCTTAAGTCATGCTGGGGCCAAGAAGTGGGTTGTAGGAAAGGAACACATCAAGCAACAGCAACCATGTTTTACCAGGAACATGAGCACCAAGAACCGATTCAGGACCACTCGTTGCAGCAACAAGCAGATGAAAAATAGGAGTCTTCAGTCATGATGGGGCCAAGAATTGGGTTGTAGGGAAGGAACACAACAAGCAACAGCTACCACATTTAAAAGGAATGTGAGCACCAAAAACCGTTGGAGGACCATTGGTTGCAGCAACAAACAGATGAAGAACATGAGTCACAAGGACAGTGGCAAGGTGCAGACAACAGCTGCTACACTAGCAGCAACATGAGCAACAAGAACCGACGCAGGACCACTCGTAGCAGCAACAAACAGATCAAGAACAGGGGTCTTAAATGCAACAGAAAGCATTGTGTGTGATGAGCATGTTGAGGCAATGCAGTGAGCTGTAGGAAAGGAAAACAACAGCGACAGCTACCACGTCACCATGTCCGTATGACCAGGCATTGCAACAAGTGATCCACCGGAGTCATAAGAGCAGTAGCAACTCATGTGGTGAGATAACCACACCCTGCCGCATCAGCAACAAAGTCTGCATTAAGTACCACGTTAGCAATAACAGCAACATGTATCATATCAGGATCAGTCATGGCACCAAACCAATGGGCAGATCAATGGTAGCTTCTGCAATACCTTCTCAATTAGCAGCAAGTTTGGCAACATTTGTCAGATAAGTTGTTGTAGCAGTGAGGAGGCAGCGACTATACAAGTTGTTGTTTTTGTGTGACATAAATTGTGCAATCATTTATAATTTGGCACATCTCGCCAACTTCAGGACTAGCAACAGCAACTACAGCACTGCAGGAGCAGCAAAATCAGCAATGGCTGCGAGATGAGAGAAAGAGAAAGACAACAAGACACAACAATAATGGCTCGGCCAGCCAACACAATGGAAGTAGAGAGATAGCAAAGTAAACTAGCTGACATTTATGTCGTGACAAAAAGCTATCGTGTGGCATCCTTATCAAGAAATGATTACTATAGTGGCCTTGAATATTTCTCGGATGTTGCACAGAATCTTTAAGGCCATGTAACATACAATGGATAAGCAACTTACTAGAAAAATGGCCAGGATGCTCAAGTTTGATTCCTTTATACATGTATCATGGCAGTGACAGATTTCTTTTACAATAGAAACTCTGTAAAGCATTGTGCAATGTGCCCTTTCTCATTAATGTTGATGCTGATTGTCATCATCCTAAGATTATGTCATTCTATTGTCATATATACATCTTAAATGTCAAATGTTCATCATAAAAAAGATGCAAATGGCAAAAAATGATATTTCCTATCAAATTTGGTCAACATTTCCTGGGTAAGTTGTCACTTGCCTTCTCTGTGTTAATGCTTTCTGTGGCAGTTAAAATCAGCTCTATAGGATTAATGTGTGTATCATCACTGCACAAATATAGCCATACAACATATTAAACTCATTTGCCTCTTCTTTGATTTTTCAAAGTAGAATAAATATCAGTACCCTCCTTTGCATTGTAAGAACAGAGCATGAGGATTGTATGTAAACGTTAACCAGGATCTGAGAATTTATACTACGATATTTATTCTGCCTATCTTTGTAAAAAGAGGGACTTTTTGACATTTTTGTCAGCAAGTCTTTTTTTGTTGTTGTTGTTGTATAGTGAATATGGTGCCTTTGTCACTTCCATGATAAACTACTTCCCAAATTTTCTTGGATTTGAAACTGAACTTGGTATTTGTGACTTCTAGATGATGTGAATAACCAGAATCAGCAGTTTCTGACCTTGCCAAGCAACCAGAAGACTTGTATCAGGGGGCTTGGTCACCTTTTTCAGCAAAGAATCATTTGTAGTAGATCATATTTAAACATATTTGGTATGACTTCTATGGACATTACTTTTTGTATGATTTTTGTTTGTTTATTTATATCATGCTCTTTTTTTATATCATTCCTGAGCTTTAAACAATTTTGAATTTCTAACTCCATGCACTGAATGATAACGTTTTTGTAATTTGTACATCAAATTCTATAATCGAATTAAATTATGAGTGAGTTGTTGTAGTGTAATTTGTACATCAAAATCTATAATCAAATTAAATTATGAGTGAGTTGTTGTATATATCGATATTCTGACAATTATTTATTCTGGAAATTACTGCCTTTGTTCTTGAGATGGAATGAGGACTGAATTAACCATGAATGACTTCTTGCCACATTCCATTTTCTTCAGATATAGATAAACAACGACAGTGCCATAATGGAAAATATAACATCCATGTTTTTCCAGAAATTATAGTTAATTGAAATAGGTAGAGGAGATTTAATATATTTTATAGAAGCATTTAGAAGAATATATGGGTGTAGGCTTTAAAGAGTGTTAGGTGTGGAAGCTACTTGTGATAGGCACTTCCAACAATGCCATAATAGAAAATATCAGGTCCATGTTATTGCAGAAATCATAGGAAATTGAAATAGGTACAAGAAATGCAATATATATATAATATATTATTAGCAGAATGTATATGTTCGGGAGTTCCAAGAGTGTTAGGGTAGAGCCCACATGTGATGGGTACTGAAGCGGAGGTAGATTCATTTTATCAAATGTTCTAGATGATTTATGATATATCTCATGCTGTGACTTGTCCATGTGATCACAGACATATATTACATACCAAAGACGCTTCCAGTGAATTCTACTGTTACTTAGTAGCTCTTTACCCAAAGTTTCAAATTGCTTTCTGGTGACTTATTTTCCCATCTCAGAGAATGTTGATTATTTTTAATTGTTTATTTGATTATATAAATGTTTTATGTGAAGTTTGTATATGTCAGTGCTGCGAGGACATATTTTTTTGTTTCATATGTACAAGAACATCTGCAGCAGTTGAAACAGTAACAGTAGAAGAAAGGCTCTGGTTGTAAAACTGTTTGTTAGTAGTAGTAGTAGCAGGAACAGTTGTAGTACTAGCAGTAACCATATCAGAAGTACTTTAGTGTAGTTTTCCTTTGTCCTTTGTTGAGTTAGGAATTGTTATTATTATATGTAGTCATAGTACTAGTATGACAACAAATCAAAGATCAGGTTTTCAAGATATTGTTAACAAGATATAACTTATTAAAGGGATGGATGAAAATAATTCTTGATTGTAATTGTTATTTGTGAAATGGAATATTTCTATTGTGATGAACAGCAAAGTGCCTGATATTTTCCCTAATGATCATTGTGATATTTTATATGAAAGAGTTGTATGAAGGAAAAGAACATCGGTTCATAGATTCCCATTTTGCCTTGCAAAGATGTGACAAATACAGGACATAATTTGCAGAGGATCTGTCTTGTGCCAATCCAAATGGCCGTTCTCTCTTACCTCGCCATTGTGTTGTAGAGTTTGAGATAAGCAACAGGTATTTTTTTTAAAGATTATGAAGCAGTTGAGATAATTGCCCCGAACCTTGTTAGGTTCAGTCTGCTTGTGATGCGATTGGTTTATTTTTCAATACCGGTAGATTGCATACATTTTCTGATCTATCATAACTGTCCATAGAAATCATTTATTACATAATAAGATATTTGGGGCATCAACACAAGTCGAGTGAAATTTGATATTAAGACCTAAGTAATGTGTGCATCTCAAGTAAATATTCTTACGAAATTATAATGTCCTCTTATGATTTTGATGTGTGACACAAGTATGATTAATTTATGCCTGCAATGAAAGCTGGCCTCCTTATGTACATCTGTCTGATCAATGTAAAAGAAAAAAATCACAGTTCAATGTTTAAATCTCACACTTGGAATGGGCTTTTGTATTGAGAGTGCGCATTCAAAGTATGCTGTGGATTAAATGTTTAATCGTAAACTGGTGAAAGGGAAATGACCTTCTTTCCAATACCGTCATCAGAGAAGGCCTTGTAGAGGTTAAAAGATGCATCTCAAGACATCAGTGGATTGTCCTGTATGGCTTGTTGATCCTGTCTGTATTGAAACATATTTCTTGTGCAATTTCATGTATTTTAACCTAAAATATGAAAGATTTCATTGAATCTTGGCTACATCTCTGTTATTGCAATTAAATATTGGCCGTTTTTTGTCATTGTTGCAAATGTGTAAATGGAGCTGTGGTCATGTGTGAGGTAATGTGTTGGTCAAACCCGATTCCTCTTTTTATTGGAAGCTTCCCTGCTGACATGTGGAGAGAGAAATTCATGCGAGGTCGTACATTTGTCATTTTATGAAGAATCATTTTCAAATGTAAATAACGGCACTTTGCTGATAAACAATCCTGAAATTATTTTGGTAAAAGGCAAAATGAAGTCAAATTTTGGCTTCAGAAAACAATTCATAATCCTTCATGCAACTTGACCTTTCATTTTAAATAGGTAGCTTTGAATACATACATATTTTCCTTCTTTCAAAAATGAATTTATTATTTGATAATGTGAATTTCAATTTCTGTAATTGTATAGATGCACATTTTATTTCTAAAATGAGTGAGGATCATGTATATACAGATTTTTAGAGCATACTTGTGTGATAATTTAAATTGTATTTATATTGGATGATTCTTCCTTTCATATCATTTGCAAAAAAGAGTTGCTACAAATTGAGATTTTCTTTGAAAAGCGCCATGCACATTTGTCTTCTTTGTATGCTTCAAAGCATTTAAATTTTGCTTTTTGTGTTATAATATTTTCAATCTCAAATTGTACTTGCAATGTTGAAACCTTATTGATGTATGCATCCTGTTGCTGCAGGGTTTGACTATTGATCAATGTTAATGTCTGGCGCTATGTCAGTGTGGGTATGCCATGAAAAGACAGTCTGTGTGTTGTTTATCTGTCTGTACCTTACATCTGTAGGTATTATTATGTACTGCTGTGCCACTTGTGTCAGAGAGACAATGGTTATCCATATACCACTGCAACTTTATGCAAATGTTTTGGTGAATGTTATAGTGTTACAGTATAGCAGGGAGTAGCTATTTGAGCCGTGACAGGGCACACGTTAGCTTGACGTAACGCTATGACCGTTGACCTTTGCCTCTCTTGAGCATGCGTCTATGTACCACATGGTCGAGAGCACAGCAGACACTGGCATCACACATGTAATGACACAAGTTGCCATAGTAAATGCTGTTTTATGGATAACCTGTGTTTGTGCATTAATATGCATTGATGTTTTTCTTTTTTTATGTGTGAACATATGCTGCTCATCAGAATGGCACACCTGAACAAATCAAATTTTGCAAATTCGCAATTACGCAATTTATTCGATATAGTAAATAGTTGATATAGTCAATTGAAACTTTAGTTTACGGATTCAAGTATTCAGCTGAAACAACACAAAACAAATCAAAGTCGCTGAGTAATTGCTCAAACATGATTAATTAACTTTTTTCTTTATAAATTGGGATGATAAGGTAAGGTCAGTAGTTTGGATGTTATATCCAAAGAGGCATGCTTATACATGTACAATATGACCTGCAGTTAGTTCAAAGTTCAATTATATTCAGTTAATAAGCTTACCACAACAGGACTTGTGATGACTCTATTTCCAGAGTCTGAATAGTACTTAATATTTTATATATGATTTTATGTGACATTGTAATGTATAGACCTGTAATTCAAAAGATTTTAAATGTATTTGTGAATTAAAGCAAGAGTTTCATCATGAATTCAATGTTATTTTTTTCCAGATTAAATGATAGAAACAGTTTGGGACCACAAACTTTAATTGCACTAGATATGATAAAAATTAGAGCATATTTGGACAAGAAGCTAAAGTGTCTGATGTAAATAACGAATTCACTGTACCGGTAATTGGCAACAGTGATTTTGTGCAGTGCAGTCAATCCAAAAGCCTTTCATCCTAAATATAAAATATCATCTTTGCCACTTATTTCTTTCAAAATAACTTGTGCAGTGTGAACACAATTCATATGTGGCCTTTGGAGGAATTATTTTACTCTGATTGCAAAAAAAAGAAAGAAAAGAAGATATCCAGACACCCTCAATCATTGATTTTGCCAGCCATGCAGAATTGCAGATGACATACCTGTGTACTATGCAGAACCAAAGATGTGCATGCATGTAACAGTACCAAATTCACATATGATTATTATGCATAAAGTTACAGATACAGATATGAAATGTTCACTGAAATGCCATTTGCAAAACACATCATAAACCTGATATGTAGATTACCAAGTACCAACCAACGATACATGCTTTTTTCATGCCCAAGACTAGTTTGACATGGATAGCTACATGTTCTATTGAATGAACATCATAATACATGATTTTTACAAGCATGTATGTAGGCTAATGAACCTACATGGGGCTAGTCACTCATACAGTATGTCTGTGAAATGAAGATAGGACTCCTGAAGATGATTGGAAATAAAGAATCATTTGAATCATTGAACTGAATGATACAAGTTGCTAGTATGTTTTTCTTTTTGGTGTGTGACATTCACGTATACTCAAAAGCACAGTAATCATAGTGGCAGCGGGAAAGGTGGCGAGCTCTGTTTTAACCATGGGCTCAGTTCCACCAAGATGTTTGTAAATCACGATGTTTAGTATACATTTTAACGAGCTAGAATCAGACGGGTGGGTGCTACTGTCTACCCAACCCACCATGAAAAATTATTGCTCTTCAATACTTTCAGAGAGAGAGAGAGGGAGACAGACAGACAGACAGACAGACAGAAAACGAGGGAGAGAGAGAGAAGGGGGGTGGGAGAAACGATGAAAGGATTGACATAATAACGAGAGAGGGGGGGGGGGAGAAGAGAGAGGGAGGGAGGAAGTGCTGAGATACAACATCAAAATAATGGGATGCAGCGGGATAGAGCAAAAAAAAAACAAAAAAAAAAAACACGAATGAGAGGGAAGAGAAGAAACAGAAAGATAACTACCCACCACTCATCCGACCCGTGGAATTACAATATTGCTTATTTGCATAAGTGAGTAAGAATGTGAGATGATGACAGCTAGAGAATGCAATATTGGATGAAAGAATTATAAATGGAAGCTGACGTGTATAGCCACCATTACCCACCTCACCTGTGAAATCTACATTGCTTGCAATATTCGTTGGAGAAAGAGGGAGGGGAGTATACGTAGGAATTAAAGAAGGGGGATGGTGGGAAGTGAATGAGGAAAGGAATCACACATCAAGAAATAATCAAAGCTTAGAGAAGGAAAGAAAGGAAGAGAGAAAGAAAGAAAGAAAGAAAGAAAGAAAGAAAGAAAGAAAGAAAGAGAGAAAGAATGACAAAGTTAGCATAGAAAGAGAAAATAAAATGCCTTGAGTGTTTCCCGTCCACCACCGCCCCCGAATAGGATGGAAAGAAATTAAGGATCTTGCATGAATGGGTGATTCCCTGTCAAATAACTTCTTGTCTCCGATCTGTGTCTGCAAAAATTAGAGCCAACAGACAAACGGATACCATACGGCTGCGCGAAAGCAGCCGTGTGCAATCTGGCAAATGCAATTTAACACATCAAAGTGTTTTATTATGCATGTTACACACAAGAAGAAAATCACTCCCTATAAATACCATCTAGGGAACTCTGAACTGGGCATCGTTGACAGCTATCCTTATCTAGGGGTTCGTTTGTCAAATAATTTGTCTTGGACTAATCATATTAATACAACCGTAAACAAAGCAAACAGTATACTTGGATTGTTGAAACGTAATCTATGGAATTGTTCAACCCAAACTAAAGATATCGCCTACAAGACTCTTGTGCGGCCTAGGCTGGAATATTGTAGCTCTGTGTGGGATCCCCACCAGAAAAATCTTCAAGATAAACTTGAAAAAACTCAAAGAAGAGCAGCACGATTTGTATCTAACAAGTATCAACGCACAAGTAGTGTTACTGAAATGATGAGTATTCTAAAATGGGATACCCTCCAAGACAGGAGAACAAGTAGCCGGCTCATATTTTTGTTTAAAGAAATACACAATATAACTCCATGTAATATAAATCAAATCACTTCAAAAGCATCCTCCAGGCCAACAACTAGAATAACCAGACAGTCTCATGACTTAAACTTCAATATAATCAGAGCAAACAAGGATTGCTACAAATATTCCCTCTACCCTCGTACAATTGTAGAGTGGAATTCACTTTCTCCCACCACTAAAAATGCACCTGATCTAGCTGCATTTAAGAAACAGCTAAGCAAAGAACATGCTAAAGCTAACTAAAAGAAGTATATAGCGGCAGCGATTGCATGAATGGCCTGCACGTCTATAGCCTCTTTGAGGCGTTCAAGTGCAGTATTCACAAGACAAGACAAGACAAGCAGAATACATGTACATGTATTTCAATGCGAATCGCCACGGTAGTGCCGCGCCGTATACATATACCCGTACAGATCGCGTTCGTCATGTACGTACGCGTACGGAACCAACGGAGGATACTTTTGTTGCTACATAGTGCAGTGTAGCTAGCGGAGACGCCGACCCTGAACGGTAAACGCGCTTTTAACAAATGTAGGGGGCCGCTTTACACATTTTTGAGAAAAAAACAAGGAAGCTTCAATCGCACTGCATGTGAGTAAAGGTTTGTTGTAGTTCTTTTATTTCTAACAATATTTGATTTTGCGTGTAAAATAATGTCGCACAGCAGCTTATATAGGCTTTCTTCATTGTGTGTGTGTTTTGCATTGAACATTGCGTTTGACTGAGTGAGTAAATGTGATCACTGATGTCGATGTTGTGTGGCCGTGGCCTGCACCTGGCTGTGTACACTACAACTAAAAGTGCAACGTTTCACCAGTTTAATTACATCATCATGAATGTTACAATCAAAATGCCAGTGCCTCAAATCAAGGATGTTTACATTACACATGATTACATGGAGTATCGATCAGGGGGGTGTTTAATTTATGCAGATTCATCGCACACTCTTCTAGCTTAAGTTGAGTCACATACAAAAAATAAGAGTTTCGCTTTCAATGATCCCATGTCAACAGTTTGATGTTAATATTGAATATTGCATGGCAGCATTGAACCTAAATTCAGCAAGAGGAATGGGTATCCATTTCTTGATGACTGAAGTGCATACAATACATGTATCATCTTGTGAATTATACTGTTAATATTGTACATGTAAGTCGTCAAACTCTCTGAACTCTGTTCCGTCTATAGCAGGAAAGATGGCCAGGTTGGCGTCTCCGTCCGAAGAGCTGTACCTGCCTTCGGGGTCGCGATTCTGTGACCTTCGACCCCTGGGCTACGGCAGCAGTGGGATGGTGTTCTCTGCAGTTGACAGTGAGTGTGATAAGAGCGTAGCCATCAAGCGTGTCTCACTGGCAGACAAGAAGAGCTGCCGCTCCGCGCTACGGGAGATACGCATCCTGCGCAAGCTGCAGCACGAGAACATTGTCAAGATCTATGACGTGATCTTCAGGAGCGACTCTGACGACTGTGAGGAGGAGGAGGAAGTGAAAGGGGAACTAGGGGAGTCGGAGGAAGGCGAGGAGGGTGGGTTCCCGGCTGAGCTCAGGATGCTGTGTATTGTGCAGGAATTGGTGGATGCTGACCTCCGACAGGTGAGAAAAATTGCCAAACCACACAAAAATGTCTGTGACTCATCACAACAACACCTGGATAAAGTCTGTATAAATGGATTTGGTCTAAACATGAATAACGGCTCCATTGATCCCTGAAATATGTCAACTATTTCTCTTTTGTTGCTGGTACATACTGGTAAATGTTGCTTCACCTGCAAAATATACGCCATTTGAAAGCATGTGATGTAGAGAAGTAAATGTACAATATGCCACAAACTAGAAATTGTTGTAAGATGGCTGAATTACATTTGTGACACCTAGTGGTCATACTTTCTCTTGGGTACATCATGCTGGTCATAGATTTCACTAAAATAGATGCTTAAGAATGGAACAGATTTTCCACATTCATTAAATCTATATGTACTACATGTAGCTCCGTAGTCCAATTTTAAAGGTTATTGAAGACTTGAAGACACATCTGTCCCTGAAGTAAACCCCTCTGTTTTATCTGACCTGTCATGAATTACACTATAATAATCATGATCAAGGTTGCAAGGATCTGTATCACTATTGTATGTGCTAGGATGTATTTACTTTACATATTAAAGGGTTTCTAAATTAGATTTATAAGTTCCCACTAATCTATGTAAAATCATCCACTAAAAACAAATTTCACATTCGTTTCCCGCAATAAAGTCTCATTTTGACGAAAATTTGAAAAAACGCATGCCTCCAGTGACGTATTAGAAGTCAAAATGCCATAAATGCCTAAGGCATAAATAAAATGTTTTATTCACGCAATTCAAACAATACGTTACCAATGGGAACCCAAAAGCGTGTCCGAGGTTTGTCCAAGTAGCAACAACTAATAGATTCAAAGTGCATTCCATCCATTGAATCTGAATGACAAGATACAGGTGAATGCAAGAACACGTTACTACGCAGTTAGGGGGAAAGTTGTGAATACGTTACGAAAATGGTCTATTGTTGACTCCCGTACAATCTATGGAATTTTGACTTCTCATACATCACTGGAGGCGTGCGTTTTTTCAAATTTTCGTCAAAATGAGATTTTATTGTGGCAAACGAATGTGAAATTCGTTTTTAGTGGATAATTTTACATAGATTAGTGGGAACTTCTTTTTCTAATTTAGTAACCCTTTAAGTAATTTTGATTACCGAGTAGTATTGTTACAATCTGTTCGAATTTATGTGAGATTGTAAGCGCTTTGGTGTTGTTCTAATATGAATATCTCTCTAAATACTGATCATTATTACAAGGTTCTGGACCATCAGCGGCTGAGCAGCGAGCATGTGCGGCTGTTTGCCTACCAGCTGGTGAGAGGGCTGAAGTACCTGCACAGCGCCAACGTGCTGCACCGAGACCTCAAGCCAGAGAACGTCCTCATCAATCAGGAAGACCTGGTCCTCAAGATTGGAGACTTTGGCATGGCCAGGATTGTGGACCCAGAGTACTCACACAAGGTAGCGTCTAGAGCATGTGACACGTCCAGATGGATTTCTTGCACAGAGATGGAACCATTGATAATGTTTATGTATGTAAACAGGAAAACGGCCTGGTTGGAAGTGGTAATTTAAGACAGGTGCAATTACATGTAAACTGACATGAAGGGATTCAAATTAAGCGGTCTTTCGACGCAGGTTGTCTTTATAGACTGTGGTGACTGGTCTTTGTATACGTGTCTGGGTGGTGTTTCACCAAGCTGTGCATAAGGTACGCACAACTTAATGCACGACTGGTTCTTGGGTGCCAAATCAGATTTCTCAATGATTTTGATTCCCGTCATCTACAGTTGAAATTTGAATTGTGCACATTCAAATTCTTGTTGTTAACAATTATCTGAATACAAAAATTATGATTTGCCAAATTGACTTCCACTATAAAAAGAGCAGGAACAAATTGGGGGATCTCATTTAGCACAAGAAGAGGTCCCCATTTGTGTGTAGAGACGTGCATAGCTTATGAACAGCTTTGCAAAACATCCCCAAGGGATATAAGTTGAGTATTCTTTCGACACAGGTAGTCTTTAGAGACAGTAATATTTGTAAACATGTCTGACTGCATTTATAAGACTTGACTCCACCATTGGTACACTGCTTGTTGTTCCCAGGGCTACCTGACACAGAATGTGTCCACTCAGTGGTACCGGTCACCAGAGGTGGTCCTGCAGCCGAGCAGCTACACCAAGGCCATTGATCTGTGGTCTGCAGGGTGCATTCTGGGGGAGATGGTGCTGGGTAAGCCCCTCTTCCCTGGGGACCATGACCTGGGCCTAATGATGCTGGTGCTGGACTCGGTGCAGCTCAACGACCGCGACCTCAACCAGATCCTGTGCACCCTTCCCAGCAAGCTGCTGAAAAACTACACAGGCTACCCTCGTCACCCTCTCAAGGGTATGATGACCAGCCTAGATGGACATGGTAAGACTCTAGCAACAGCAGATACACCACATACTAAAAAAGTTGGCTTTAGAGTGAATGTCAAATATATAGGATGTATGAAATGTTAGAGATCTCACACACATACTAGGAAAGTTGGTTTAAGTGTCAAAGAGATAAACTGTTTCCTAAATTGATCAACATAAAGTTTGATGTGCAGACCTCTTAATTTTCAATTTTTGTCTCGCCCACCGGAGGTGAAGGCGAGACTAAGGGATCCAAATGGCGTCCGTCCGTAGTCCGTCCGTCGTCCGTCACAAATGTTAAAGTTTACCTGCAAGACTCTCTTATGATCCATAACTTCACATGGGTTGCTTGGATTACAACCTAACTTGGGTCATAGATGCACTGGGGGTACCTTCATGTTATGGTGGCGTTGGAGGTCACAGGATAAGGTCAAAGGTCATTTGAGGTCATACGTTAAAGTTTACCTGCAAGACTCTCTTTTGACAAATAACTTCACATAGGTTGCTTGGATTACAACCTAACTTGGGTCATAGATGCACTGGGGGTACCTTCATGTTATGGTGCCGTTGGAGGTCACAGGATAAGGTCAAAGGTCATTTGAGGTCATACGTTAAAGTTTACCTGCAAGACTCTCTTTTGACAAATAACTTCACATGGGTTGCTTGGATTACAACCTAACTTGGGTCATAGATGCACTGGGGGTACCTTCATGTTATGGTACCGTTGGAGGTCACAGGATAAGGTCAAAGGTCATTTGAGGTCATACGTTAAAGTTTACTTGCAAAACTCTCTTATCACACATAACTCATCACATGTTGCTACAATGGCAATCAAACTTGGATGATGGATGCACTGGGGGCACCTGCATGTTATTGTGCTGTAAGAGGTCACATGATAAGGTCAAAGGTCATTTGAGGTCATACATTAAAGTTTACTTGCAAGACTCTTGGTGAAGGCTTCCTAACTTGTGCACAGAATTGTGTGAGCATGTGTGAGCATTACTGATGTAGATTTAGGCAAACATTACTCATGCACATTTATGCAAATTTATTCAAAGTCACTATTTTGCACCTGATTTTGATGTTGTCTGTTTAAAGTTGCTTATTTGTTTGTTTCAGTTTTCTTTTGCGTAGCAACGGAGATCGCGATATTTCTGGTTATTTTCGCAAGTGGGCGAGACACAATATTGCTAATGCCTTGTTCTCCTATTCAGCTCTTGACATGCTGCTGGGAATGTTGACCTTCGACCCCTCTGAACGAATCACAGCGGAGGAGGCCCTCTGCAGTCCCTACTTCAAGATGTATTCCTGCCTGATGGACGAGCCCGTCGCAAAGCACCCCTTCCACATCGAGAGCGAGATCGACGACCTCCCACCTATCACCATCAAGAAACTGATCCTGGAGGAGTGCAGAGAGAGGACAGAGATGGAGGTCGTTGTTGGGGCTGAAAACGGAGCAGAGCTTGTGGACTACGAGAGGACGGCCAGCGAAGGGGTCGACGAGCTGTGGTCTAGCCTGGAGGAGAGCGAAGAGGACAAGGATGACGAAGCAACGAAAGAAACTTGCATTGATAACGCCTTCTCAAACCGTTTGACGAGCGTTGGGAACAAGAGAAGCGAAAGCAGCGAGAAAAACGAGACGGAGGAGAGCGAGAAATCAAGCGACGAGGAGAAGGAAACCAAGTGGGAAGAATTTAAAGAGATGATGAGGAGGAAAAGTGTGGACAAGTCAGATGAGGAGGAGGAAGGGGAAGATGGCACTGTCGAGAAAGGGTCGGTTGAGTCTGACAATGAGGGGAGCGAGAAGTCCGAAGCAGATGACCAGGTCAGCGAGAAGAGTAACAACCAGGACGATGGAGAAAAACGGGGATCCAAGGAAGATCTCCTGATGGAGAAGTTTCAAGAGTGCAATAACGAAGACAACAATAAGGATGAGAAGAAATCAGAAGAAGGAGCCGTGTCAAAAGCGGAGAGGAAGGCGAGTCTGGTGGGCCTGGAATATGATGCAGTGGAGAAAGCCTTTGGAGATAAGCTACAGAAGGAAAAACTGAATGAACAGCTGTCCAATAGGGACTGTGAAGATGGGAGTGTCCGCAAAAAGCACAGTGATGAGAATAAGGAGATGACGGAAAATATAGAAATACTCCAAGAGAATGAGAAGAGCAATGAGAAAACCTTAGATGAATGTTTAGAACTAGGTATGTTGAAACTAGCTGAGGAATCCTTGCAGCAGAAAAGCATTGATGTTGTGTTGAACAAGCAGGATTGCGATGCTGTGAAGTCGAAAGGCAGCCATGAATTAAAGGATAAAGGGGAGGGCGTGGGTTTAGACGGTATCAACAATAGCGAAGGGTGCCTGGACAGGACTAGCAGTGAGAGGCAGAGCCTTGTGTGTAACACGCTGGATGAGAAAAGGCCAACCCCTCGGCTGAAGAAGCCGGATCTGAAGGAGGTGCTGTATGTGGACATCCCCAAGGCCTCTGCCAGTGGCTCCCCTCGTGGCTCACCCAGGGGAGGGGGCAGGGAGGGGGTTCGTCGCAACAGCCTGTCCCCCAGGGAAAGGAGCGTCCGACCAAAGAAGAAAGAATGGTTCTACACTAAGCACTGACCACTGCCCTTTTGTGTGACAGCACATGCAGGGAAATAATTGAAATACCATTGTGCCATTGCTGTACTTGGGACCCCTCAGAGATGGATTAACATCAGGATGTGTATAATCAATAGCTTCAGGGCCTACAAGCATACATTGCATAGAGTTGTATAGAATGGGGTTCCACATGATCTATTTAATCTGCATTTCCTGGTTCTAATCCGTCTCTTATAAATTTGGAATAGACCCACATTTAAATGGCGCAATGGTGTTCATTATTCACTCACTTTATTGAACAACGTACCTCTGCCATTAAAGGCACAACAGATTTTCTAAATTTTGAATGGAGCGTCTGCCAGTATTTTTATACCCACGTGCATGTATCGTAGTCCAGTTAATCCCCAAGGTATGTTCACATAGAACTTGTTTGAAGTGGCTGCTGTTCCGACGCTCGTAGTGGAGTAACATTGCGAACAACCCACTAGAGTTGCCAGTGGGTCAAGTGGTATAGATAGACTGCCAGTGTGAACACACCGTCAGGCAGATAGCACTCGTGATGCACTTTAGATGTTGGATTTTCATAAAAAGATCTATATTAACAAATCTAAACATTGCATTCTACAAGTTGCTGCACATGTATTCAGTATTTACATGGAATCTCTCTCATAAAACCAAATTGGAAAGAAAACCATCACAAACATGCTGGTGTGTTTCTTGATACTACCCAGATTTTTTATTGTATTTCTTTAAGATACATTATGTGTTCATTATATTTATTAAGTACATCTCAAATACAAGCTTTAAAGCTTGTTAGGAGAGTTTATGAAGAGGAGACCTAAATGTACATGTATAATGGCTGCACCATGAATGTAATACCAGTCCATAGCCGGTGCTTCAAAAAGGCTTCATATGATTTCATGTCTTAAAGGGCATTTTAAGGGATATCTTGCAACTAACTAGTCTCCTCTGAAATACAAAGTGTAACATTTTGTTCATTATTTTTGTTTTATTTATAAGCTTTTATAGATATTTGACACGACCCTGTATGAAGTCGGTTCTGTCCATTGTAGACCACCAACCATTTTTCTTTGTAGGTAGGAAATATATTTCCCTACAAAAGTATGAAGCCAGATACATGTACTACATACACTGTCGTGTACATGTTGTAAACAATTTTTGTATGTTATTTGAAACGTTCCATGCTCTTGCCAACTGTAGGGCTCTGTTTTCACATTTTTAGTATTTTAACAGTATATGGTGTCCATATTTTTTTTGAATATGGAAGTATCAATGTGTTTTGTTCTGGACTTTCTCCTTGTCTAAATGATTACTAGTATACATATGGCATATACCCCTGTATTATGTTACCTCTGGAAAACAACATGTTTCCATTTGATAATTTGACAATTGAAATGGTGCGTTATGATTATGATTTACCTGCCAAAATAGGAGCCAAAATTAGATTTCTGTTGATTGCGTGTCAAGTACAACATGCTTGGAATGTGTAGAATTACATACTTAAAAGTATGTAGACAAATCATTTAATTTAGCATATCCATGCTATATGTGTTTCATTACATTAATAATACCACATTTGATGCAGGTATGTAGTGGTACTTGCACATTCTACATACTGGAATGTACCACCCTCTTCTGAACACGTACATTTGTACTTGTACTTGTTTGACTTTCAGTTAAAAGCCAACAGTAGTTTCCTGTATAATGGTCTAACACGTGCATACCCAAATTGTGTTGTATTACATTTATTATGAAATAGAGATTTTTGAGTTGATCCTATGAAAAATTGAATACACTGCACATGTATGTGATGTACATGGAAAACAATCAACTATAAATTCTGCTCCTTGTTCTCTTCCTTTCTCTTCCTTTTTTCTCCCTCTTCTTTTTGTGTTTCTGTTCCCTTCCTTTTATTCTTTAGTTGTCTCTTTCTTTTTCTTTGCCTCCCCCTTTTCCTTCATCCATACTATAGCAACGTGCAATGTAGGCAGTTTTTGCTAATGTTTGCTTATCTTTGAAATTAAGTTTTCAGCCAATTTGAATGTATTGTGGGTTTGAATCAATATGATTTTTGGAGGCACAAAATTTATGTGTGACTTACAGTCCAAGAACACTTAAGCGTGTTTACATCTAACCATTTACCTCCTTTCAATTGTGAAAGTATTCAGTATTTAACTACTCATAGTTGTTTACATGTTAGAAACATCATTTATCACATTATTCCAGCCAGCCAGGTCATTCCTTTTTATCTATTCTAGATTCATTATCATTTTTTATTGTTGATATCAAGGAATTGTCAAATTGAAACATCATTGTTTGCGGATAATAAGTATTTATGTGCTATTAGACACTGTGACTGCTGCATATGAATATAAAAACTATTTAGGACTTCTCACTTCTGTTATTTATACTAAAAGGAACATTGACACGACAGATTACTGAAGGCACTTATGGCAGTATTCCGACGTGGTAGCAAGAAATAGTTGGTCCATGGATCAGAGCGCCATAAAAGATCTTCAGGAATGCAATAGCACTACCTAGGCAGATATCCTTGTTGTAATTGGACAGCATGCATTGTTGATGTGCTAGTTGAATAGTCCATGAACCTAGTTTCGACTTTAGTTTGTCAGTTTTGGGAACTTGCCGTCATTTGTAGCTAGAAGCCACCATGTGAATGGCAAATGAGCTCCCATTTCAGCTGTTGTCATAGTATAAAGCACTAATGGTAATTCATTGGATAGCAAAATGCCATACATCGCCTTGTAGTGTGAAATAGTCACCCACCGTTTGAGAGTTGCAGGCCCTACACTGCATACTGCATGCACATTTGTATGCTTTTTAGCACAATACATGTATCTGGTTGGTGTATTCACATTCGAGTTTGTTTCTTACCCTTATTCTTATCCATATACATTTCTTGTTCTTAATATTCATATAGTGTTCTCTATTGTGTATTCAAGGTTTGAGAAGTGTTGCATACATGTATAAGTATGCACTATTTGTAATCTAGTGCACTCACTTGATCGGCCACTATTCTTCGCCATACTTCCTGATCTGTCATCAGGGTCACAAGCTCCTTGGTGTGGGTAGCATTGGTGTCCCTCTTCAGTGTGTTGATGTAGGATGTTTGCCTTGCTTGCCTTGGGTCGGCTCCCATAATACCAGTCTCTGGGTGCTCTGTTCTCAATGGCAGTTGCAGTTGAAGTTGCAGTCTTTGAGACGTAATCTTGCCGCTAACCAGGGGTAGTTTGCCGTACAGCTATTGGTTGTTTTGTGACTTGACCAGTGTATGTTGGGGGCCTTGTGGAGAATGCGGGTGTAGGTGCCATTCAACAATTTTTCTTGAGTTTGTAACAGTGACCAGGTTTTGCAGCCATACTGGAGAATTGACTCGATGGTTGCAATGAACAACTCAATGTGATATTGAGTGCCCTCCGCATGATTGATTTCGATACTGGGGACATGCCATTTATTGCCTTCCAGGCCTGTGCTGTCCTGTTCTGAGCTATCTACCCATCCTCCTAGGTACTGGGAAGTCCTGTCTTCTTTTGTAATAGTACAAATTTATGTGATATTTGTTGTTGATGGACAAATGTATTTTTTATGCTTTTCTTCTCAAACTCAATTTTCTTGTTTTAATAATGATAAAGGGGCAATCCATATGTCAAGAAAGTGACTTAATTTATAAACTGCTATACAGGGCTTTTAATAACTATTTTATTATATCTGGCTTATGCTGCCTTTACATAATAATTTTACTATTATAACTACCATGACAACAGCTTTAGAGCCTATTTGCTGTTTTTGTTAAAGTTAAGATAATTTCAAACTTACACATATGGTATGCAAAATAAGGCTTCGTGAAAAATGATGTAGAACTGTTACTCAAAAACTACATCGTTACGATCAAGTATTGTGCATAGAATGAGTCCTTCAAGTGACTCGATTATCCAAAGTGTTTGACTGGTGCCTTAGTACTTGGTACAGAATCTTACTAAGGAACTAACTACCTTACATGTACAATCATCAAATATATGTCTGGTTTTATAGCTCAGAATGAGTGGAAAGACAATATAAATCCCACAGAGAAAAAAAAAGAATTTGACAGTCTTGGTTGTGGTGTTTTTGTGTGTGTGCGAAGAAAAAAACAGATGTGAGAAGGAATTAGAAGGATAGAAGGAGGTTGAGAGATTGGGAGTGAAGGATAGAAGGAGGTGGAGAGATTGGGAGGGATGGATAAAAAAGGTGGAGAGAATGGGAGGGGAGGATAAAAAGAGGTGGAGCGATTGGGAAGGAAGGATAAAAAGAGGTGGAGAGATTTGGAGTGAAGGATAAAAAGAGGTGGAGAGATTGGGAGGGAAGGATAGACAGGTGGAGAGATGGGAGAAGGGAGGATAGAAAGACCTGGAGAGATGGGCACGGAAGGATAGAAGGAGGTTGAGCGATGGAGGAGAGAAGAGTAGAAGAGATGGTGGGGGGGGGGGAGGATAGAAGTAGAGAGATGGGAGAGGGAAGGATAGAAAGAGGGGGAAAGATGGGGAGGGAAGGGTAGAAGGAGGTTGAGAGATGGGGGGGGGGGAGGGGTGGAAGGATAAAAAGAGGTGGAGTAGATTGGGAGGGAAGGGTAGAAGGAGGCGGAGAGATGGGAGAGGGAAGGATAGAAAGACGTGGAGAAATGGGAGAAGGAAGGATAAAAGGTGGAGAGATGGGGGAAGAATAGAAGGAGGTGGAGAGATTGGGAGGAAAGGGTAGAAGGAGGTGGAGAGATGTGAGAGGGAAGAATAGAAAGAGGTGGAGAGATGGGTGAGGGAAGGGTAGAAGGAGGTGGAGAGATGGGGAGGGGGGGATAGAAAGAGGTGGAGAGATGGGTGAGGGTAGGATAGAAGGAGGTTAGGAGACGGGGGAGGGAAGGATAGAAAGAGTTGGAAAGACGGGGGAGGGTTCCGAGGGAAGGAGAGATGGTGGAGGGATGGATAGGAGGATGTGCAGATATTTGGAGGGAAGGATAGAAAGAGGTGGAAAGATGGGGGGAGGGAAGGATAGGAGGAGGTGGATAGATTGGGAGGGAAGGATAGAAGGAGGTGCAGAGATTGGGAGGGGAGGATAGACGGAGGTGGAAAGATGGGGGGAAGGTAGAAGGAGGTGAAAAGATTGGGAGGAAAGGATAGACGGAGGTGGAAAGATGGGGGAAGGATAGAAGGAGGTGGAGAGATGGGGGAGAGAAGGATATGGGGAGGAAAGGATAGGATGAGGAGGAGGAGAGATGGAGGAGAGAAGGATAGAAGGAAGTGGGGAAATGGGAGAAGGATGGATAAAATGGGGTGGAGAGATGGGAGAGGGAAGAATAGAAAGAGGAGGAGACTTGAAGTGGAGGAGTGTCTGACTTATCTCTACCCTAATCGTGTCCACATCTTATTCGCCGTTTAAATTATACGAATGTGTCAAGCTAGCGCGACCAGCAAAACGATCTGAAGGCATTTAAATATGAAAATGTGTTTTTTTAAGTGATTCGCAAGTATCCATCTCCGATAGTATGAGTTACATGTATCCCATCCCACACTGTAACCGTATGGGCAGTTTCAGCAACATACATCCATGGTGCTAATGTTGAAGTCGTGATATTGAAAGAAAGAATCAGACGTGTAGGATGTTTCTGTTTACGCACAACACCCGTAAACCTACGATGTTGCCTGAGACGACCATTAAAAATACAACCAATGAGAGAGAAGGTGGGGGGGGGGGGAGAGAGAGCGAGAGAGAGCGAGAGAGAGTGAAAGAGAGAGAGAGGGGGGAGGGAGAGAGAAAGAAAAAGAGACAGAGAGGGGGGAGAGAGAAAGAGAAAGAGAAAGAAAGAGAGAGAGAAAGAGAGAAAGAGAAAGAAAGAGAGAGAGAGAGAGGGAGAGAGAGAGAGAGGGGGGGGGGGGGCAAGGATAAAAAAAACTATGAACGCAATCATGACAGTGTGTTGTTTACAAGGTAACAACGCAGAAATTATATTTATTGAAACGAAAAATGTCAGGTGATTGTCATGATTGTAGTGACATTTCAGCATGCTGCTAGAAATTCCGTATGTACAAGAAATACATATTAGGCAGAGAGGTTGCACATGACATTTAATGAGGCTAGTGAAACAAACATGATTGTGTCATGCTTAATTCATCACTACAAGCATGACAAGGGAAGTTGTAAAATAAACACGTGCAAGTAGCATGACTAATTCTCTTTCACTCACTTTCATGATAATCATATTGTCTTGGTAGATCCTCTTTTCTATCAGTCGTGTCAATAGAGCGCTTGTTAAGCACTTTGCTTTGTAATCAATCTCCATTTTCTTTGTAAGACGTTGTATCATGACCATGTTGTCACCAAAATCATTGCTACACTCGCCATTCAACTTGGCACTTCATTATTAAAACCACATGCGAGCGTGCCGGCAATATCCCACATTGCTGCGACTTAATGATCTATCAATCTTCCCTTCACTTTCGGTTGTTTGAGCCACCACTGGGATAGAAAGGAAACTGCCTTGGTGAATGATACTTTATACGTAAAATAATGTGATAATAAACACAGATTCGAGAGACAAAATGATTGGTAACACCTTCTTTTGTCCAAGTTGACATCAAAGTATTGCCATGATTGTGGAACGCTTTTGACATTCATTAGCAGGCTTTAGTATCCATACAGATGTTTCAATATATTATGCTCGAGTTTTATCTACTTCCTAACCCCTCCCTGCTTACAATTCCTTGAGTCCTTGAGACAGCAAATGTAATCATTACGGCCAGTGATTCTTTCTCTCCAGTTTCTATACGAATCCTCTGACAAGAGACTCAATATGTATCACTGTGTATGATGTAGATTCATGCAAAGGTAGATAATCACGTGTGTGCTTTTGATACAAGGAAACAAGACTATAATTCCTAAATCGATGTAAGACATATACCCAATAGCAGGGATAGTTGCTATATTGCTAAAGAATAAGAGTTCATATATTTTTCTTTACTGATATTCACATTATGATAGCCTCGTCACAGAGCTTTATTACTTTTATTACAAGCATGTTACTGATAAATCCGGAACGTCTTATTTGCGATGAATTAGAATTATTTTAATGCAATTGCCAAGAGCAAATCCAAAATCAATGATTGTGGTCATGTCGGTAGTTTGTGCGTAAGTACGAAGGCAAGTATTCATACAATACATTTTCAAACAAAAATCGCTATGATGACTTGTTCTTGAGTACAAAATGTCGCCCCGTCATGGTCATGATTGTTGGCGCGCTCCTCTGTCTACACCCACATCATCGACCACGACACCATTGACAGGGGCTCAAAGTGAAGAAGGTTCACCTTCACCATCCGCCTTTAACCTTGAGAGCAGCACGAGTACTCTGACATCAACCTTTAGCTTGCGAACAACAATTCGCTCATGGCGCATACAAATCTCAGTGTATGCTGCATGGACCTTCTTGATCAAGCTCTCAAAGATATGGCAGAGGATGATCTACGAGTTACCAACAGTCAAAACCAATACGGATTCTCTCGCGACAGCTCACATCTTTACAGCAAAGCGGATGCATGACCAACCATCCATCCATGTCACCTCTTATTAAGAGATAAGAGAATTCTGAACCGGCAGACGAACACCGCTTTACTGCTGGGCATCCCGGACTCGCGAGTCCAGGAAATCACAAGGACGATTCCCACCACGTGCATGGAACTGCCGATGATGACGGCCAATGAATTTTACCCTCGAATAAGACAATCCGTATAGCATGGTGGTAGCGAAAGAGCTCGACGCTCACAGAGCAGGGAAGGAACTAAACGACTCTAGTTTAGGATTTTCTGGTGGATGTCCATCTGTCAGCAAAAATCTGGTATTTAAGGATTTTTAGCGGGAGGGAGAAGGAGGGGGCGATGACAGATCATCGAAGAAAAAGGGATTGAATGTCATGCTTACGTGATAATGCATGTGTAGAATTTGGGGGCTCGGCCGGGAAATCCAATAAATCGTACAGCGACGCCTGGCAGACTGTCTTTAGGTGACGAGTTAGATACATCGTTTGCCTCTGGACAGGTGGAACGGACAGCGGAGGACTGTCGAATGGGGAGAGCAGACGACCGGGTGCAGATAAAGTATGATAATAATATGGAGGAGGTGGACCAGGACTATTGGAACGAAGAGATTGATTTCCTCCTCTTCTTCCTCCCGGGTCTGCTCGTGATGATGAGGGCGGTGGAGACTGCGGGGAGGGTGCTGCTCTGTACTGGTCGGTCTTCTCAATTCTAGCGGGGTCCTCACCATCCGGTCCCAAAGACGGCAATGTCACGCTAGGCCTCATTCCTATATATCACCTTCGCTAGACATGATACAGATATAATGATGAGCGCAACGGACAGCACGATACATACCGTGCTCACTACAGCCATAATGATCATGGTCTCAGGGACGGCCTGGCGTTTGGGAGGTACAACCCTATCACCTCCCCCATGCGTTTTGGAAGCCGGTACTATAGACGTAGTCAATGTGGATTGTTCACTAATCGCGCGAACTAGAGCATCTGAGTAAATAATGGTTTTGTTCCCACTTGAATTACAGATCACGTGCAACACTTCTTCCACTGTAGGTGTATTGATATAATCACTTTGTCGACCTTGACAGAGAGACTCAATGTTGTGATCATTAGATGATGTGTCCTCCTTGAACGCGCACACAAACACGGTGTGACATCGCTGGGTGGAGCTGTTCACCAGAGGTGCAACGGCTAGAGGTAGAACGAGGGATCCATGATGTATCACACATAGAGACGAGTGCATCTCACTGACGCAGTGGAACTCCGATTGTTCCACTGTCATGACTTTGTCATTCTCACCATGAAATTCAAGTTCCTGGCCAATCAACCCAAGTCCAGTCGCAAAGTCTCCGGTATTCAACACTGCGCCAGGGTTGGTCACTGCAGGTTCGTAGTTACTGAGGCAAAGACGCGGTGGAATAGGTAAGTCTGGATCAATGACCTCAATAGCGAACGAGTGTGTCTGCGTCTGCGGAGACGCAGTATTCTCACACTTGTACGTGAAATTTCCAGAATAAGAAAGTTCAATTTGTACCCACCCTTCTGCACACGAGTGGTTGAATACATAACACCTGTCAAAGCATTGGTCTTCCCAAAAATGATAATGGCATTCTCCTAAAACAATGTCATTTTCCGTGAGCCACCTGATATCATCATATTGCTTAGATGCGAATGGACATTGTAATTGTATTAGTTCTCCACAAGAAACTTTCTGATTTGACACTGTATCTTTTTGGTTGCCATGTATAAGAACGGCATTGAGCAAGAAAAATAGCATCCACGGACGTGTGAACATCTTGAGGTCGACGGTGTCACAACTCATTGTATGAGAACCACACCCGGAAGCTGCGAGGACTCTCAATGTCAGTACAGATGTGTCTTAGACTGGAATGATTAATTCTGATATCGAGGCCGGTGCTACTAAATGACTATAATCAAACGTTTACGAGTAGATGCAAAACAACAACAAAAAAACGAAATATAAATTTCATAAGGTTTGTAATACTCCTATTACACACTGTCCGCAAAGCTCCAATTTAAAATGGCATCCCGCCGCTCAACATCAGGTATGCATGATTTATATACATTGTACCCATGAAACTGTCTCTTCACAACCAACCAGTCCCGACCATTAAAATAGATTGAAATAATGCCCCTCCTACTTTCACTTTGTAACCTGCTGTGACGTCCAATGAGATTGATTGCATTGGTTATGATGTGATCAGGAAGTCCAAACCCTGGACAAAGAACAGTGTCACTCGGTATCACCATCATGGTCAGCAGGGAACCATCCTTGCAACACGCAATAATTAACCCATTCACCATGTTCACACTAAAGAATCAATCACTCCCTCAGCGCCCAGCAATATATAGTGCGTCCTCTAATTTTCATTAGGACAATTTTTTTACTCGTGATAAAAGTGTTAGCGTCAATTTGTGAGACGGCTTTTAGGACTGATGTCTTACGTAAATTGGATAACTTAATACTACCCCTGAACATAAGCGAAATCAGTGTTTTCTAATCATGTCGTTCATGTTAGATGGAGGGGGGGGGGGCAATCAATTAATGTGCCCGTAACAAAACACATGATGAAGTACACATTAAACATACACAAACACGCACACACAAACACACACACACACACACACACACACACACACACACACACACACACACATACAAAGTCATATCGTACAATCCATATGGATCCAATCGGGGGAGGAGGAATGATTATCAAAGTGTAGGGGGTTCTGCACCAAAAAGAGGGTGCTTACGAGGGAAATCGAGAGAAATTAACATGGTCAGGTCAGAGGACACGCTTTACACGTTATAAAGTTTCTTCAATTCTGCTTTTTCCATTCTTACATGTTTTTTTTATACTGTTTACATACATAATCTCAGTGGGCAGTCGATTGGTTAATTGGAAGAGGGAAACATACAAGCACAAGCACAGCACTTCGATATAAACACAACAAAAAAGTAACCCCCCCCCCCTAAGAAAAATACCATAACTTTTTATCGAAGAGGTTTTGAACAACATAATTTGGCAGGATTGTACCTTCATTTATTGACTAACTTCCGTGTGAAATCACATCAATCCAATCATGCATGAGTGAGCACACATTAAAGGCAAAATTGTCACTTTTCAAAAGTCACTATGGTAATTTTTGGATTCTGTCATATGCATTTTTAATTAATTCCATTTCTGGTGCATAATTTATATCTTAAGTAGATCTCATTAAAAATCAGTTTAATTTGTCTCATGAAATCGTACAGTGTGAAACAAGGCAAATCACATTGACTTACATTTGCCATTTATTTTTGCATGAGAGGACGATTGTGACGGAGATGAATAATAAAGGGTCAGACAGAATCACGATTCTCCATATCACATGTAAATGAAAATCGTCCCACATTGCACAATTTCCTGTCGCAAACACTAGTAGACTTGACCGGAAGTGGATGCGCGGTGTATCGTGGGTTTACCTTATGTGTGATAATAAGAAATTTCGATACTGACGAGTTAATTTAGAGTATTATCTACTATAAATACATTGCAGAATCTCTTATCCCCACAGAGAAACAGGTATGGTTTAGTTTATGAGTATGTTTTTATAGGTAGTTAATACGTGGTAAAGCTTCACATACAGTCTTCGTAGGTGAATTATGAATTAATACAGGCCTACGACAGAAATGACTTAATTGATTGTGTAGCCACCAGCTTACAAGTTGATTGTTTGACTTTTCGTCTTCGAAACTGAGACAGGGTAGCCCCTTTTCAGGTCAAGAAAGATGTTTGTAAAAAAAAACACGGGAAATGGAAGAAACTGATGTATCCCAATCGAAGAAGTGGAAGCTACATTTTAAGAAGGTTCTGGACGGGTCTCTGAAACCTATAACCAATGGACCAGATACCGCAATACGCAGCGCACATCAACGTTTTTCGTACCGCACTGATATGCGTTGAGGCGAGTGCCGAACGCTGACTGAACTTTGCAATACGTTATGTGTTAGTATACTATCGTCTTTGCGTTTCAAATATAAACAGGAATATTTTTTTTCACTGTTCCTAAAAAAGTTCATGGCGCTTTGACTTTGAAATTGCATACAGGTTCTAATTAAGGAATGCTGCTGATTTCTGCTGATCTTCATGACTTTTTCAAATGGGAAACTCTGTATTTAAGGTGGCGAGTGAGGTATTTTATGTTTCATATTTTTGTGTGTCATATCATAGGTTGAACTGTGTTGTAAAAGAAAAAAAGAATACACATGGATATGAAATATCTCTATATCATGCAACATATTTAGTGAAGTTTTTTGTTGAAGCATAAGCAATTATGTTATGATTTTAGTTCATTCGATATCTTTTCAAAACATGGTTTTCAGCACAAAACTTATAACTTGTCAGTCGGTTTTTATCAATGTGTTCATTTTCGTGACACCCATTAATAAACTAATGACATCTTTTAGGAATACATATACATAGACTAAAGGTTTGTTCCAAAATTGCATCCAAATTTGTATTTGCAGAGAAAAGGGCACAAATTGTTACAACAAATGGTATGACACCATTCAAATGCTGGAAGGTACCTATACAACTTTAATATGTAACAGAATACGATAGTTTACCTAACTTTAATTAAGAATAAATCTGAAAATGAGAGCTTATTGCTTTCCGTATCCTTGAAGTACCAACAAAAGTAAAGACATTTTTCTTGATTTCACTTAAAATTCATATTGAATTAACGATCGTGGATACTGCAGATTATTTCCTTTATTTGGATATTGGATAGTTTTGATAATCGGACATGCAGTTAGATAAGTGGAAATATGCTTGACATGATTTCATTCAATGTGCTACAACATTTATTTATAATCAGGAAATTTCAAAATAAGATATATAACCAAATTATCAAATATATATAGACTGCGATTGGCCATGTATCTACGCATGTAGTATGTTTATATGATTATACTTCTTCTAGGGGTCGGGCGGGATTAAAACTATTCATATTACATATAGTGTAGAATACTTCCGTTCGTTGTGATTACTTTGTAACTGACCTCCGCATGGTGTGTAGTGTGTGACTGATGTGGTTTACCAGCATCCATCATGAACATCAGTGACTGTATATTTCAGTGAAGAGCGTTTACGCTACCAAACATCCTTACAGAAATCAACAGAAGAAATACCGTTATAATGTTCATGAGTACATTTGCTTGCTGTAATTCAATAAGAAAAACGGTTTGGAGACTAAAATTCATGCATAGTATGAAATAAAACAACAATTATGTTAACACAATTCGCAGTTCATAGTTCATTATTCTGGAGTATTATTTTATTAAACTAATTGGACTGCACAAAATGATAACCAAGACGAAAAAGTACGTTATAATATAAATTGGTTACACTGTCTCGATGCACATGGTTTCAATTTGAAATTTTTATGGCTTCAACTTGAAATCCTTCAACATTAGTTTTAAATAAGAAACACATTCTGGTTTCAACTAGAAATGTACATAAACATGATCGAGTCAATAAAATTGGATTCGTAAGCAATAACATTGCGCCAATGTTCAAGAAAGGACATACAATGGTAGCTAGCATTCACTCAAAATGATTGATAGAATTGCCTCCTTCATCACGTGGATGTTAACATATTCGTGCAAGTATTTTATATTTTTCCTTTAACATTGCAATGTTTATCTTAATATGAATCTATTTTGTAGAACTCCGAAAATCATTTGTATCTATTTAATCCTCACCGTGATTTTTCCTCGTATTGCAATGATGCATTAGACTCGTACTTCATGACTATTATTAAAGTATTTCAAAGTTTTGCTAAAATGCTCAATGCTCTGATAGAAAAATGACAGTAGTATGTCCGTCTAATTTCAGATTACATCTGGGTGGTATTTCATGTATCTACAGGGTCACTCTACAAACAGCAAAACATACTCGACAATTTTGTTATATTGATAAAACGTTTCTCTAAAAATATTGAGATCATTCTACGAAAACTCCCCGTATTTACTTACCCCCTTGCATATTTACAGTCTATACTCGCCGCATAGGTATTACAATGGTTGACAATTATATTTGCGTCATATTCCCCCCCACGTGTACGTTTGATATCAAATGTAGATATTGCAAAAATCAAGCTAATGATATAATGATAGTGTTACAAGAGTGGTACCGTCATGATTTACTCAACAAGGTGGTGATTTCTTGAAAGACCGAGCCATCGTGAAAACAAATACCCATTTGCACGTTTCTCATGTGTATTACTCTAATGATAATAGGACTTCGATCATCCTCTAGTGAGCTTACCAACATTTCCATAAGCAAATGATAAATTTGTTTGTGACTTGATTCAGTTTCGATACATGGACTTAAACAGTTTTTGATATACCCATCGCCATCGTCTTGTCTCCGTATTATGTAAAAAAAAAAACCTTGGGAAGATTCCATGTCTTAAAAACATGTCTCCAACAGTTGTGATCTAATATATATCGATACACAAAAATCGCAGCCCGCTTATTTGGACCCTTCCCCCTTCCACCTCAGGGAAGTAGTATGAGGCTACAGAGCTTGGTTTTACAATCATGATGCTTAAATCAAGCCCAAACTATATTAACGGTAGTAAAATAGATCTTCACATCTTCAGTAACATTTCAATGAAGTACCCTAAAGTACATTATAGATGAGATAATGCATTTATATGACAATACGACATGACATGTCACTGCAATAACAATATGACAAACAAAACTTTCTAGAGAGCAATTGCGTGCCGCTCTTTACATAAATACTGATTTGTTACTTGCACAAACCAATAAAAATCAACGAAAGAACGGTACGCTCAGCAAAATCATAACAAATATCAGGTAACCGACTTATAATCGTAGCTATAAGTGCATGTAACCAACAAACCAGTTTTCTTTCTGACATCGTATGGGGTGAAATTTGTGTTGTGGGTCTCACATCTTCGCAAACAGTGATGTTGACATTTTCGTGTAATGTTTTGAGTGATCCCCTGTGATCCTTGTCATGTTACGTAGTGGTATTACTATTTACAGCTATTAAATCTTTGTGTTTCAGACAAAGTGCTTTTCTAAGCAGTTGATGAGTATAACTTGTGCCAAAATGCACGAGTAGCACTTAGAGTAATTGATCATGTCCATGTTGCGCTATCAATAAAGTCATGATTACATTTAATATTGCAAACATATGGCAAAGCTATTATTTTTTGTTTTAATTGAAAGATGCTCCATAAATGACACAGAAAGTCATTTTGTATTCTACCATCTGTCTTGAATATCAGATTATGAACGGTATACTATAATTTCCAATATATTACCTAAGTCAGTGCGGTGACTACAATATGCATACCCTGCATATCCTACATTCAGAAGTACATAATACACATCACAATGTTGTTTCATGATATAAATCGCCCTTACTTTTTTCATTGAGTAATGTACCATTTCATTTGGTAATGGTAATACTATTTTCATTTGGTAACACACTAGGATAAATATTCCATAGATACATTACTGTTTGCGCTGTGTAAACATAGATACCATACTTCATTTATCTTTGATGTTCCTGACTAAATATTGCTACACCCATCAATTCCTGATGATAGTCATGATAGTATAATATAAAACACTAGCATGATGGGACACTTCAAGGTTTCCATTAAGCCTTTTCCTGACTAAAATAGATTATACTTATCACCTTGCCAAGAATTCGTTCATTTGCTCTCTCAGTAATTTTTCCTTCACTGATGACATAAATCAAAGTCACCAATTCAACACATTACATTTTTTTAGTAAAGCAATTCCACATATTTCACCATGAATCAAGTCAATATTCCAACTGCCTACTGATTTTTGATCTCTCTCTATCATGTCCGGCTTATATGAAACCAAAGAACTAGTTTATATTCAGAACAATCCGACTGTATGGAGGTGATATACGGGTCATATATTTGCCCTATAGGCCTACTTAAAGAAGTCAGGTAGATACCTTGTATTTTACTTCAAAATCCTTGTGTTTTTCATTTTAACATAAATGATGTCTGAATTTGTAATTTTCTGAAGAATATAAAATGAATGATATATTAAAACAGTTCTTCCTTTAAGTTCTGCGTTGGCCCTACTATTGATTTAGGATTGATATGTAATGTTTTCATACACTAACTCACTAGCATTCTGTATTTGTTCTTGCTCGCCTCCTCCTGATGCTGTGTTACCGTACACAGGGTCGTTGCTCAAGGATGGCAGCTGCTGATACTTGTTCGCCGTGAGGTATCGGTCAATGGTCTCGTAGATGAACGTGTACTCCTCCTACAAAAGCAATGTTTTAAAAAAAGCCTTCGACGTTAACCGTAATTAGGTTCCAACACAAATGTCCAGTGTCATGGTAATAATTTCCGAATAATAAGAAGTGCGAATGTGTTATGATCAATGCAAATGAAACTTTGGCCTATTTACATGTTCTTATTACATTTTGGAAAGTCCTTCCCCTTCATAATTGTATTGATAACTGTAACAGTACCCTTGTTACGCGCAAAATAGCATTTGTGAGGCAGGAAGACGGGGAAATTGGAAGGTGTTGTGGTGTAGTGGCTGTTAACTGGGGAAGAAGATCTCTAGGTTACCGCTTCAATCCCGCCCATGGCACTTGTGGCCTTCAGCGAGATACTTTATCCACTTTGCTGCTCTTTGCTGGAAACCTCGTAGGAGGTGGACAATTATGTAAATGATCTTGACCCAGCGCCGATATCGCGCAGCGGCCAAGGCATACTCCTCAGGGAGTCGGAATGGTGCACATACGTGTGGATAATATGCTTGTATCCAGCAACCGGGGCTCTAATTGTAACACCCCACTCAGTGTCCGGACTGCGATATGATAGACCCTCTACACCATTAAAAAAAATGATAATCCGAGTGATATCAACTGGATCAACTCTCATATACATTAATTGTACAATGAAAAAACAATACGCAAGCAGCCATTAATAACATAATGATATTTCCTGAGGGGGTGCTTACTTAAAGTACATGTGGTTTTCTTCACGTCACCCGTTTTTAGGATGTTACGTAGAGTATGCTTCATTAAAATCTAATTGGTGTATCCGCATACTTCATTTTGTTATCAACCTTTTTATGTGGCAGGCAAACTACTGCCCTATGGATTGTGTGCATGTCTTGTACGAATTAAAAGAGTTAAAGGGAAGTCTATACCCAGTAGAAAGTTCAAGGAATGATATCAGCTAGGAAGAAAATACAAATGTGCATTTCAATTTGATTGTATTTTTGAAATTTACCAATAAAACATTTAGCACGTCTCTGCATTATGTTATAAAAACGTGTTTGACGTTGATATATCAAGAATAACATTGCCAATCAAGCTGTTTTCTAGCAATAGGAAAGTACCCACACATGTAAAAACAATATCATGTAAGAAAGTGAGTCCAACAAAAGACTTTGTGGTTATTCAACGCGATGTCATCTCGCATGACATCACATATGTATTGCCTATCTAAGGAAGGGAACAACGCGAATTGATTGCAACTTCTGCAAAAAACTGTCAGATTTTGCACAACTTGTCACTGAAAGCAGCTCCTTAATTGCGTGTTTGTTTTTTGTTTCATTGCAACTGATTTTTGTAGTAGATGACATATATAAAATTATTCGTTATCAACCCACCTTGGTCTGCACAAACTGCATCCTGTCTGCTCGCAGCTTCTTGACGGTTTGAAACACATCCACTGTCCCGCTCCCTTGAATCTGTCCAACGCACTCCATCACGGTACAGAAGACTCCAGTACGACCAACACCACTTCTACGCACAATGAAATATAATCTACTGGTAATCACTGGGGTGGCATTCTGAAAGAAACCCCAGTTAATACTATCCTAGCAAATCATATTCTGAAAAAGGTCAAAGTTTTAAGTACGGGACATAGTTGATAGTGTAATGTTTTCATAATCTTGTACATCACATTGTTAACGCAAATCCGAATCAAGTTATTTTCATTTTGATTGCCTAGAAAGAAAGAGTACTATCACCTCGAGTGTAACGAACTTTTATTCTCAGGTGATCTGATAGGAAAAACTACGCCTCATCACGTGATCAACTCTTGACCAATCATATAGCAACATTCTTAGTATATGGAATGTAAAGTAAAATGTAACGATTTGTAAAATCACAGTCTGCTATTCTAATTCATGTGTGAAGTCTGACATCTCTCACACGTCTAGCGCCGATAGTTGTAAATCGTAGACCTATCCAAATACATGATATTAACAATGTAAAATACCACTAACCTTCTCAGCTCAGTACATATGAATCCAAATTTTTAAGTGTATGCACTAATTTAGGAAATTGACAAACACGCATGTTTATTGCATTAGTGACAAATTCAGATGCAGGAAATCTGAAAAATATTTTATTCCCTATTTTTACTCTCTCTTCCCATTATCACATGGGTGCTTAGCCGATGTGGTTTACAAGAACTGGTAATGTAAGGATTAATACTCACAGACAGTGAACAACGATGGAACAACCCTCGCTATTTGGATAATCCAGTATTTCTTGTTGTACTTTCAGCAGGGAGGTAGCACCAGAGTCCCACTCGCTAGGCTTCTGTGGCCAACGCAGAAACTGGTACTGTCGGATGACGTGTTGCGCCTGCCATCAATTGGACATTTTTTTTTAAATATGCAATCATCTTAATAAAATCTTTGAGGTTAACTATAAATAAGCACTCTGAAACCTGTGGTGGATCCGAAGATAGATTTCGGTATTACCAGATTGATATGTAATTTAAGCCACACCCGCATGCATTATTCCAATTTTAATAGTAATAACCAGATGTGTAATGCATGCACACAGGTTAAACTTCTACTTGGTGTAGTCCTTTAGAGATTGGTGCGATATATTAAGCAGTACATAAAGGATGTATGATCTTTGGTACAACGCACGCTTCATTTCAATAGTTGAAACCCAAGACGAACCAATGGCTCTGCTACGCTTCATGCATCCTTGGTTGAACCTAATTACGTTAAGCATAATCTTACAGTACTTTTAAAGGGATAGTTCGACCTGAAATTAAGTTGTTATTTGATAAAAACAGAAGCATAAAAAAATCCTACCATTGAAAGTTTGACGGAAAATTACGATTGTTTGAAGTTTTGATTTATTGACATCACGTAAGAGTTGCTCTCCCATATGTTGCGTACATTTTTTTCCGGAAAAATGTCAATTTTCTAGAAAAGAAATGCATAATTTTATCTAGGTGTGCATTTGATACATCATTAGAAAGACGTGTTTATACACAAATACCTATATGAGAAAAAAAAATCCTTCATCAAACAAAGAAAATGAGAATTTATGGAATTATACAGTACAGAACATATGAAAGAGCACATCACTCGTTACGTCACAAAATTAAGGTTTTTAAAGGTCATACCTTTTTTTTTTTATCCTTTGACGGACATTCGTCAAACCTTTTTAATATGTTTTTTCATGTTTCTGAACTGATTAAAACCAACTTAATTTCAGGATGGACTATACCTTTAAGGACTACTACATGGTGTACCTCAAAACTCATTGTATATTTTCCATGACGCTAGAATCTTTCATGAAGGAACATATGTAATTCAGTAACATGTCGCTTGATTGACTACATAAATTAATATATACCTGCGATGCTTCATGCGCTACGTGAAGTGTCCTGGTGATGACGTCACTCTCCTCGGAGATGTCCAGGGTTGATACGGAGAACGGCCCGAATGTTGCTGCATCACTATCGAGCCAGTATTGAGCACAGGTCTGTATACATGCAGGCATATTCATTGATTATACATCGGATATGCAGTATGCAGTACAACCTGTAAGAGACCACTCAAAGGAGGAGAGGAAATCAACGTGGGCTTCTTGAGGACGTTTTTTGTTATCAGGGAACTTTGATATACAGGATGCGATAATACACATTGTTGGAGGATGGAAAATGTAATTAAAGGCTAGTGGTCTTTTTTTTTAACAATAGTGGCGGCCAAAGCAGGTTTTTACTGAGAGAAATTTTGATTTCTGTCCTCCAGCCCCTCCCCCTTTCCCATTTCGTATAATTTCAATTTCTACTTCCACAAATTTGAACTCTCTTTAAGATTTCTATCATAAAAATAGATTCCACCTCATTTCCATCAGAGTTTTCTTATTATTTTTAACATGGGTGTAGATCAGACAAGAAATCCACTTTTAATATTTAGTTACTAAATGGTTGTCGTGCTAAAAGCAAATTAAGTTCTCATGTTCGCTTTAAGAAGAATGCGGAGTTATATCCTGCAAAATGTTTATGATGAAAATATTTCCACGTGCTTATACATGTCATAAATACGACATCGGCAAATGCATAATGTAATTTAATATTTAAATAATGTAACCATTACTAATACGAGTTTCTGTAAAGTCTATTTCAAAACCCTAGCGCTCTCCGTGTCATTTCTCTGTACCTCGTCGCTCTGCTCAACGTCATTCAGCATAACTATGCCGGATGGCATGTAGTCGACAATCATGGACCAGAAGTCAGCGACAGTCCTGGGCATTGGCATCTGGGTTGTGATGAACCTGCATGATGTGCCCTGATGAAACAGGTAACAAAATACATATAAGGACGTGTGCTCAAGTACCTGACCACATGGGCAAGAAGGCCCAGCGTCGCAGACTGAAGTTGTCGCCAGTGCTTATACACACAGACCGAATCTGTTAACAAGTGTGTTTGGCAGAAAAGACTACACCCTCTCCAAATGAAGGGTGTGGATAACAACATGGGGGAGAGATTTGCTTTGTTATCAGACATGATTTATGGTTAACAAATTCGGTTGTTTCAATGCACTTCACTACTTAGTGATTCTGCAATTGTAAGAATGTATGCCAGACATTTGAATTCATCTACTTACACAAATCATATTTATCGAGTCCTGCGATTCAGCCAGTCGTTTGACTGATCGGATCGTGTCATCCAGCTAGCGAACCTGTGTTGTCGAGTTCTCCAGTATTGATACGTAGACATGATATAATATTCAAATTGTCTGGTACATAGAAAATTTAACGAGCATATAAACTAAATATCCCGAGGATCCTAATTGATATACAAACGCAACCCGAACTTGATGTAAAAATAATCAAGATCCAAACATTAAAATGTTACATTCTAAATGCTCAAGAACTTGTCCTACGATGACGAAGCTAGGAAATGCTGCTGCGTGTACATTACTCGGGGGAAAATGTAAAAAAACATGGTCATCCTCTGTTGGGGATACACATTTATACCCTTTTTTTTTTGTTTTACATGTAAAATGATCCCCTTTGTCTAGTCGTTAGTATCAGATTGTGTCAACGGGATATTGAAACCATCCTTTTGTTAAAAAAAAAAAAATTATAATAACGAACATTGCACAGATGTAATAAAATAATTGGAATATTTTGATGACTGTATTAATATTTTCGTATCACAGAAGTCTCTATAATACACACGCTCAAAGCCGTACCTGGATGAAGCTAGCGTTGATGAAGTCCGAATCGGCAGACGCTCCTGACCGAAGCATGACGCGGTTCCTTTGCACTATAATGAACAAACATATCTGGCTTGTATATGAGTGACAAATGACAACTTTAATCAATTTATTATTCAGGATACAAATGAACTATACTCAATTGCAATTACACTGTTTAAATAGTACATTTGTTGATATAAGCTTTGTCACCTTCATTTTGTATGCATTTATATCCATGTATTACAAAACACCTGACATTGGTGACCGACAGTAACGCTACGACTTCAAGCTTTGATAGAACTATGAACACCCTCCAACTTTCCAACGTGTTCTTACCCTGTTCTACTTGTGGACGTAGAGAGAGTATGATATTCTTGACATTTGGAGATGTTTTCGTCTGTCAGAATATCTTTGTTAGAATCAATTATCATTCAGTCTCCCTCCTTTCACTAAGTCACTAGTCAAGAAATGAAACTTCAGGAGGATATTAAAGAGTATTTCATTAAAATGTAAAACATGAATTGGCCACGCTTCACTATAATATTTAAATAACATTTTAATAACAAGATGTAAAATCATCGTTTCAGAAGAGACAAAATAGATTTTACTAGGAAGGTTGTTGTCATATCGACTTCTGGGGCGATTATCTGCACGTGTGCCTGTCTGGAGGGTAGACGGATGAGGGTCCGCGCAAAGGATCTTGAGATTCTGACCAGGGGATAAAAACAAATATAGTAATTATTGCTCAGATCTACAAGTGTCTTGAATAAAGCAGACATGTTAACACATGTTTGCTTTATTCAACTTTATTCAACGTTTAACTACTGTAAAATATTAATTGATTATCATTGATTTATCATTATTTCTCTTGAATTTACAAAAGCCAAACATACCGACTCTCCTTTCTAGGTTTAATTTCCCTTAATTATGTTATTAGGTCCTATAGGTACATTTAATGATTTTGATAATAACTTTCTTCATACTGTTTGTTAATAAAATCGTGAGGCTATTCTGACGAAAAAATATGTTTTTAAATAGCTGTATATGTATCCCTAAAGGATTTAATTTTTTCATCACTACCATTCTGATAATCTAAACCTAATTGAATGAGCACTAGTTAACTAGTTACATGTTTGGTGCCAAAAACCATGAGTTCACAAAATGGCAAATGCAATGACATTTTGACATGGCTCTGCAGCGACAAGACCTCTTCATTAGTTTTTCTGCATGATTATGCATATTTTACATTGTTTTTTCTTTCATAGAATATACTCCAAACTATTTTATGACACAAAAAGAATATAAAAAACAAGAAAAAAAATAATAACCCACTCGCCACCTTACGGGTACACAACACACCGCCTCTATGCTATTTGATGAATAACATCATACTTATTTACTCTAACAAATAATCATGAGCAAACTTGAGTTACTGAAATTATTGCCTTACAGCCTACATGTATGTATGTATATCATAATCTACACGAGTCTCAAAATCAATTAATCAATATTTTATCTAACTACACCCAAGGTATGTATACAACGATTGCAGGGTAGTCGGGTAATGCAACCTACCAGTGTATCTTTTAGTGTACTTAAGGATCTCACCAGCTGCAGAGGATGAAGTTGTTTCTATCAAGAGTCATGAATTCGGTGCAAACAATAAATACTAAACAATTCCAAGCATACGAGACTTGTAATACCCAAGCCACACAAAATTAGTTATCACTACGTTCTTAAAAAATGTAGCCGAACGGGCTCACACTTTCCCGTCCACTGTCCGCCTTACGAGTTTTTAGGACGGAGTGGGACGTTTTGAGAACTACTTTCGTGTGACCAGTATTTAAGTACGCTTAAAAGCAGTGACATGACAGAAAATAAATATTTGGTAGGATTACCGATAGCTTTATATCGTGGAGTGTAATTTTCAACGTAATCAATGTACTTTGCGAGAATGTGCTGATATGATGACGTATGGAGACAAACCTCAAACTCCTGCGATAGGCGTGAGTTCGGTCCACCTTCCTTGAGTGACATCAGACATAAGTGGAACCTGTCAACTGGTATGGCAGTCTCCTTCCACATTAGACCTTCTAGTACCGCCTCATAGAGGAACGCGTACTGCTCCTGTTGTGTGTAATGGATTCCACGGTCATGAAATATGTCATATACTGCACGAATGTATTGTATATATAATGAACTGCACACCATTAAATAGTTTCCCTCGGTTGTGACATAAAAACGTTGACAGTTACAAGCAGGTGGAGTTGTGTCTCTCCATTTATTTGGCATAATTACACATTTCCCCTTGACGTGCGCCTTGTCCATTATTTGACCCTTAATACCCGTAAATCCCATTGAACAGCATTTTTGTCCGACACTCTCAGGATTAATACCAACCTCTGTTTGAATCATGTAAGGACGCGCCTGCCTCAATGCCGATGCGAAGCTGAAGATATCGACCATTCCCGTTCTCTGTGCTTGTGGGACAATGGCATCGATTCCTATCACCACGCCTGTTCTTCCGACTCCAGCACTGATCAAAACAGAAGGGAAACACATGTAATATATTTATATACTAGATTGCGCCCCGTTTGTATCTAAATATTTCTAAAATATGATATCTAATATCTAATATCTAATAAATCTTATCAATGCCTTAATTAACTATCAGATTGACAGAGGTCAGCCTTTTTTGGATGGTACCATGGGCGGAAATCGCTCCTGGAAAATGGGGGGACATATTTTTGTTTGAACTTTGATAATCTAATTTGCTGTCTAACAGTGTGTATATATATAAATATATACATATATATGTATATATTTATATATGCATATATACACATACATACATATATATATATATATATATATATATATATATATATATATATATATATGTATGTGTGTGTGTGTGTGTGTGTGTGTGAACCAAAAAAGCAATTTTGTTAGAAAACCATTCAAATAATATGTACATACACCTAAAAAACACCTAATCCTAGTTTATAGTTTAATTAAAATTTAGATTCCAGAATAGTAGCAACCAAGACTGAGTCATTTCTAAGTGATAACTGTCACACGGCACAACACAAAACCTAATTATAGTTTATACTGTTATGAATTATACATGAATTACTTTTGCTATGACAACACCATTGTGCCAAAAATATTGATATAAAAGAAAAATACGAAAGTGCCATATATTTCTCAAATGGCAACTTAATAACAAAAAATTAGTGTCAAACTATGTATTTTGCAAGGTGCCCAGTTGATTCTGATTGAAATCTTAGTCATGTAATTTCAAGTTCACGGTCAAAATATCGGCATTTCTATGGTAAAGATACGAAAAAGAGTGATTTTAGTAAACACATTCAATATATCATGCAAATAGGCAGCACGAAACTTAATCCCAGTTTGTGGAATTATGATGGCTTATATTTCAAAATGCTATAAATCAATATTATGGTATTTATAAGTTTTTTTGGTCATGCCTAATTGGATTAGTTGCTATGACAACAGCATGATATGATATATAGAGGACATGTGAAAAGCACATACAAGTCAATATCAAGGTTCACTCTTTTCTCCCTTGTTTTCTTTCTAATAACCATCAGATATCAAAATGTGCATGTTTCAAACTCTCAAACCAATAGTTGATGTTAGTGTAATGCCATTATCATGGCAACTCATCAATCAAAAACTAGAATTTCAGGAAATGGCACATTTGTAAATTCACCCTGTTAAAACTGCTTGTGAAAACTGCTATGAAAGTGATTAGTTACATATGGGTGATTCCACAGGGTTAGGGCAATTTTTGTGACATACTACAACTCCAAATCCATATCTTTTTCAAACCAGGCAAATATATATAGTCCAACAATGGCATGAGCAAAAAAATGGGGTCCCATCCAGTATCATTTCTCGAAGACCATGGCATTTGACTGATGAGAATTTCTTGTCCATGTAAAAAAAAATAATTCATGTAATGTGGTAGATTTTTATATGCCTGTTGCTTCAAATCCATAAAAGATTTCAAATTTTAACGTCTATTGCTTAGAAAAGAAAGCAATTTTTCATTGACAGCTCAAAACTTAAACACATTTGAATTGATCTTCATGTTGAACTGCAAAGTTTGATACCTCCTTTACATGGACATTGCATGAAAACTTTGCCCCAACCCCAAGGAATAACCCATATATATATATATATATATATATATATATATATGTATATATCATGTGATTAAAATACAAATCCAAAAGTCATTCAAGGTCATCACATGTCACACTATTTTGTAATCAGTTTGAACTACTTGGTAGTTGGCATGGCAACGTATAAATCGAGCATATACATTTCACCCACTTTAACAACAAAGACCCAGACGAATGCCTTCAAGAGTCATGACAAATATTGTTGCTTTTGAAAATACATAACAAAATTACCAATTAGTTGAGAACTCAACCTAGGAAACACTACAAACCATAATCAAAGTAACAAAGGTACATGTATATGACTTTTGTATTGATTGTACATAAGATCAGGAAATTCAAGGTTGAAAGTCATACATGATTGGCAGTTACAATATCAATACCATGGTGCAAAAATGGAATGTATCATACGAGCATATGATGCATTGTGTTACATGTATGTTATATACACATAGGTAGGTTTATAAACTCAATAGTAAGGTAAACATATTGTACCTTAAAAGTGCATTTTAATTGTAACCTTGATCACTGTCATCATCCAAAGACTCTTCCTGCACTTTGTAAAACATTATCGGGTAGATATCTTAGTATGCTGGACATCCGAATCTTGAGAATGCAACATTCATGGATCTACCGGACCCTCTGACTGTATTTCCATTTGTGTCCTTTTTTGGTAATGATGTGGTGTAATGGATAATCATGCTGACCTTCTGTCTAATGGAATGGGGTTGATGGACAGTGACATCAATGAAGCATCTATGGTAGCCTGAAACTTGCCATTTATACTTCCCCTGCCCCATAGAGCTTGACCTAAGATATCCACATATTGACTGCAATCAACAAGATATCTATAATAATCCAATACCTAGTTTCTTGAGAAACACTATCTTGGTTTCAGTTAATTAGTTTTCAAATAAATCTTCCATCAATCACGATTTGCTGTAGCAAAACTCTTTATTTGATCCTGACCAGTTTGAACTGTTTTTTGCGTTTAATTTGGATGCTTCAGGCATGTATCTCTTGTGTTTTCATGGTATGCCATTATCTGAACTTCCCTATTTAGTATTTTAGCATAACAACTTTCAAATGACCGCAATAATCGCCCAACAATATGAACAAAATATTGATTGTAATCAACCAGACAACAAAAATACATAAATTACTATCTACATGGGTGTGGTTAGTGGTACGTAGTACCTCCACCCAAACAAAAAAAAAAATAGGAAAGAAAAAGGAAAAGGATAATGAAAAACAAAATTATGATAATGGTAAATTATTTTATATTCTAACATGCCTTTGCCCTAATAACAACCTGTATTTGGCGTTATCACGACTTAAAATGAATAAGATCTTGATTGCGATCAATCAATGAACTTGCGATATATAGATATAGACAAATATGGTGAAATGAAATACATGTTTAACCTGTTCTGAAGTTTTACTTCTTGATTGGTGAGATACCATGGCAATGGCCTAACACCAACATCCACAACCAGTTGAAAAGAAAGCAGGCACATTATGAGATCCATTGGCCAAGGCGATTAGAAAGCCCAAGAGATGAAAGTGCCTCACATCACCTTGGTATTGCTTTCTATGTGCTTTCCATATCAATGTTATTTTTGCCGCCATGGTGTTTTCATAGCACCAATCATTCGAGGTATGACAGTCATCGCTTAAAAATATTTCAATCATGATTACTACCATTCTGGCATCTAATTATTAATAATACTATAAACTAGGATTCGGATTTTTGCTGCGTATTTACATATATTTGAATTGTTTTTTAACAAAATTGTCTTTTTGGTTCGTATTTTTTCCATGGCAACAACCAGTTTAGGCATAATCGTAATCTCTAATGAACTAGATTACAATAATCATCAGCTGGTCACCTTGATAAATGTATACATAAACACATATTTTGTGGTTTTAAGTTACCATATGAGAAATATATCACACTTTCTCATAATTCTGTAATTTCGATATTTTTGGCATCATGATGTTGTCATAGCAATGGTCATTTTATGCATAAAAGTTATCACATCAAAATGACCAAATCTTTTTTTTTCTACCATTCTGGCATGTACATATTCATTAAACTTAAAGAAGGATTATGTTTTGTGCAATGTATTTATATATTTTGAATTACTTTGCTAACAAAATTTCCTTTTAATACATTGTTTCCATGGCATTAACTATTTTAGGTATGATCTTGATCTTACATCACTTAGATTCCGATCTGAATCAACCACGCACCTTAAAAAATGTATACTTCAACACTGAGAAATGTGAGAAATATATGGCACTTTCTCGTATTCTGTAAGTTCAATATTTTTCGCACCATGGTGTTATTATAGCAACAGTAATTTTAAACGTGACAGTTATCACTTAGAAATGACTTAATCTTGATTGCTACTATTCTGGCATCTAAATATTCATAAAACTATTAACTGGGATTAGTTTTTTTGCTGTGTATTTACATATATTTGAATGGTTTTCTAACAAAATTGCCTTTTTGGTTCATATCGTTTCCATGGCAACTTCCATTTTTAGGCATGATCGTGATCTCTTATGATTTAAATTACAATCAGACTCAACTTGGCATCTTGATAAATGTATACCTAGACACTAATTATTTTTTCTTAGGTCGCCATATGAGAAATATATGGCAATTTCTTATATTTCTGTAATTTCAGTATTCTGGGCACCATGGTGTTGTCATAGCAACTGTGTTCTTATGCAAGTCTTTCAACACTTAAAAATACCCCAGTCTTCTTTGACATGAGTCTGATATCTTAATATTCACACTTTTAGAAACGAGGATTTCGCTTTCAGCTGCCTATTAACATATATTTGAATTGCTAACTAAAAATGCCCTTTTTCTGATCGTTTCCATGACAATAATCATTTTTTTTTGCCCATGATAGTGGCCTTAAATGGCTTTGATTCCAATCAGAATTAACTGGGCAACTTGTGAAATGTATACTTATACACAAATTTTGTCCTTTTATGTTACCATTTGAGAAATACATGTATATGGCCATTTCGTAACTTCCTCATTCCAAAATTTCATTAACATGTTACCATGGTTACGGCCCTGGTGGCCACACCCACCACCAGTGCAATGGCAAACAGGCAGATTCTGGAAAGCTGAGGGCCATGCCCAACATAAAAACATTGTTTGAAATTGTGGCTAAGGGGGGGGGGGGACCTTTTCGGTTTCTGGCCCATGAACTTCCACTGCACTGCATAGGTGCCATGCCGGATCGGAATCAACGCTGGTACGGTTAATACGTTACACTTCTGCAAGCGCAAGCACAGCGCGGCTCACGTTCGTCAAATCGGCCGTACATGTTGTATTGCGTGGTGGTGCACAGTGATGCATGTTCATCAGTGCAGTTTGTCTAAGGTAGATGTTAGCGTACTGTATACACGTATGTACTGGCCGACGAGTCTTATACGTACGTACGTAATGAAGATGTGTACAATTGCCATTTCCTTAATGCACCTTCACCTTCTGCTCATTTTTTTTATGTAGCTCACCAATACATTTATATTATTTCCAAATTTGAGGCTAGTTAATTTATTTTTTGATTCATTGTTTTTATAATATATGATAATATAATACATGATAATATAATAATATAATATGATAATAGTGGGGGGGGGGGGAGGGATTTGATATTGTGTCCCCCCTCTTCGAAATGGGGGACCCCCCGGATTTCCGCTTATGGATGGTGCTATTCTGGCATAAACAATATGACTTACTCAATGGCCGATTATTACATGGGATAAACTTGTCATATATTAAACGCTCACACAACACACCTGTGAAACCATAATCTCAATACCATGTGTTTTATATTTTTATTTTGAGACACATGTCTACACTGAGAACATGAAACAAGATACAAGGCATTTAAATATTCACGATTTTGCACGTACCTTATGTACTTTCTCAACTCTATAATATCAATTTGAACGACACTGCAATAACCACCAACAGTAGTGTCCCAACCACCTCTAGATTCAAGATCAATATAAACCATATGGAGACGGACCTGCAGTGTACGAGCAAAGGGGATTTGGTCGTCCCGTAGTTCGCCTTGACCTCCTTCAAGAACATCAGCAAGGATGACGTGTGTTTCGGGACGTCCTTATCGGGCCATTCGGTGAAGTGAAACTGAGTCACAGTCTTAGTCTCGTCCCCCTGACAGTGATTAAAATCACACAATTTATTCCATACACTCACGCTCTCCCAACCCACATCCAATCATCAACACTAAATGGAATCATTGCATGTTCACAACATAGAAAAAGTCAAGAAGGCCGAGTCGGACATCTCACAGTATACAGTATCTGTTATTTCACATTATCAAATCTATCTATTTTTGTCACATAATGCATGCCAATTTGGTGTTTAGATGCTGAATATTCATTTCAATAATCTCTTTTAACAAAGATTTGTTTCCTTATATTAAAGAAATGATAGCACTTGAACAAAAGTCATGAACTCTGCATAGATCATCAGTATATCATAACAACATCGTATATGATATCTCACATAAAAGGCTTTGTGGACCCGTTCAGAAGAAGTGAAAACCTGTCCATGTTTGCATGTTATGACATACCATTTTGTAACTACAATAGTCAACATTCATATCCCGTAATGCACATTTCAGTGCACGATGCGTCGCTAAGCAGACATTGCTCACATCAACGCATGCACTGCCGGTGTGGACTGTGGTCTGCAGTCTCGTGGCTACAGAAACCGCTACGTCCAATACCTCCTCGGAATCTAGCGATCATTATAATTCCGCTTGAAGTCAGTTTTGTGACGGAAATGATTATATATATTGTTTTTTTTTTTAATTTGCTGTTGTATTTACAGAAATCTTTTATTGCAAAAAGGCTACCTTGCTTGAAAAGGACGTTTAAAAGCTTGGCATGCTTAATTGCTAGGCATATCTCTCATCTATTTTAGTAGTTATCCATGTTAACCTTGTCAAATACCACGGCCCTGTGGTGAAAAAATCCAAGCATTTGTACCATTAACAGAGAGAAACTGTTGGAAATCATATTTACGAACCGAGTGCAGTTTCAGTGTTCTTTTGCTTCCTCCGGTACACGCATCCGTACTGTCATGCACAATCAAGATGCCGCCATATGTTGTTGAACCTTCGTCTTGCGGCCAGTATTGTCGACATTTTACCTTCACAAGCAACCCAAACAAGAATAATTGATTTGTTATTATGAAATGTATGTTTTTGTAAAGGCAATTCATATGCTTACCAATGAATAACATCTAAATTTGCGTTTTGATCCCATGAAATGTATTAAATGAAATGATATTAGTTAATATAGGAAATTTACAATATATTTTTAATGCAGGCTAATCAACACACAATTAAGAAGATTGCCAGTCAAAAAGCACCCAGTTACTGCCATGAGAATTCTCCCCAAAAGTAATAAAACAGGTCTAGATATGATGGTAAGGCCCGGTCACACCGCCCGAACTTTGTAGGAGCGTTCCTTGAACGGTAGGGAGAGAGAGCCGAATTTCGCCACTTTCGGAGCGGTAGGAGGGACCATCAATGGTGGCCGAGCGTTTACGGCGTTGCCTTAACGGGGGCACTTCTGTTAAACAGTGGTGAACGGTAACGAGCGCTGACGATTTATTTTCTTCACCGCTCCAACAAAGTTCTGGCGGTGTGACCGGGCCTTTAGGTTATATGCCGAGTTCTACCTTGCGACCTTCTTGCAAATTTGTGACCATGGCAATGGTTGCGACGTTCTCCTGCCAAACCATTCTCCAGAAGTCATCCACAGAAGCGTTAGTGGGACCTGAAAGTTTAAGTTATCACAAGTTTACATTCCTTCCTTTGGTGCACTTTGCATTAAATCGATGCAGCGGTACTTTGTATGACACACATATCGGGCTTCGATGATTGGGTTGATTGTTTTTCGTTTTCGCCAGCGGATGTGTCTCCCATCCCTTGATCAATACAGTTATATCACTAAACTTTATATCATACTATGTATACGTACGCTTTTTGATAACGGGTACACCTGAAAAATTGGGACACTTATGTATTAAACCAATTTTGGACAGTTCCTCGATTGATGTTACTTTTACACAATGAATGAAATCTTTGAGAAATGTATTTCTTCGTTGGGTTAAGTTCATGTTTGCTGAAACTATGGACCTATCATGCATGGACTGCGCTCGGATAGATTTCATTTGATCTATGATGACCGCCGCCTCATAAAAATTCAAGACATAGAGGTGTTTCAAACAATACTCTGTATATGTAATTAGGCAGTGCCTTCCTCTGAATAACAAAAGAAAGTCTGGTTTGAGAAATATGTCAATCGTTCAGCCTTCGCTGGGAGTTCATAGCTTATCTTATTACACACACTGAAATTAGATTAGGGGTAAGCGAAAGGAAATTTTGATAAAATTGTAGAAAGAATTTGGTCCGTAACTTTTTCGGACATCTCCGCACATGAAATCGAGGTTGCTTCCATGGAAGGTGAAACACTCAATAATCGATTTACAAGAGATTTGTAAGGAAATATGATTGTCGAATGTGCGATATGGAGGCATTTCTCTGACATGTTTCCGACAGTAATCTCGATTTATCAAAAAACGAAGCAACAATATAATCTGAAATTCACAGAATCGTATCATCATACGATGTTCTACTACTGTACATGAAGTGGTTCTGAAATCTTCTGCGCATACAGATTATATGTTCCTCTAAATGCATCCAAAATTTGTCTTGCATATTTGGCGGCTTTTTTTTTCCCTCGATCAAATGGTTAGAGTTCAATATTCCGAAGGTTCGTAATTCCGAAACAGGTAAATTGCCTAAACCTCGATGCTCGTTAGTCCGAAAACGAAAAGGGTTCGTTAATCCGAGCATTTGCCGCGTAACGTTCGGAATAACGAACCTTCGGAACAACTAGTGCTTCCCGATCAAATAACCAAACGCGTCAAATATTCTATTGTGCTATGAATGAACGCATCTGGTGTAGGAATAAATTACTCTTCGTGCCGACTCCAGTTCTACAATGTTCTAACACCTTCCTGCTGAAACCATGACCGCACCAATATGTAACGAACTTTACGAATTAATTTTGAGAATGTATATGAACAAAATCTTTCTACCTATTTTTTTCTTGACAAATGAGAAAACAGATGTTTTAATGTGTAACATATTCAAGGATACAATAGATATTACACTATATGGATAATGTGACAAACGCCTTATTGATTATACCGTGAACAGTATGATACATTGATCGACATAGTATGATGACAATCAGGACACGATTAATCTTAGTATTATTACCTTGACATGCAATGTACGCTCGGTTACGATCTCCGTCCTATACAAGAGATAGAAGTCATAAATCAGACTGAGAAGTGAACACTAATGTATTGCATAGACATAATGTTAACTTTATCATGCCATAACAAAACTCGTTTTGAGTTTATTTCGATTAAGGTGGGTACTGTTAATAACGCCTTCAACAAGACAGGACACTTACGGTTTGAATTGTCGCAGTGCTTAGTCAGATAAAATATGATAATAATAAAAAAAAGATTTTTCTAGATAAAAATTAAGATCGTTGATGTATTTCAAACGTCAAAATTATGTACATTTCATCTGCAATGTACTAGCATGCTAGAATCCATAATACATTATTGAATTGAATTAAATCGAATGAAAAGTTATCAGCTGGCTTAACTTATCGTCGATATCGCTCTGATATGATTATTGCTAATCACAAAGTAAACCAATCGGTATGCCAAACTCGGGAATTATGCAATTGTACATTTCTCTAGATAATGGTGCAAATCAAAAACCAGACTAGTGACTTAATTCTCCACGCCCTATATCCGCTTCCTGTTTTTGATACAGTAGTACACGAGTATTCCGTACGGCCACGTGAATGATTTTTTTCTTAAAGCTTACGTGTTAAAAATGAAAAGGTTAGAAAATCATAAAAACTCATAGTAATCAATTTGTGAATCATAAACATTTCTATCGACTGTCTGTTCATCTTTGGCACGCTTTCGAAACATTTGATTCCACGCGAGCCACTTTGTATGTTGTAATAGGAATATCGACCAGGACTGTGATATATTTACAGATAGGTACGACGCGTTATAGTAGTCAGAATGTGGATCGTCATTGACAGGGGCCAGCACTACTCGAGCCTTGTCATCTGCAAGAAGAATCATAAAGTATCATAATACAATGAAATATGTACATATAGACCGCTCAAGATAATCAAGACGTCATTTCTTAAGGAGGAGATGGTAATTTTCAAGTTTTTTCAATCAGGATCTAAATAGTGAAATGTTTCAAGGTATGCCAAAATCTTGGTCTTGATAGAGAGATTGTGTCTTTATATTTGTTATCGTTAAAGAAGGTTTCATTGTATCGTGATATCCATTTAAGAGCATATTAAATGAAATTGTAATAGCTCGTCTTTGGTTGCGTTCCCTAGATACACCGGCACTTTTCCTATCATGTTTGTGCATATGCATATATGTATTTACACAATTTTTTCATGTACGACTTTTGATTGAATAAAAATGGATACATGGATGAAAATGGTAATCTAAACATAATATCATCAGCAAAAATACGTTTATTGGATCATGCAAAGAAAATATCACTTATTCACAAAGAAATTGGCAATAGTGACGTTATATTTTGTTTTCAATTTGAGTCGCACTTTAATGAGGGCTAATTTTGCAATCTAGAGTCAGATCGATTACATCGTCTCAATTGTCGCAGACACGACATTCACTAGCTAGCCATGTTTTAAGGACGACATAATATATATTACTGATTTTCAAAAGTGCCATACTTACATGGAAGAACATTTTTATATCTGTTCTTTTCATAGTTCTGCGTCATTTCCGCGGCGGTCTGGGGATGGATGTTTGCCTTTGGAAGGGTCTGCAGTAGTGCATAAGTACATCAAAACAAATCATATTAATTGTAAAAACCTTACAATAGAATAATTTATACCTGATCTGATTTCATAATGACCATGTGCATCACATGTTCGCAGCCATACTCATTTCCGGTGTGGTGTATTAGCGTGCAACCAATATTGGTGATTGGCCAGTTAAAAGAAGAGTTAAAGTTGATAGGCAAATCTTCACAAACACATGATAGAATATTTTGCTTGCAATCCCTGTAATGTTTGACCAAGCGAAAGAAAAATTCGATATTCCGAAGGTTTATTATTCCAAAGGTTCGTAATTCCGAAAGACGTAAATTGCCTATACCTCGATGTTTGTTAGTCCCAAAGCGAAGAAGGGTTCGTTAATCCGAGCATTTGTGGCGTTATTCCGAAGGTTCGTTTATCCGAAAATAAAATAGGGTTCGTTATTCCGAAGGTTCGTTAATCCGAAAACGAAATAAGGTACGTTACTACGAAGGTTCGTTAATCCAAAAACGAAATAGGGTTCGTTTTTCTGAAGGTTCGTTAATCCGAAAACGAAGTAAGGTTCATTAGTCCGAAACTGAAATAATCTGTGGTGAAGCCTGAAAACCGGGAGGGCAGGCATGTTGGAGGGGGTGGGGGGGGGGGGGGATGGGTAGAATCACCGTTGAATCAAAGTTGTTCATTTGTGTTTTCTCCAGGGTATCCAATTTCCGTTAAGTTATGCTAAAAGAAAAAAATAATCTAATCATGTCGTATCACGATGAAGAAAAAATGTGTTATTTTGTTGTTGTTGTTGTTGTTGAGAAACATTGTCAAGCGAAAGGTTTTTGTTTTTCTCATATATGTTTACGTAGAATGTATTATATATTACATAATCTCTATATATTTTCACTCGGGGTGCAATGTACACAAGCCCTGGTTCTTTTTGGACCCCTCCCCCCAAAAATATTATTTATATGAATTAATTATGTTTATTATTTCTTGTTTGTTATTTACATTCATTGAATCTGAACCTTAAACATGTGTTTTTTGGTTGTTGTTTTTTGTGGGAAAATAAAATGGAATCTTGAATCTTTTTGTTATATGGGGGTGGGGAGGGTCAATCATTAACCAGGGACGATTAAATACGCAGAATTCTTTCAAAGGGGTGGCCACAGGCTTATGGTGCTAGTTCATTTTCAAGCAAGAATATCATGTTTATCTCTCATTGCCAGACCTGTAAAATTTCGACGGGGAGGTATTGGTGGATTTTGAAATTGTTTTGTCCAAGTACATGCTTTGGCCACCAAATACACATGCATCATCCTTTGCCGAGATTATCATTGCATAATATCGTATTATTTCTAAATGACAGCACCGTTTTTGTTACTAAAATAGGTTTATTTCATTTTCGGACTAACGAACCTTTTCACATTTTTTGGACTAACGAACCTTTTTACGTTTTCGGACAAACGAACCATTGAAATGACGTACCTTATTTATTTTTCGGACTAACGAACCTTATTTCATTTTCGGAGTAATGAAACTTCGGAATAACGAACCTTATTTCGTTTTCAGACTAACGAACCTTCGGAATAACGAACCTTTGGAATAATGAACCTTCGGAATAACGACCCTTCGGAGTATTCGAACCTTCGGAATAACGAGTGCTTCCCAGAAAAATAACTCGCGTTTTTTGTGCACCTTACCGACGTGATAAAAACATATTGTGGAAGCCATGCGGCACATGTTTACAACTACCCCTCAAAACGCATGAATTTTTGTTTTGAGTGTCAATTGTACGATGTAAAATCAAGATTTTTCTTTTCCTGGCGTGATGTAAAATGTAAATATTCATAAAATTGTGACAAAAGACAAGTAATCACATCTTAAATCATATATATAAACATATACAACCGATTAATGGGAAGAATTATTTACCACATACACACAACGTATCATTCAAGCAAACGGACGCCACATACCCATTTCCATGCACAGTATTTAAAGGGCATATACTGTACTGGGAAGACAAAAAAGCCTTTAAATGGTGATCGTGTGCAATCTTCTTGTAAATGGTCTTAAATTCAGTATTGTCCATTTTAGAGCCTTGCGGAAAGTTATTTGCCCTCAAATGATCCACATTTGGAGAGATCAGTGATTTAATACAGATCCTCGAAATGTTCGGCCCGAACAATTTGAGGATTTGTGATTTAATCACTAATTATTCCAAATGTGGGTCAGATGAGGGCAAATAACTTTCAGCAAGGCTCTAAAATGGAAAATATATGAATTTAAGACCATTTACAAGAAAATTACACACGATCACCATTTGAAGGCTTTTTTGCCTTCCCAGAACAGTATATGCCCTTTAAGCACTGCTTTCCTACACCACTGTTTTGAATTATGAATATATCGTTGAAAACAAAATGAAATGAGGAAGTGCGTGTATTACGTGTGTAAATGATTACATGTACGTATCAAGGTACATGTATTAGAACAGCGCAGTTACTGCCATAATGACAAAGTAGATGTATTACATGAAATTCATCAGCAAAGAAGTCGGTGTGCCTGTTCTTTTGAACGAAGATTGCAAATTCTGCAACGGGTATGGCGCTTCGATCCGATCGCGAAAGGCTGGATAGAGATGACAAGCAAAGCTGATTAGGTGCTGCTGGCTCTATTGTCTCCATCTCACGACCAGACGTCTCAAGATCAGTTTTGTTTGGAGCATCTAATCAATGAAATACGATAATTGCTTAATCTTAGTTTCCTGTCAATGCAAACTAGATGTATTATTATACTTGGCATAGCATTATATTTGCAATCATCCACTCACATTTTGGTAGATATAAACAAATATTATTTGGGGATACATGAAAGCTCACCATTCTACTATTGATTCCGTCCGTTTGTTATTAAAAATATTTAAAGGGAATATATTGTACTTAGAAGACAAAAAAACCTTCGAAAGGATGATCGGGAGCAATATTATTGCCAATGGTCTGAAATTCATGTATTGCCCATTTTTTTTAAACTTGCTGAAAGTTATTTGCCCTTAATTATCCATATTTGGAGTAATTAGTGATTAAATCACAAATCATCAAAATGTTCGGCCCGAACAATTTAGGGGTTTCATTAATTTTGACTAATTTCTCCAAATGTGGATCATTTAAGGGCAAATAACTTTCAGAACGTTAAAAAAATTAATAATACATGATTTTAAGACCATTGGCAATCAAATTGCTCACGATCACCCTTTTGAAGGTTTTTTGTCTTCTCAGTACAGTATATTCCCTTTAATTCTGAGTTTATTTCTGTAAAAGCGATAGTATTTTTGTAAGCTCAGCACCTTTGTTAATGAACGGAAAGCTACAAACATGACAAACGGGGAGCTTATAAAAAAGAACGGTTGTAAAACATTTATTTGTTTTAAACAGACTTGTTACGAGTACACTTGTGTTTCGTTCAAAGTTACAGCATAAACAAGCATGTTAAACATGTACAAAAGTTTCACTTACCTGATTTAAGGTATGAGCAAGAGTCAAAGCGGGTTTCATCTTTTTCTGCAGACCTGACATAGCAAAACAAGAAGAAAAGTACATTATATTGAAAGATACTCAAAGCTTTAAGTGAAATTGACAACAAATACGGATACTGTTATGCTAAGCATTAAAAACTAAGGATGTTCTGCTTCCATTTAAAGCCACCTTAATCGACCTATAATTCAGGTAAAACTTTATTTTGAAGTGATACCATCCCACTAAATAAAGAAAGCATCGTCATTTGGGACAGGAGCCACAGGGACTGTGTGTTTGTGTATAAGTATCCCCTCCTTTAAAGATTGTCCGTCCCTTTTGCAACCTTAAAATTTGAAATCGTCTATCACGATCGTAAATTGAAGAAAGTGTGATTCAAGACCATTTCTAAGAATAGCATGTTGAAGCTTTCTATATATGTAAAATATTTCAGCCGTTAAATTTCAAACCGACTTTTTTCGTACTACGAAAAAAGTATTAGTCTTAGTTACAGTATCTATGTGGTTATTATACGTGTGTGAAATCCTAATTTGATGAGTAAACTACCAAACCTTGGAGATGATTCCTTCCATAGAACAATTTTTTTCATAATGCGTTTCATAATTTAATAAACAGATTAATCAATAAAGCAGATATTTCAACACAAACTGCTAAGAGCCTGAGGTCAAGACTATTAATCAGACGTTGTTTACGTGCATTATTTGAATTTTACACTACGTATCAGTTTCAAATTGTGAATATACAGCTTGCTGACACTTCTCTATATGTTTTGCCAATGTTTCGATGGTTTTGTGGTGATCTGAAAAAGGGACTGGCTGTCTTTAAGTTACAGAAGGTGGTATGAAACAGTAACAAATCATATTTTTCGAACTGTATCAGGTAACATAAATGGATTGTTTGCATCCTTTACCTTATTTTCTTGCAGACAAAAACAGCTATAATGATAACTGCTAAGATTACAGCTACACCACCTACAGCACCACCAATGACAGGAATGGCTGACGTGTTAGTTCCACCATCGTCAACTTCATCGCCTACAGCGCCACCCACAGGAGGAATGGCTGACATTCCATCTTCACCATCGCCTGGTTCCGATTTGGAGGTTGCAGCAATCGGGGTAGAAATAGTAGTCGTAGAAACGAATTCGTGGGTATGATAATGAGGGAAGGATACAAACCAAACATGTTGTAATGAATTATGCCTCACATCTGAAATGTAAGAAAAATCTAGAGCAATTCGACTGCCACACAGTCGATAAATATGCCTCCGCCTCTTTGCTAGCTCTATTTAGATTTATTCTCAGAAAATGTATGTGTTTGGTGGGCAATGTACCATTTAATTCCTATGTAAAATGAAAATATCATATTCTGTTTTTCCATGTTTAGCCAAGTTTGGCAATATTCATTGACCTTTGACCTCTTACTTATTTGACTTCCAATCTAACCAATGTGTCTAAATCCATCCTTGTATCAAGTTAGTTCAATGAACTTTGCCAAAATTAGACAATTCTGGAAAAGTTCATTGACCTTTGACCTTTTAACTTTCAGGAATTTTAGCGAAACTTTCACCAGTGTACTTCCATGAAGTTAAACACCTCTATACCATGTTTGGTTAGAATTGCGACATTGGATTTGGATTTTTGTTTATGGTGAAAAATATAATTTTTTGCAAAGTTCGTTGATCTTTGACCCCTGACCTTCCAGCAATTTCACCAAAACTGACACCAGTCTACCCCCACATAGTTATTCATCTTTCTGCTACGTTTAGTTGGAATTGCGCCATTGGATTTGGATTTATTGTGAAGTTTGCAGCAGTTTTTAGCCAAGTTTGGCAAAGTTAATTGATCTTTGACCTCTGACCTTTCATGAATTTACCCAAAATGTCACCAGGCTATCCCCCAAAATGGTCCATCTGAGTATTATGTTTAATGAAAATTGCCTCCTTGGATTTGGATTTATTGTGAAAAAGGTCAATCTTTTACGATTTTTCACATAGTTCATATACTTTTGACCTCTGAACTTTCAGGAATTTTATCAAAGATGTCACCAGTCTAACCCCAGGTAGTGATCTATCTTTGTACCATGTTTATTGAGAATTGCATCTTTAGATTGGATGTAATATGAAAAGGGTTAATTTTGGGCAATTTTTCACAAAGTTCATTGACCCTTGACCTGTGACCTCAATCAGATTTTACCCCAATTTTACACACTTCATGACTTTCATGCAACGCACACATGTACCAAGTTTGAGGCAAATCTGGTTAACGGTTCTTAAGATATTGCCTAAACGGATTCGGGACAGACGGACGTACGGACGAACGGACGGACGGACGGACAACCCGAAAACACAATGCGTCCGGCCACTTCGTGGCGGAGTCATAAAGAGTGTCCATACAGCATAAACCGATAGTTAAGTTATATGTAAAAATATACTTTGACATTCAAGGAGAGTTGGAGCACTTTTTAAGACGCGCATGGCATTTATCTCAAAAGTCCCAATAATAATAAATTTACTCGCCAGCTACATACTGTGAAGACTTGTATGAATTTTACAGCTGAGTGCAATCAAACTGCATTTGGCTTAATCGATTGCCCTCAACACGGGAGATTAGTCACATGTTCCACTCTATGATTATTATTCTTTTTAAATCTTTTTCTAAAAAGTCTAACGATGAAAATAAAAACATGTACCAGATTACACATCTTATGGCAGGTAAGATTCTCATTGACTGGGTAGATAAGACCATATTATCATGATTATTGTCAGGATTATGTTATAGTTGGGACTAAGTACAATCATTCGTGCTTCATATGATATTACAATGTACATGTATTGTATTCATTCAATCGATTGCAATCACAATATCACATGCTCCATTGTATGATATCAATCATATGATGAATAGATACACATATGCCACATTGTTAAATCTAAAACATCCATAGACGATGCAAATCATATCTTTACATTTCCGTGTCTTAAATATATTTATGTATTATGATATGTGATATATTTGCAATCGCAAAGGACGAATTCTATTCGAGTTTCTATCCATTTCTATTCCCTTGTAATGACTTACGGATTGCAAGCGTCGTCACAGTCACTACAGGCCCCGAAGGTCCTTCACCGTTGAGGCCCTCTCGAATTGCTGCGATCTGTATATCGTACGACGTGGCAGGTTGAAGACCAGTGACATTGTGAATAACATAACTGGAGTCAGGAATACCTGTAGTTTTACGCGTTCTTGTGGACTCGTCTGCGTTGGCGTTTACTTTTCTAGTAAACATCACTGTAGGGTTCCTTTCCGCTGTTATGTACACATTATATGCGATAACAGGGCCGTCCCCATCATCAACTGAAGAATTCCATGAACGCCACCGTATGATCACGTGATTCAAACCGCAACTTTTTTCCTCAGGAGGCGTCTTTATAGCTGGCAATTCTGTTTAAAATGTGACCGCAGGAAGGGAAAATGGGTTGTAGGCCGGTTGAGACTTCATAATATTATCGGTTTTCACTAGTGCTTTAATTTCGAATGATTGCGACTTTCTAATCACGTCATCATGGTCATCTAAGACTTTAAATTGTTAGTACTTTATCTGGGTAACTCTTTTTTATATTCAATACTTATATTGATTGGACTGTTCATTTATGTAAATTTATTTGATTTTGTGTTTTTGAATAAAAATATGTAATGAATAAAAAAAGTCCCTCATTTGAGAAAAAAAAAAACATACCGTACGGATAAGAATGTGGCAGCCGCGCGTACGCAAACGTTGCTTTATTTGATGAATCTCCAATAAAGCAGTACAAAGGCTGTCCCTCTACGAAGTCCTCAACGATAAAAGTCGCCATAGTCCTGTCTGTCCCCAAAACAGTGGTTTGGTTTGAGAAAACCTCATTTGTATTGTCAAAGCTTCCGATTGCTCCTCTGATCTCTCTGGTGTTAGCCAAAGTCCCAGAAGGCCAAGTGACATTACATGAGAAGAACGCGACGCCAGGATTACTTCTTTTTCGAACGACCTCGAACCGATCTGCGAATCAGAACTTATAGCATAGTATTTTCAGGCAAGTTTAATTGTACACTATTTAAACAATACAACTCTCTGTACATAGCAATATATTTTTAATATGTTTTCAAATTGAAAAAAGGAACAAAATAAGTGCAAGCTATTAACCTCATTCTTTATAACTATATGCATCATTTTTTCAATGATATCATTGCTTGACAGGTCTTTTTCTTTTAATCAATATTCGTAGTATGGGCTCAAACCCAGAATCTATTGAAAAGAATGAGAGATCTTACCGCTAAACAACAGTGCTACCCATGTAATTTCCTTCGTTTAGGAATCCATCTTTACATATACTTCATACTAGATATACTTCACTATTGGTAGGTATCAATAAACGAAACGTTCTCAGATATTCCTTCGCAAATGTAAATGCGAGACGAAACTCAATGTGGGGATCTAAACAACTGTTCTTGGCAAATGAAAAGTACCTGTCTGGCAGCTAGACCCCAGCCAGCGAGGCAGGCAAGCTCCTGATGTACATGTACCAGTATCTTGATCACAGTCTTTAGGACCATCCGAACAATGACAGGTCTTAGAACATGATGCGTAGCAACCCATATCTGACGGTGGACAAATATGTATCATCATTGTTGAAATGTTAAAACAGCATACAATTATACATCAACAAAACATATTTAAGACGAATTGCAGGAAATTAATTAATATATTGCTGAATTTTATTCAGCTGCGCAGCAGAAGGAGCAATTTTGGATAAATTATCAAAATCTTAATGAAAAAAGTGTTTTAAAGCCATACAAACACACGAAACTGTCAATCACACAAAGAATAACAAAAGGGAAAGATAAATCATTTAACAGAAAGACTCTTTCGCCGGCCATTAATTCTCAATGGAAACTCGTGCCTTGTGATATAGCTGTAAACATGAAAGCGAAAACAGTCACAATCATGAAATTGCCTTACATTTGGCACAGCTATCCGGTACTTCAATGGAATCCGAAACATATCCGATTCGACAATCTCCTTCTGTCTCCATGCAATAACCAGACTTTTGTTCACATTTTGCGTTCTGTGGGCAGTTACAATGATCCGTGCAGTTCTCTCCAAAATACCCATCAGGGCACGTGGATGGAACTGTAAGGAAGAAAAGACAGGCTGTGACATCAAATTCGTCCAAGATATTCTAGGCTTCCTTACTTTCTAGCACTAAAATATTACAAAATCTATTCGAACGTTTACGTGAATGAAAGGGGGAAAATGATACAACGTTTATGCTGCAGCATACTAAATTTGAGAATTGAGAATGCGATATGGAGAGCTGCTATCTTCGTGGTAGATTTTGCGTGCAAAAGAGTTACATCTTTAACATGCGTACCGCGAAAATAACCAGAAACAGCTAAAATTTACACTCTTAACTGCAAGATGTATTAACAATAGTAAAAAGTCTGCCAGCACATTTTTGCAATTTTAATGTAAAATCAAAGTATATCCACATTTTACCACAAAACAAAAGTCCGTCCCATTCCAATTAGATAACAAAGAAAGTCTTACCTTGACAAGCAGGACCCGACCATTTTTTCAGCGCATTCACCGTCACACTGCCCAGTGAAACGATCACACCGAATCCCGTCTAGGCAGTGACACTCCTGGAGGCATCCGGCTCCATATGTCGATAGTGAGCAAGCTATAACCATGATACATAAAGACTGGTGTAAGCACCGTTTAACTAATACTCGTCTTGATTGATAATCTGCCTTAACGATTAAATGTACCACCAATCGATTCATCGATGATTGTAATACACTCAACGAAATGATTAACACCAAATATATACATCTGGATTATAGGATACAAACGTTTGCACTCCTATAGAAAATGTCTCGAGTAGTGTCACTGCTCACCTGAAAATATATATTGTTTGATTCACTGTAAAACTATAACATGTTTATAATAATAAACTATGTGTACACAATTTGCTGTTTTTGGTTCCCTTGGCTATATTCTAATTCATCTGTTTAAGCTTCTCATCTTTAATTTGCTTTCAACATTTCCAATTCAATGGAAAAATTAAATGTATACGAGCCTGCCTATTTCAAATTGAAACAATGAACACATACAGATAATGGTATGAAATCAAGTTTCTATTTCAATTTGAATTATTGAAATAATCAACAGACGTGCAAAATATATATCATCGGAACATTGTATTAAGTAGTTTGTACAAACTTCATATACATGATGATAAAGTAATATATCAGCCCGAGAAGAGCCAGCAATTTGGGTGGCAAACTTATTCTGATCCTACCAAGATGACTTCTTTGTATTATTCAAAGACAAGAACACAAGAACATAGCTAGAAAAAGTTAACAGCAACGTTGGGCTATGACGACATGGGTACATATTCAATTTCGTGGTAGTTAGGCCTACATGAGCGGTATATTACCAATCGCAATGTCAATACAAAAACAGTTGATCGACAGGCGAAATTTAACAGTTGGCTGTATTTATAAATCTAATTGAATTAAATCATGAAGGTATATCATATTCCACTTCTAACCAAAATTCAAGAAATACCATCAAAGGGGGAAGCTCGATAATGACTAACATTGACAGCTGAAAGGCATAACGGACACAGTAGTTCATACTCAAATTTGCAAATTGAATATTTACGAAGGCGCTATATTCAAAACCCATGATGAAACAAGTGATGTTAGGTATTTGACTGACTAAAATGATATACCGACTACATATTCACTTTGATTGCAGTTAACTCCGCCATAACCAGCAATGCAGTTGCATCCATATGGATCCGGCAAACAAATTTGACTTCCGGTGCATGATTGAAGAATCTTGTTGGGACCACATTCAAGGTCACACTCCCATCCATATCGGCTGCTACCGCATGCTGCATGATGACAACAGTAATACTTAATTTTGAAAATAGTTTGTAAGTATACTCTCAGCAAGATGTATATAGCCTTCTCCACCCCATAAAATAAATGCAAATTGGCAAAGTATCTACTGGGGGAGGGGGGGGGGGGGCACTATGGCACCCCCCCCCCTCCCCCCGTCAAATTTTTGTCGGTATTACCTAACGCCTTAATATTTCCGAACAAAATTTCATGATTTTTTTTTCTAATCCTTCCCGAACATTTTGATACCAAATTTATGGCGATCGGACCTACCGTGAGGGTGTCAGATTACGTTTACCGAAAACATGTCACTGAAATTTCGCTATTTTTTTTTATCCTTCTGTGTATAACCCTATGGACAAAATCAGGAGCTTTTCCATTTATGTCAAGACTTTTCTAGTAAGTATCATTGTAATTAATTACTACACACACACCAACATTCACACACACCAACCTCCACACCTAAATAGCAAAAATCGCTTGACGAAAAACAAAGAAATACATAAGAAAATTAGTCCGGGAGCCCAGAAGATTTATTCATGTGAAAAGGGCCGGAACAACTGACCCCATAGGTCGAAAGGATATACCCTGGACATCACAAAAATGTTTTGCTGGCAAGGTGTACCCGATGCTTTTCCCCCCAAATCACCACAAATATGACGTCACTACCGGAAAGCCTTTTTTCAAAAATGGTCGGAATATAATACATGGTACCATCATAACAAAGGTGTTAACACACATTTTTTTATGCCCAATTATCAAACTTGATTGGTATAGTTTGGTTGCCTAGTAAATTTGCAACATCATCATTTACTTGTTTTGGCAATGGCAGGTCTGTGGGCGACGTCGACGACGACGGCATGTCGCGACGACGTCAGCAAAATGCAACACTTTTGTTCGTTTTTTGTGTTCTTTTTCGGTTAAAACTTTTTCAATTCTTGTAGTTCCCAAACCATTCCAAAAATTTATTTCAAACTTAGTTTGCTGTGTTTGGCATCTCTCAAGCTTTTCAAAACATATAAGAATGTGACATTTGGTCACACTAATGGCCATCTCCTGACCAATAATAGAGCGTAGTGTTTTGGAAGAATGCACGTAAAGTCGTGCAAAATACTGCCTACGTCCTGTACACGCGTATATTCTGGATACGTGCTAATTTTTGGTTGAAACGTTTTAAAGCTTTGTAATCCAAGAACCATACCCCATATTTCCTTTTGAGTTAACCTTATGTTTTTGGCATTTCTTCCACTTCTCAAAACATATATGGATGTTACATATTGTTACACCTATGGTTATCTCCTGACCAATAATGTAACGGAGCATTTCGGAAAAACTGCGTGAAATTAGACAAAATGTTGCCTATTAACTGCACATGTGTATATTCTGTATGCGTGTTACTTTCTGCTTAAAACTGTTTAGATCCTTGTACTTCAAGAACCATACAACATATTACTTTCCGACATGTTCTGGTGATTTTGGCATTTCTTCCACCTTTCAAAACATATATTGATGTTATATATTATCACGCTTATAGTCATCTACTGACCAATAACATAATGTCACATTTTGGAAGAACGAGCGTAAAATCCGACAAAATACGGCATACGTTCTATAAACGTGAATATTTTGATGCGTGTTACTCTTCGGTTGAAACTTTTTAAAATCATTGTAATCCAAGAACCGTACAACACATTTCCTTTTAATTTAGTCTCCTGTTTTTGGCATTTCTCTCGCTTTTCAAAACATGTATGGATGTTGAACATTGTCACATCTATGGTCATCTCCGGACCAATAATGTTACGGAGCATTTTGGAACAACTGCGTAAAATCGGACAAATTTCTGCGTATTAACTGCATACGTGTATACTCTGTATGCGTGTTACTTTTGGATTGGAACTTTTTAGATCCTTGTACTCCAAGAACCATACAACATATTACATCTCGACATGCTCTGATGTTTGAGGCAACTCTTTAGCCTTTCAAAACATGGATGCTACATAATGTCACGCTTATAGTCATCTCCTGACTAATAGCATAAAGTAACGTTTCGGGAAAATGAGCGTAAAATCTGACAAAATATTGCGTATACCTTTTGTGTTCGGTATACGTGTTCTGGATGCCTGATACTTTTTGTTTGAAACTTTTTATATCCCTATTGCTGACAATCAGTTAGAACTTATTATTTTTTCAGACTAGCTCTAATATTTTGGCATCTGTTCCGCCTTTCATACACTTATGGTCATCTAACATCTCTAATGTCCAATGATATACTGAAACATTATGCAAGAATGCGCGTTAAATCGGACAAAATAGTATGTAGATTCTACATACGTGTATGACTTCTGCCCGTTTTTCTTTTTGCACGAAACCTTTAAACTTATCGTTGTTAAAAAAATCATCCAACATATTTCTTCGAAACTTGTACTAATATTTTTGGCTTATTGTCTGCTTTTTAGAATATATGCCTATTGTAATATTTAGTAAGGATATAATTGTAAATAAGGTATTAACATTAAAACACACATTATGTTGATCTTGATTTCCTTGTACATGGGCAATATCAACATTTTCTGGCGATGGAAGCACCCTGGGCTACGTCAAAGATGACGGCTTGTCACGGTGCCGTCTGTGAAAGCGGCTTTTTTTTCATTTTGAAGTATTGCTGGTTTTGATGAGAGTTAAGTGAAAATGTTGCGTTCGACAGATTGCTTTCCAAGTTTCTTTGAACTTTTGGATTTTTATTTATTTGTTTTTATTTTTATTTTTTTTTTTTGGGGGGGGGGGGGGGGGGATGGGGGTGGGGGATGAAACCCACTATAAATTATGAAATGTCAAGGTTGCTTACAATTCAAGAACGATGGCCGAATAACGCCGAAGCATGTTTGATTCTACTTTGTCGATGAGGTGCACTGTGTACATTAATGTGTTGATACATGGCAGATTGTGAACATAGCCATGTCCTTCCCCCAAAAGTACCAAAGTATATGACCAGACCCAGTCACGACAGAATGGTTCCACCATGATAACGGCCCGTAATGACAGTAACCCTAATTTTTAATTCTGTTGCCTGCATGGTATGGGCGCAATAGCTCATGTGTATTCCGGCGACATCGACGACGAAGGCATGCAGCGGCCATGTCTGTTTTGGTGTTGAAATTTTGCATGTACATGTATCATAATCCGTTTGACATGCTCCATTCACACTTTAATTAAGTATGGACCACATGTGGGTGCCCTGCTAATCCTGATTGTGGTAATGATTACGGGGCAACATTACGGGACCGTGACTACATTCCAAATTATTGTTAGATTTCATAACTGCTTGAAATTGTTTTGAAATTATGAAATAGTTAAGATACAAAACGGTTCAGTCATGATTTGTTTATAATTTCTTGACTAGCATATATTAGGGTGCCAGGTGAGCCTTCTTCAATGCATGAATTAGAGTTTGTAATCAAGGGGGTTATAGGATTTATATCAAATCGACGACCCGAAATCCATGAATATGCATTATAACATAAAACGGAGTTTTAAGTAAACAAATATTCCAACTCTTACTCGTACGTGAACGAAATGCTTGATCGATGATGAATAATGATGTATCTGTGTTTTACGATTATAAGCATAAGCTGGAGCCGGAAGGATAGTTTAGCCACCACACACATTGTCACACTTAAATAGATTTACAGCAATTTTGAAGAATGTAAAAGTGACTTTTCGAAAGATTTCCGGAATCTTACCAAAACACTATTGGTTTGCGTCCGTGCTCGTGGAAGCAAATATCTACTGGAGGCTCACATCTAACATGTCTAATGTGTTTGTGAAAGTAATCTGTTAAACAAATACTTGCCAAATTTCACTACAAGCTCTAAAGGGTATTTCAAATATAATTAAATTTCGCAGGCGTCGCTATTTCATGTGTCTCCTTCGACAATATCACCCTGAGCGTCGCCATTGCCAACACACTTGGGTAGTTGCGCACATACACTAGGCGACCGACATGGAAGAGTTAAACCAAACTGAATAATCTAACGAAATTGTACAATGTAACATATTGTATGATCTTACTATGTATATGAACAATTATACTTTATTGCGCAAATAAAAAAAGTGATGTCCGTATAGTTAATTTTGGCGGGGAGGCCACGGTTGTATGCACGACCCGCCATGCAGCAACTCATTTTTGTGATACTCATCGACAAAATAGAATATGCTTTGGCATTATTCAGCCGTCGGTGTCAAATTCTATCCTACTTAGGTTTCACCAAAGTAATATTTTGTTTCTAATTGCTACCGGCCAAAACTTCATAGAAGCTTCGAATGCTTTATAGATGCAATATTTTGGCACAGTTTACACCAAAATCCCGTAAACATGAGAAAAAAACTGCTTTTCGCCGAGGGTACGGCAACTGCCTGCCGTCGTTAACATCGAACAGTGCCCATCCATCGCCAGGAATTAAAACTGAATGTCGATATTGCCCATGAAAAGACAAGCGAGGTGAACAAAATTAGATATTGTAACTTGTAAATATATGTATATGTTTAATTTGAGTACCTTATTTAATATGATAATGCCATTTCACAGACCCTCCACCGGTCTTTCCGCTAGTGATGCCACAAATAAAAATTGGGTCATTTTGGAGGGTAATCTACGAGATGTCCGCTATAAATTGATGTAATTTCTTTATCGACATTTTGGTCGACACACTCCAACCCAAACCCAAACCGTCAGGGCTGTCGAAATAAAACTCTAGATAAATTATTCATTGAGCTAGATCTCTTATAATGAGCAACATACTACAGTGTATATTGTTTTATTTGCACACATTATTTTGCATAAATTGATACGATGACCCGTAGGTGAACACAAGCTTGATCACAAATATCCTGATACGATCATAGAGACGACGACAACTGAAGTTTTAAACAAATATCGTGAAGTTTATAATACAGAAAATGATATATCTATCAAAGGACTCTCAAACGAGGGAAGGATTATAAATTAAACGCCATATCTTGTACAATTTACGCGGATTCGTCCAAAGTGTTGCGTTTAATTATTGGCCAGGAGATGCCCATAGGGCTAGGGTTTCAATACGCAACATCCATGCATAAACACCAGAACAAGTCCGAAAAATATATTGTGGAATGTTTTTTTTTTTACTATAGGGATATATAAAAAAAAAAAAATCAACCAAAAAGTTACCCGCATCCAGCATAATTTTGTCCAGAATGGACACCGTATGCGCAGTGATTTGTCCGATTTTACTTTGAAAAAACATTACGTTATGTTATTGGTCAGTGGATGACATTTAGCGTGACAATACATAACATCCATATACGTTTTGAAAGGTGGAAGGGATACCGAAATCACCAGAACATGTCGGAAAGTAATATGTTGTATGGTTCTTGGAGTACAAGGATCTAACAAGTTCCAATCCAAAAGTAACACGCATACAGAGTATACACGTATGCAGTTAATACGCAGAAATTTGTCCGATTTTACGCAGTTGTTCCAAAATGCTCCGTTACAGTATTGGTCAGGAGATAACCATAGGTGTGACAATATGTAACGTCCATATATGTTTTGAAAAGTGGAAGAAATGCCAAAAACATAAGGCTAAATTAAAAGGAAATGTGTTGTACGGTTCTTAGATTACAATGATTTTAAAAAGTTTCAACCGAAGAGTAACACACATCAAAATATCCGCGTTTATAGAACGTATGCAGTATTTTGTCGGATTTTACGCTCGTTCTTCCAAAATGTGACATTATGTTATTGGTAAGTTGATGACTATAAGCGTGATAATATATAACATCAATATATGTTTTGAAAGGTGGAAGAAATGCCGAAATCACCAGAACATGTCGGAAAGTAATATGTTGTATGGTTCTTGAAGTACAAGGATCTAAACAGTTTTAAGCAGAAAGTAACACGCATACAGAATATACACATGTGCAGTTAATAGGCAACATTTTGTCCAATTTCACGCAGTTGTTCCAAAATGCTCCGTTACATTATTGGTCAGGAGATAACCATAGGTGTAACAATATGTAACATCCATAAATGTTTTGAAAAGTGGAAGAAATGCCAAAAACATAAGGCTAAATCAAAAGGAAATATGGGGTATGGTTCTTGGATTACAAGGCTTTAAAACGTTTCAACCAAAAAGTAGCACGTATCCAGACTATACGCGTGTACAGGACGTGGGCGGTATTTTGCACGACTTTACGTGCATTCTTCCAAAACACTACGCTCTATTATTGGTCAGGAGATGGCCATTAGTGTGACCAATTGTCACATTCTTATATGTTTTGAAAAGCTTGAGAGATGCCAAACACAGCAAACTAAGTTTGAAATAAATATTTGGAATGGTTTGGGAACTACAAGAATTGAAAAAGTTTTAACCGAAAAAGAGCACAAAAAACGAACAAAAGTGTTGCATTTTGCTGACGTCGTCGCGACATGTCGTCGTCGTCGACATCGCCCACAGACCTGCCATTGCCAAAACAAGTAAATGATGATGTTGCAAATTTACTAGGCAACCAAACTATACCAATCAAGTTTGATAATTGGGCATAAAAAAATGTGTGTTAACACCTTTGTTATGATGGTACCATGTATTAAATTCCGACCATTTTTGAAAAAAGGCTTTCTGGTAGTGACGTCATATTTGTGGTGATTTGGGGGGAAAAGCATCGGGTACACCTTGCCAGCAAAACATTTTTGTGATGTCCAGGGTATATCCTTTCGACCTATGGGGTCAGTTGTTCCGGCCCTTTTCACATGAATAAATCTTCTGGGCTCCCGGACTAAATTGAAAAACAATAAAATGCATGAGAAATAATGATTACCACCTATCTTTTTCTTTCCGGAATCGACGAGGGAGTTATGAAAGACATTTGTACCAATAATTGCTGTTCCTGAGGCTTTATTTAGTGAGAAATACCAAAATCTATTATTTATCGCATAAATTAGCATAAATCAATTCATTAAAAAAATAAAAGGATTTTTTTGTGTAAATTTACATTTACAAGTTTGTAGATTACATAAAATCCTAGACATTTGTGCAAAATTTTGAGGCAATCGGGAGACCCGGGACCAATATCCCAGGGGGTGGGGGCCATAATGCCCCCCCCCCTCCCCCGGTAATGACAATCTTTGAAATACCCAGGGAGTATTAGATATTATGACCATAATGTAAATATTCGTACCTGTGAGGCAGTTTCTTCCGGAGAAGCCTGGCGCGCAGATGCATGTTCCTGATTGAGGATGGCAGATCCCTCCGTTGTAACAGTTGTCACACAGTCGATCACATGACGGTATATTCCATTTACCCTGGGGACAATCTTAAGGAATACAAGTATGAAATAGTTTTTAAAAATGAGAACGTCAACCAACATCTGCTTCGCTCTTCGTTTCTGACTTATTAAGAACCTGAGTCGCACATGAAATACGACTGATCGCCGACTGCCGACAACCACTTGTCGGTAGTCATTTGCCTTTGTCGAAAGATTTTCGGCATTCGGTAAGTGGTAAACAGTAAATAATAGCCAATGGCTGGCAAATGGTAGTTTAAGGTTTTGGTCCGGTGAAGGTTGTTAATGCTACATGCAGAATCTATTGGTAACAAGACTGGTTGCAAGGAGGTTCTCCGTGTCTTTAGTCATGTCGATACTTTGGGTGCGACATTTCTCGGACTAATCGCTGACTGGTCTTCAGTGTTTTCTGGCTTTTGCGAATCAGTATCTGTTTGACAAACTATCTGTATGACGAATGTTTTTTTTCTCGAATATTAACGCTCTGTTTCATCTTACTATCATAAATCTCAATGCATTGTGTTGTGTAGGGAGAATTACCATCATATGCTAAGCGAATAACACATTATGGCGTGTTTGCGCTCTACAGATTCATGTTCCTGAACAGTGGTCGAGCAGATGAGATTCAGTCAAATTACGATAGCAATTACAAGCGATGTATGGATATGTAGATACACAATAGTTGCGGTGAGCCAAATAGGTAATGCGCATCGACGAATGCATCAGAATAGATTATAAGATGGGCTAAATAATCTCTGCATTCTGATTGGTTACTTTACTTGTGCATTTTTTTTACTGGCAGCACGCGATATCAACACGATATCGCGATACCAAGGACTAATACTATCGAAACCGATATTATTTACGCTAATGGCGGCACCCACGAATCTAGAGAACCTTCAAATAAAGTTAGGTGAACAATTGAAATAATTTTGGACGATACAATCATTGTAAGTAAATATAAATTTACCCCAAATCATCAAACGCTCATTTTCTACAATCAAACGCTCTGCAGAAGTGAAACACGTAAATTTGGAAGGTATTTCTAACGTAGAAGTGGACGAACTCATGACTGAATGCTATGCTGTCGCAGCACTGTGCACTGTGCGAGATGGTGCTGCGCTGAGTTGCCAACTAATGTGTGTTACGAATACATTCGTTTGTGTACTCGATGCCACTCTGGACAATCGCAGTAAATTGCAGTAAAACTGTTTTTCCTGATATGATTCCGTCTTACAAGTGGTTGTTATCAAAATAAAGCTTGATAAACTTGGTAGTTCTGAACATAAAGACTCTATTTCTCCACTTCACATGGTCTGTGGAGAAAATCATGTCATATTTTAGCTGTGTTATTTGGACACTTGTCACCGAAGAAATACACAATTTCAGTCTTGGCACAGTTTCCAATCATTGATGATGAAGATGGATCCCGGTAATTCTTATTTCACCGGCCGCATGGGTGAATTTGACTATGAAAAAGTTTGATTTTCGCATTTTTTTCCATTTTCTTGCGCCCAACAAATGGGCATATTTCGTGGATCGGTAAGAATTTGAAGCACTCGTTTAACTTTGGAAAACTTAAACCATTCCAAAGTTAAACTCGTGCATTCAATTCTTACCGATCCACCCATGCCTGTGCATCATTTGTATACTAACGTACCACTGACAATTACTCTGATCAAGCTGTACTGATGATCGTCTAGCTGATTGTCCAAATACGTTCCATAGACGTTAGCATCGCTGTTGGTAGCCGCAATGATCCTATATGACAGACTGTCGTCACTCTCTGGTGATAGCGATCCTTCAGCAATATTTGAGAATTTACTCCATCTTATTTGGCCAGGGCTGGTCATGCTAGTCACAGATAGTGTAATGTTTTCTCCTTCCTGCACTCTCCGAGTGAAGCTGCCATTCGCTGGTTGAAAATGACCTAAAGAATAACAAGCATAACTTAGAATGAGAATAGGTGGCAAAATATTTACTGCTCGTAACGTGGCCATGTTAGCACCTCCTTCCTCACATTACATATTCTTTAAAAGAAATGTTTGAAATGGTACTTATTTATATATCAAAAAGTTGACGTCCCATTAAAACATGTTGCACTTGAAATACCATGAGTTTAGATATATTTTTGTTTGCTGACCTAAAATACTTACGGTCATGTAATAAGAGGGTTATTGGCACCGACGTGGTCGTTCCAGTCACCATGTGCGTACTCGTACAGGTGAATACACCGGCGGCAGACCTGTTCGTAGGTAACACCTGCGTGAGTTGTAATGACGAAGGCGAATCGGTCGTTCCCGGCGCAGTAAGAGTGGTGTCCTGTGCGTTGAGGTCAGGTCTTACCAGTCTCTCGGTGTACGTTGATATCTCAGATGCCTCGTGTGAAGAACTGATCAAACAGGAATAGGACGGAGCACCAGGCAGAGTCCCATATGGTGTAGATGTGACAGCCGTCAGATGAACAGGTGGTGCTACATGATGCAGAATTAGAACGAATGCAAGCAAATCCGTTATTAGGGATCGTAACTAATGACGATCCTGGCACACACTCACAGACACACACACACACACATACACACACACAAATAAATGTTTTCATTCAAGTTCTACTTTGGTTTAGAATGCGTCACACTATATCCTATCCAATTTTGCTTTTGTCATTTTATCAATCTTGCAAATGAAGCATTAAATAACACACAAATAGGGTATTTCCGCCAAAAAGACGCTATACATGTATGTGCTTTTCTGTTCTAAAAATTCAGTTATTTTCCGTATCATCTGTACAATATCTGGTATTTCTGTAACTTATTGCACCGACAAGAAATATATCGCTCAGTAACGAAGTGTACTGACATGACTGGAAGAAAGACTCATTTCATTCTTGGTATGGACAGTTTGTGGAACAATTCAACGTCATTATATTTATCAATTGTTACGTAAATAAAAAACAAATTGTTCATAAGGTTTCAAAGACATCATGTTGACAGGGGATGCTTTGAAAACGGGATAAATATGCTCACCTCGAGATATTTCGCAGATGAACGTCATGTTACCCTGACAAGGTTTGTCGTTCCAATACGTGCTATTAATGCTCCTAACACAGTCCTCGGCGCCATTACGATTATCGGCCCGTAAATTCACATTTCTGGAAAGAGATCATGATTGTATAATAATGCCACCTTCTGTGATACAATTTAAGAAACTAAATCAAAACCCACTTTAACGTTTCAGCATTTTCGGTGTTGTCCCTATGGCAGTACGAACGAAACATAAAACGCCTTCAAGCTCGAACCACATGAGTTGAACATGGAAGCACGAAGGTTTGGCAACATTGCCTCATACCATTCTTCTCAAATAGCTAAAACACAGACAAGGTTTAGATGGGGCTTTAGTTAATCAAGGCCTGCAGGTTTTTTATTACCGCATTTACACACGGTGAAGTGTACATTCCGCAAATGTCGTGTTTTCGATATCCGTGATGTGTCACTCAAAAAATAATATTTACGTTTGGTACTTAGTTATCAATTTTATTCATATGAATAGGCAAATTTGCTTCATATGAATAGGCAAACTGCGTGATTTATCTAGATGATCATCCAAGTGGTCAAAGTCAACGATGTTGAAGCATAAGCCCACAACCCGTCATCTTGTAATTGTAAACTAGCTTGATCCCCATGAAGAGGAACTTCTTTGAACGAGGCTACATCAAAATTAAAACATGATGATATTTATCAAAGGCATCAAAGTCAAACATGAACAAGAGACCAATGACAGTGACGGAAATATTGGTTCAACCTATGCAAAATGTTGTTCTCCGATGATGCATTTATGAATATCATACCCACATGTATAAGCCTGCTGTTCACATTTGTTTTGTCTTATACAGATAAAGTGGTTATCTAAAAAGATTACATGGGAATTATTAATGTATACGCCATTAATATAGATTGACCTTCACAGTATACATCAAGCCTCTGAGATATCCTTTGCATGCTTTTGTTTGAAAATGTTAAACTTCTAAAATTAACTCGTCCTCGTTTTGAAAAAAGGATGACCATGCGGGAATTGAACATGCGGTCTACTACTTGCCGGGAAGCGATACTACCGGGCTGTGCGCTTGACTTATAAATGACACGATACTTAGGAACTGAAACACAAGGCCTCCATTTCTCGAGCGCATTTACATTCATGTGTCCCCAGTAGGACAGGTGCTTATTAAGATTGTAACATACTACGCCAATGTACCATGAACTTTATTACCCAGTTTTTGTCCACAGAGATCCGTCAGCCCATCGAAATTCGCCTTCTTTCTTGAGATCATCCAGTCCTATCCAAAATGTGGCACTCGCGACAACGAGGCTTCTCAGGAATTTCTTTATTCGTAGGAAACATAGTAAATGGATGTGGTATTAATAGCTAGATACATATGGACATGAACTTTCTGCTTTATGTTGCGCAGCTAAATATCACAAAGAAAAACAATGAACTTAAGTAGCAAACGGAACCCCCAATGACATCACTTAAATGATCAAGAGAAATGTAATAGTTAAACTGTTTATTCACTTTGTTTTCAAAACGATGAGATCGTAAATTGATGGCCTCACCCCTACTGATCTTAAAGAGAAGCAGAAATGTGCAAAATCTGTTCAAGACCTGTACAGAGCAGGCACCAAGCTCAGATTTGTTTCTGACAAGTGGCGTCTCGCCTCTGGTGTGTCCTACGAGTTTAAACCATAAATACTCTGGTTAAGTAACATTTACCACCCTAACTGCACGCAGCATAGTCTCTTATATTTTAAGCATATCATCTTCTTCATGTAGTAATGTCATCCTTCGACACACACAGATCACGAAATTTATATTATAGAGACGATTAAAGTGTATATCAGTGTCAGAATTTTAGCGGTTTACTTAAACTACAACTACAAACTAATCTACAACTTAAAACCAACTAAGCTACTCCTTTATAAGCCACATCTCATGATTATACTCTATTTGATATGTCCGATGTTCTCTATTGTTAAGCATTGTAAAGTATCATGACTGTTGTGCCATGTTTGCCGTGGACCGTATACTACTGTATATCGAATGATTGAATTGAATGATATTCCTCTATCAAGGCGGAAACGAGAGTCTGATTGTGGTGCACGACTCATCGATCTAGATATTCCCGAGCCATAGTGTGCACCAGTGCAGTCAAACCCATATATTCTCTATGTATTCTCCATATAAACTCTATATTCTCTAAATGATACATATAATGTGAAGAGCATCGAACACCACGATCTTGATCTTAATCTCACTGTACGAAGAACTCCACTGCTATGCCCACAAAGCCATGCACAAATGTACTTCGTATGAACGGGCCTACATTAATATACCAGTAAACAAATCATTGGCCAGCATAACATTTGCTACCTTACCTAATCTCGCTTTATGCATTTGCAAGTGTCAAATGTTTCCGCAATGTTCCATTCGAATAGGAAAGGTTTGATTGTACATGAAAGTGTAATACGCCATAATGCACTGCGTTCTACTGTAAAGCGTAATAAAGCCTTGAATTATTACTTTGGCTTTCCCACAGCAGTTCGTCTGTTTACAGCTCTGAACTTTTAAACACCATATAGTTGTTTACGGTAGAATGCATGGAGGAAAAATATATTAGGGTATTATGCACTTTACAGACTTGCCTTAGCAACGAGGTTAAGGTTTGGGGGCGGGGCCGTAGGATTTGAGCCCGGTAGGGCTCAAAATCGGGAAAAACGGCAGGTTTGGGGCCTCAAAAGTGAAAAAAAAAACGGTTCCACAGCAAAACAAACCCTCCTATACTACAGCTTTAGCTGTAGTAGGTTCGAAAAATCAGCCCACGACAATACCTTAATTAATTAATTAATGAGGACCTAAAAACATTATTTGTGAATGAGAGGAGATAATGAATTGGATAATTGATTGGATTTGGATGTGTTAAAGACGGATTTAGAATTGAAGGTAAATGAATCGTTGGCTCGATCTTAAAAACCTAGGCATAACCCTAACCCTAAACCTAAGACCTATAATTAGCTATCCTAACCCTAATTTTAAGGTATTTAGGACAGTTTGTAGATTAGAATCTTAAGGAACTAGGTGTTTCAGCGGATGGATATCTTCGCCCAAAACACTCTGGATACTAGCGAGTCGCTGTAGAAACCCATGGCAATAGTATCTCGACCTAAAACTTGGAGGGACCCAATCACTCAAGTCAGTTCACATCGGGGATTGATCTAGATGACGTCAGGCACTCGTTGCTAACCTTCTTAACCTCGTTGCTAGAGGTGGGACTCAAGTCGGTAAAGTGCATAATACCCATATATTATTCCACTAACTGCTGTTACTATCCCTCAGCACATGTCAAGTAGATATTACATTATATCACCCGTATTCTAATATATTACTTATTCCAATTTTGTGCTGACAATTCATCTAAAAACTGTATGTACCTGCTTGTAACAAAGCAGTCCGTGATTACGTTGATATAAACACTACGTAGTGTTTGTGTTAGCATAAACAACAACGAAATAAGACCCAGTTTCTTTACTAGGCGTGATGCCGTTTTGATACTGTTGACCTACTCAGGGAATTCTTTTCCTTACACGTAGAAGACTACTCTTCCGAATCGCACTTCTGTAATAGTTTGCTCCAACAACAAACCACTGCATATTTCAAACAAAGTAATGAAACCAGCAAACCGGTAAAATGTCAATTGTCAGTTATGCAATCACGGACAGTCTTTCAACAAACCAGATTGAATTAACGCCAAGAGCGCTCATTTAAAATGTCAAGGTAAAATGATCCGAAATACATTGTTATCCCACTGTTGTTGAATTTTCACTTGGAATGCATGCTCACTTGTTGATGTTCTACTGAAAATTTGTCTCGCATTTCGCATATCAGCTTGTCACACTTATGAAAAAAATCATATTTTGAATGATGCTTGTTACCCAAGTAATAATGTGCTAATATTGTCAATGTTTGACTAGCCATATTGTGTGTCTACATGAATATCATGTACCTCGTAGATAAATTTCACTACCAACTTCCCTTTTATTCGTAATTATCACTAATTCAATATGCTTTCTTTAGACAACCTCTTAAAAAACAAAAACAAAAAAACTTACTTCGACCTTAGTGCAAACATCTTATTGAACGTTATCAATTCTTGTCTTCCTTTCCCTTTTTTGTTTTAATTTACTCGCACTTACGGGCATTAGATAACAACTACGTAGCGTGTCTTATCTCATGAATATCCGTCGTGAATCAAATTGACCTTTCCTCACGCTCAACACGCGCGACTTTGCGTCAGCAGTTCTAAAGGATGACACAGTTCACTGCTCTGAAAATGAGCCGAATGTAGAAAACAATTAATGTGTAACCCGATCATTTAATATCCACCAACCTCAATTCACTTATAACTTTGACGAAAACGATGACACTCCAGACACGAACATACAATATTTTATACAAACACAACTTGCTGGCATACTGAATACCAACCCCTCCAACTTATCTGTAATGCATTGTAACATTAGAAGTCTTAACAAGAACTTTGAAACACTTCGAATTATAATGGAAAATATAAACTATTACATATCTGTAGTAGGACTAACAGAAACGTGGCTTACTGACAACAAACATTCTAACTGTCTTATTTCGCTACCAGGCTTCGCATTAGTTACATTAGCTACACACTACATAATAATCTTAACATTACACAACCCCACATTGAAACTCTCTTCATTGAAATCCTAAATCCAGGGAATAAAGGAATACTAATTGGTATAATTTATAGACCCCCCATCAGCAATATCAATGAATTCCTGAGTGAATTTGAACGTCTGCTGTCAAAAGTGAACTTGTGCAATAAAACCTGCTTCTAACAGGCGATTTTAACATAGATCTCCTCAAAACTGACGAAAGCCCATCAAATGATTACATAGATATTGTTCTTTCTCACTCTCTTGTCCCCCTTATAGCCAAGCCAACACGGATCACTGAACACTCGGCAACGCCAATAGATCATATTCCCACAAATGTTCACCCGTTTCCCCAGTCTGGAATTTTAGTATCTGATATAAGCGATCATTTCCCAGTATTCACAACTGTCTCGAATCTCCTGAAGTAATCAAAATCTCCTCCGAATATTAACAGGAAAATTAACAAATGGTAACATTAACTCCCTCAAACAAAAAAAATAAATAAATAAATTACCACGCACAAACATTGACTTCAAGGACTTTATGCCGGACCCCAATCCTAACACACTTTTCCTGTATCCAACAGATGCGGCAGAAATATCAAACATTGTTACACAGTTCAAGAATGACAAAAGTCCAGGAATCGATAATATCAACAACCCATTACTGAAAAGAATTCTACCCGACCTACTTATTCCACTAAATCATATCTTCAATTTATCCTTGAAAACTGGTGTATTTCCCGATCAAATGAAAATTGCGAAAGTTGTACCAATATTCAAAAAAAGAAACACAGCCTTTCTTATCAAATATCGTCCAATCTCGCTTCTAACAACCTTTTCTAAGATCCTAGAAAAAAATCTTTGTAAGCGACTTGTCTATTTCGTAAAATAAAACAACATTCTTGATGACACACAATTTGGCTTCCGCGAAAACCACAACGCATCACATGCCCTAATGACCCTAATACACAAAATAAGTAAATTACTGGATGATAGGCTACATACTATTCGTGTGTTCCTGGACTTCTCCAAGGCCTTTGACACAGTTGACCACATCATATTGTTAAATAAATTGTCGCATTACGGTGTCCGAGGTAAGGCCTTGGAGTGGTTCAGGAGTTACCTAGACAACAGGAAACAATATGTAGTAACAAAACCGTGGCGGGGGGGGGGGGGGGGGCACTCACATACATTGGTGGTACGGGGACGTGCCGCTTTGAAGATCCCCTTTTTGAGACCTCGATATCCGTTCTTTAGATCCTCTATATCCTACGCATGGCGAAAGTTCCGCGTAAGTTCCGCTCATTAGCCTCCCCGCTGTGCCCCTCCCTCCGTTCCCCATGTCCGCGGCTTGCGTGCAGCTTGCTACGCTTCAACATCAACCCGGCCGCCCGACCCGCCGGCCGAGCGAGCTGCAAGAAAACCCTGACGTAAACACAACGCGTCGCATGTGCAGCGAGGATCGTTCTGTAGACCCTGTGTTTCACAATGCCGGGCGGTATATTTTTAGTTCCTAAGACCCCACATTTTACGCTGATTCGACCCTTGTAGTCAGTTCCTTAGACCCACATTTCAGGGTTTCGTGAGGCACACCCCCATCAAAATATAATTTGAGTGCCCCCCCCCCCCTCGGGAACAAAACACTGAGAATCGAAAGTGAGGAATGTTTCACGCGGCGTCCCCCAGGGCTCAATTCTATATCCCTTACTATTCATTTTGTACATTAACGACATCTGCAAGTCTTCCAAATTGTTATCATTTATTTTATTTGCAGACGACTCCAATATATTCTTCTCACATTCAAACCCCGATACACTTGTCAATTTCATGAATAAGGAACTAAAAAACGTCAACAGCTGGATACATGCAAATAGACTTTCTCTAAACCTTGACAAAACGAATTACATGCTATTCAGCAAAACTCTTTCACTTCTCCCAAACCCCTGCCATTCTATTCAACACTACTACTTTACAAAGAGTACAATCCCCTAAATTCCTGGGGGTATACGTTGATGATGCCCTCACTTGGAAGCTCCATGTTAATGAGTTATGCAAGAAAGTCTCACGTAACATCGGAATTCTCAACAAACTCAAACACCTTCTCCCTCAACACGCACTTCTACCACTCTATTGCGCTTTGGTGTTTCACACTTGAATTCTTGTATTCTGGCAAGGGGCAATTGTTTCCCGTCACAAGCAAATAAGATAGTATTACTACAAAAAAGAGCAATGAGAATAAAGTGGCACAGGCTACCGAGAACATACAAACCAATACAAACCATATTTTACCAAAACCGAGTCCTAAAATATCACGATCTCTACAGTTTAAATCTAAGTTCATTCATGTACCAGCTAGCACAAGAAACATTACCTCAAAACATCCTTGATTTATTCTGCAGAAACCAAGACGTAGATAACTATCCCAGAAGACAATCAAGCCTTTATCATCTCCCATTGACCCGGACATTATGACGCCAGAGAACATTTTTATATCAAGGACCGCAACTGCGGAACTCACTGAGCAGTGAACTGCCGTCATCCGTAACCATCTATACATTCAAGCGCAGGCTAAAGCGCAGCCTAATCGACGCATATCGCACTCCTCCCGATACTTAGTTTATTTTCTCCTACGTATGCCCTTCACCTTTAACTTTCTCCCCCCCCCCCCTTTACGGCACTTTGATTTAATAAATGTATAAATCTTTATGTAATCTCATATATTGTAACGGGGAGCCTATAACCCTACAAGCTTCGCTTTTTTGTAGGCTCCCCCACATTGTTATATTTTATCAATTTTCTGTTATTGAATTGTACAAGCAGTCATTTAATATTGTTTTCTACATGCATTCTATTTACCTTGTTAATGTCTCTCTTTATCTATTTATCTGTATATGCATGTCAACGTATGATTTCATGTACTTGTACGTTGTATGTTTATGTTTATATGTGGAAATAAATTCAAATTCAAATTCAAATTCAAGGCCAACAACATTTTGATCCATCCAAATAAACGGGTTATAAAATGTTTGTTCATCATATAACATTCTAGAATCATATAACCGATGATATTGGAGAAACATAATGACGGGTGTAGAATGTTACATAGAGAGTAAATGGAAACATATTCTGTCTCTCTTTTGGAGAGGACCGAACAACTTTGGCAGCTCCTGATTTTTCTTCCAATTTTGTTTTACATGTCTGATGTATCATTTGCGGGAAGAACTAATACATCGTTCATCCATTGTTATTCAGCAAAATGATACTTTTTTCATATTTTAACGTCAAATTGACATTTAAATTAGCTAGGCTTACATTTATACCGGCTGTCTTGGGCTGCGCTAGGGTGCCACCTAGTTGACTGCAGTACTCAGTAGCTGCGAAGTAGTTCGTCTCGAAAGGAGACACAAGGTACAGAGTCGTACCATACTCTCTCCATTGCCCCCCTCGTTCTGAAATTAATATCGACACAAAGCGCAAAAACAGTACTTTCAATCACATTGTGCTTGTCAAAATGTTTCACATAATACGTAAGCAAAGAAATAGGCAATGCTTAAAGACAGGGAAGCCCATTTGCAAATGTCACTGAAAACTCAGCAGGAATCAGCAGCATACCTCAACGATGACATGTTTAAGAAAAGAGATTTTTATTTTACAGTATAATTGTTCTTGTTGTTTCATCGTTTATCCTCAGATATTTACCTTTTAGAGGTTAAAGGAACTTTTTGGAAATACTGTGCTGATTCATATGGATGGATTATATAATAATTGTGACTCGGGGGGATGGGGTCAAAATGAAATGTTTCGTGAATATACAGAATTCATCAAAACTATTAAAAAAAATGACCAGTATCTTCTTCATTAAAGTCTGAAGAAAAGAGTTATGGATATGAAAAGATTAATACGCTTCCAATAATCAAAATGACGTTAATAAGTTTCTTAAATAGTCCTTAGATTCTTGGCAGCAAACATATCATATGTCTAGAAGCGACGTGCATAGGATGTAGCTGAGAAATGAGAAATGATACCTTTACCCTCCGGGTCGTTTAGACCTTCAACAAAGTATAAAACATAGACAACCCAAAAAGTTATTGATGCGGGACCCAAAATATTTTCCAACCGACAATTAATTTTGTCGAGAAGGCTTTCCATTCTTTAGCATAATTTATTGATATGAATTGAGCAAAGCGATTGCACAACATATCTCTGCAAAACGTGCATGAATGAAGAATTAAAGGATTAAATCAAAGACCTCTTAATCTTTCGCAGATGTATGGCTTGGACTCGGTGCAGTTGTTTGCATACCACCTCCCATGCTGATCGCTCGATTCAGAGGAAAGGCAGACACAACCAGTATCGGCTTTACTCGTTTCGTCAGTTGCCCATGCGGTAAAGTTGTCACTATATTTGTTAGAACAAGAGTGGTACTAAAAAATACAACAATCATAGTACTTGAGTATCCAAAGAGATTCACATTGCAAAAAAACATGAACAAATCATATTCCAGGATAATATAAGATACACATAACCAAAATATTGGAATGAAGGGCAGAACAGCACCATCACCTTACAGTTTCATATCAAAATTTAAAAACACATTTTTCATCCTTTTAACAACGACCCACTTGGAATTGCGAATGAGTTCAAACAGTTCTTTCGTCGAGTTGAATTCAATTATTTTTAAATACAGACGTATGATGCAACACTCTCAACTAACCAATCTGGTTGGCGCCCCTGTCACAGTTTAGAAGAAGTAGTTCAACTATGTCAAACTAAGGAAAGTGTGCGGTCCCGATCATATCACAGGAAAGGTTCTTAAGATGTGTTACCATGAATTAGCGATTCCTTGTTATTCTTTATTCCAGCGATCTTTAAATGTTGTTACACAGAAAATGCATTTCAATTAATTTATGGAACCAACATTTAGTGAACGATTTATCAGCTACAAACAGCTACGAACGGGAGGTCAATAGCACCAATGGCATTGGCTGTAAACAATTGTATTGTGCACCTCAATGTCCACCTTGGTCATGTTTGGTCTACCCAATGGGGAAACGGGTGCACTGCTATTATGTTTGATCCGTTTTCTTACCTTAACGAACTGTTGTCTACCCATCTGAATGCACCGTTGCTACTTTCAGTTTGAAGCCCTAACCAGTAACATTGTCGAGAAAAAGTGGCTGGCGAGATGAGAGATGTCAAAAATGTCTGCATGAAGAGAAGGATATGTCAGAGGCTAGATTAGGGAAAAGAACACTGACCGTGTGTAATGATACACTTAATCTATACATACCTTAAGGGATTTTCTGGTCCAAAGACATAGATACGAAACAGGACTCGGTGATTTTAGTGAAAATAATCCTTTCACGTTTTAGTTAATGGGAAAGGCCTTTTGATAATTGTTTGATAAATGTGCGGCTACAAACCCACCAAAACATTGTTGGCAGAGAAAAGTTGTCAAAAGTGTGCCGCCATCCAAGTTGCAAGAATGGAGGATGAGAAGATCTAAAGAATTAAAACAATCACACCCAACAATAAAAAACCTCATGAACGACAGAGATTTAAAGGTTACAAATCTAAACACACAATATACAGAATATATGCACAACAACGTATCTATGTTCTTATTTTTTTTTACCGATCAGACGGACATAGAATACAAATTCTATTTGTGAAAATGTATGCAAATACATCATACTTAACGGATACATTTACTTACATTTAACCCAGATGATCTGACAACAGCTAGATCTCCGCCACTCTCTATGCATTTAGTTTTGGCACCGGCAAAGCTTTCTCTCGCACCCACAACTCGATAATATGACTCTCCTTGTAAGCTCCACAAACATCGATAATCTGTGTTTTGTGGATAAGAAGTATGTTTTATTCAAGCATCCCCGCTGGTTTCATCAACGTGCAAAATTCTCGGAATCATGCAATGTTAGGAGGTGCATATATATTGCACATTCGTTCTTTTAAAGGTCATATACTGTACTGGGAAGACAAAAAGCCTTCAAAAGGTGATCGTGAGCAATCTTCTCGCCAATGGTCTTAAATTCATGTATTGTCCATTTGAGAAACGTGAGTAAAAAGCGATTAAATCACAAATCCTCAATATGATCGGGCCGAACAATTTTAGGATTTGGGGTTTATTCACTTATTACTTCAAATGTAGTTAATTTAAGGGCAAATAACTTTCAGCAAGTTTCTAAAATAGACAATACATGAATTTAAGACGATTGGCAAGAAGATTGCTTACGATCACCTTTTGAAGGCTTTTTTATCTTCCCACTACAGTATATGCCCTTTAAAGGCAGGGCAGCTCAGTTGCAAACGTCATCAAACTACGCAGGAAAAAAAAACGATATATCTTAACGATAACGTGTATGATATTTCACTCTTCAAGTTTTACGAACGTCCTCAGGAAATGTGAACGACTGTCACTGTTTACGTGTTCGTAGTGACCATGGTCTACATACACATACCGTAATTGACGCCAGGCAGCGGTGAGCTCCTTGCCTACACACATCACGGGTAGTGCAAAAATTGGTGCGCTATGGTGAAACTAGGTAAGACTCAGCAGAATACCTTTAAGCAAACGTGTATGTAGTCTCACAGTCATAGACTTACAAATATTTTCTGGAAAAGTAAAACCTACCCTTGTTTATGTTTGAAACGTACCGACACTGAATTAAATTGTCCCTGTCAGCACGTTATGCCTGCAATGATCCCATTGAACATATGCACTGTGGGGTGGACCGGTGCAGGACCATAACGAACAGTCAGTCTCCGGTCTCTAGGTTATAGCTTTCGGACGACCCACCCAAAACCTCCTCAAAATCTAGCGATCGCCGTAATTCTGCTTCAAGACAGTTTCCATTTCTATTATTGGAGGGTAAGTTCAGATCAGTATCGTATTGCATTTTCCGATTTTCCGCGTTTTCTTTATATTTTTTGAACAGCAAAAAGGACACCCAGCCTTTAAACAAGGTATTCCTTTGTTTATTGTGCTTGCATATGGTTGGAAAATTAATTTGTATATCACCCCGTTTTTGTTAACTCCTCTGTTAAAACAAGAAGAAAAGATAGGTTTTGAGAATAATATTAAATTAATAATAAAAGTAATAGAGATTCTGCAATTCCGCAGTGAGATTGTCGATCACACAAAAAAATAAACTAAGTCGACTGCTTCACATAATACTTCAAGTTATTTAACCTCTTTGTACGCCTTCGATTTATGATCAATGAAAAGTTGCATATATATATATATATATCGATGCAAAATATAGGCAAGAGAAAAGTATTTTTCTCCGGTGTGTAGGCCCTATATCAGTGTGTAGTTTGCATGTACACTTTGATCACCATCGCAACCTCTTTAAGTCTTTATGTGCCATTGTTGCATTTTCGCACAAGTAATGCACAAAGACGCATGTAGCAGCGTTTTGTCTGGCAGACATAATGGTTAATTTTAGTATAGCTCAGTCGTCTTTCGTCACGGCAAGCTTAGTCAACCACACACGCGGGAACGAAAGAATGCTGATCTTATGTCTTGTGTGTTCGACGATCGTCTTCCGAGGAGACGGTTTTCTTGTACTCTGCCTTTCACAAAAATAATTTATCACTTTTTGATGAGGAAATGCAGACGAATAAATAATATACTGCAAATAGTGTTCACATGCAAGTGTCGATCCCTATGTCACTTTACCTCTAGAATCAAATATGGACCTTAATACATGTTATCTGCTGGTTAGATTCAGCCCACATAGGACACGTGATCGTGTGCACATTCTTTCAAAGCTATGAATTTTGCATTATTCCTGATGAAATGATCATGATCATTGAAATATTGATGTTTCTATTGCCACAACGCAAACAAACGAACGTTTTTCTGTTAGGTCTCACGTCTGTGATAAATGTTAGTGTTTTGTTATTAAAAACAAACACATACCCCTCTGTCGCTGGCATATGTGCACCCGCTTTCTATCTTCGCTGCGTTCCCAGAGTCCATTTATCTTCATCGTGTTGTCTTTCCTGCTTAGTAAGCGTACATACGACCCTTCCGAACTTCCAGAGAGGCGCCAGTTCGAGAACCTGCCATAAAAAAAAAATGGGAACGTAACACAACAACCTCGGTTACGTTTAATTTACCCATACGAACGGTGTTTTTTCAATTGCGTTCCAGTGCATGAAAAGCTTTTAATATTTTCAAATCATTATACCAAACCATATAGCTGGCCATGTATTCATGTATTAAGGCATAATGGTATGGGTAAACCAACATACTTTGATTAAACAACAAACAGGCAAACAAAACAGACAACAAGGGCAAAACTGGCAAAAAACATTGCAGCGCAATGTCTAGTATCCTCTTTAGTTAAGGTTTTATACTGTATCGTTATATCATTTATGAAATGTATTGTATCATTTCAATACACGAATTAAATATGTCTTTTATTAAATTTTTCCCTTCCCGGAACATCGTTGAGAACATCATGCTAAATTATTTGTACAACACAACGTTTTTTTTTTTATACTTAATTTAGAACAAACTTTAATATGTTTGTACTAGTATTCCCGACGGTTACATTTTTGGTCCACTTTTGTATCTTTTAAGAATTCCAATATGCTTCTAGTTTCTTACATGACATTCAATTTGCCGATGACACTTATTTGATATCCTCTGGTTTCTGTTATAATAAAATGGAATCATACAATTGTTGAATGGTTTTACAAATAAGTTGAATTTAACTGTTCTCGGATCTTAGATTTTGGAATTTCACACATTTTCCTACGTGTGTATATAATTCATATAAAGGCAGTAATTTTATCTGAAGTGTCCATATCAATCACGTTGTTATCAAAATAAAGACATTTATTGTTATACTTCACCAACTGAAACAATTCTGCCTTGAAAACCTCTACTCCCTCTACATAATGCTTTTAATTAATTTCATCTCGTGTACGGTAATGTAATTATTGCTTCTATATGAAACAAAAAAAATGGTCAACGTATTTGTTCTAATCCTCAATGTTTATCTCATTCCAATCTCTTCTTTGGCCATTTAAAACTTAAAATATGTATGATTTATATATTTATCTCGCTTTATGTTTCGTTATGTCAATGATACCCTTCCAAAGTCATTTGATGGACAATTCTTGTTTAATCAATCTTTATCCCCACAATACTCGAAATGCAAATGTATTTGCACCTGTAATTTAACACTATGTAAAAACCAATTAGATTCCATGGTACTAAGTTAATAAACTATACAAATGTAGAATTGTATTGCCTTTCTCAGTAGATGTAAAAGTATTTTTTAATTAACTCCTCCAAACCAAATAAAATTACTTCCATTGGACTTGATAGATGTTTGAGTGTAGTGTATGTATATGTAATAGTGTTCACGTATATCGTCGGTTTTTTGTGTGTTATTCTTTGGCCAGTCATAACCATGAAGTATTTCAACTGTATTATTAACGTTTTTGGATATTTTCACACTGTAAAGGTGCCTCCTAATTTTGCAAGCATTGTGCACTTATTGAAAGGAAGATTTAAAAAGGAAGATTTGATGATGTGAGGATTCATGCACGTTCACAATGCGGACATGATAATGGCGTACCCTCAAACCCTTCAGGGAGGGGTACGGCTGAAAGGTGCAAGACACCCATGGTAATGTTGAAATGTAAGCAGCCCCTCAAGATAGCCACAATAAACATCCACTCACTGTCCAGGCCAAAAGTCGCAAATAAATACTCTGGATTGAAGACCGAGGAGCTGGCTTGGAATATGAGGGAGCAGAATGTAGAAATATGTGGTATCCAGGAACACAGGCAAGTGCACGACATAGACCGGGTGGATGACATTAACTGCTTTAGTGCTGGGCATGGGTACGAACTCCACACATCATCACCAAGAAGAAATACTATGCAAGCAGCAACAGGAGGAGTGGGTATTGTTATTGGCAAGTTGCTCAAGGGCCCTCATTAGTATAGATCGTGTCTCAAATAGGCTGATTAAGGCCTCGTTTCAGGGAAATCCTGCACTGTCTGTAATTGTCGCATATGCACCTTGTGAATATGCTGATAACGTTGACAAAACTGATTTCTACAATAAACTTTGTCAGACGATTGAAGCTATCCCTAGACATAACTTCCTGGCAATTCTGGGTGATCTCAATGCACGCCTTGGCCCCGAGGATGCTCTGCTCACATGTAATGATCAGACGAATGACAATGGCAGGCGGTTGCTTGATATGATAGAGGATTTGCAGTTATTGGCCACGAACACACTCTTCCAGAAGCGAAGGGGAAAGCTATGGACCTGGATGTCACCAAACAAGACCACACATCAGATAGATTTTCTTCTCACACGTAAGAAATGGCGTAGGAGCATCATCAACAGTGAAGCATACGGGTCCTTTTCCTCTCTTGGGTCAGATCACAGGGTGGTTTCTGCAACAGTAAGACTTAGTCTTAGGGCGCCAGAAAAGCAGAAAATGAAGAGGGTGAAATATGCATGGGAAGATCTAACAACTGACCGTCAATTAAAAGAGCAATATGCAGTGGAGATAAGAAACAGATGTGCTGCAGGGTGAGATTGTGGGAGCTTCAGAAACTTATCAACGCTTTGTTACTGCAAACGAACAGGCAGCAGCAGCATGTCTCAAAAAGGTCATGAAAGTTAGACGAATGGAGCACAGTTCAGATCCGAAGGTCACTGTTGCCTGGTATGAGTTGAAGGCTGCCTATACAGCATTTAACACTGACAATGAAAAAGATGGTCAGAGCAGAGAGCAATATGTAAGGAAAAAGGAGAACTTGTATAAAACATATACATTACTGGAACAGGACAAACTGACTAGGCAAGTAACTGAAGTAGAAAAAGCACATGAAAATCAAAGGTATGGACTGAGCTGGAAGCTCATCAATGACATCTCTGGATGAAAGTCATCCCAGTCTGTCAGGATTCGAGGTGAAAGTGCAGAAAAGAGAGTTGAGACCTAGTACTCACACTTCAGGAATCTATTGGGCAATCCTCCTGAGCTCTTGGAGGAAAATGAACCTCTTCTTCAGCCATTGTCGATCCACTGCTGGATGGAGGCCTCAGCATGGTCTCTCCACTTCTCTCTTTCCCTCGCATATTTATACCAGTTGGCATCATGCCAGAATTGCCCTATCTCATCTCTCCATCTCTTTCTTTGTCTGCCCCTGTTTCTTTTTCCGTCAAGAGGTGTCCATTCAGTAATTTGTGTACTCCATCTTCCATCTCTCCTTCTGGAGACATGGCCAGCCCATTTCCATTTACGTTGTTTGACTACTTTCATTATGTCCCTGACCTTGGTGTGCTTCCTTATCCATTTATTGGTTTTGCGATCTTTGTAAGTGATGTTGAGCATACTTCGCTCCATGTTACGTTGTGCGGCGGCCAACTTTCTCTCCATTTTAGTCGTGAAAGACCATGTTTCTGGTGCATATGTCATTGACGGGAGAATGCACTGGTCATATACTTTCTTTTTCAAACACAATGACAGATTACCCTTCATGAAGTGGCTATATCTCCCAAATGTTTGCCAGCCTGCTTTGATCCTCCTCCTTATTTCATTATCTTGATTTCTTTCAGTAAGTGTGAATCTTTGACCCAGGTAGATGTATTCAGATACATGTTCTAACTGTGTTCCATTAATTGTGACTGGTTTGTGTTGACCTGATAAATCTGCCATTACGTTGTTCTTCTTCATATTTATTTTCAGTCCTCTCTCCTACTTGCTACATTTAACTCCTGTAACATAGTTTCCATTTCGCTGAAGTTGTTAGCTATGATGACGATATAATCTGCAAAACGAAGGTGATTGAGTTTCTCCCCATTCACATTGATACCTTTATCTGCCCAGTCTTTCAAGTTGTGTTTTTAGCATGCTGTAAAGAGCTTTAGAGATATGGTATCTCCTTGTCTCACTCTTTTCCTTATTGGTATTCTCTTGCTTTCTTTGTGTAATTTAACAGTAGTTGAACTGCCAGTTTAGATGTCTTTGGTCACTTTCAATTAGTTGGGATTGATGCCTTGCTGCTTTAGTGCCTCCAGAACTGCCCAGGTTTCAACAGAGTCGAAGGCTTTCTCATCACCTACAAATGCTACACGTACAGATATATTGAACCCCTGACATTTTTCTTTCAGTTGATTAAGGGTGTGGATGTGATCTATTGTTGAGAAATTTCTCCTGAACCCTGCCTGTTCCCTTGGTTGGTTTTCATGTAGTATTCTCTCCAATCTGTTTGTCAGAATCTTTGTGAAAAGTTTGTACACGTTGGATAGAAGGCTAATTGGACGATAATTCTTCAGGTCTCTTTTGTCTCCCTTTTTGTGTAATATTATCATGTTGGCATTTTTCCACTCGTGAGGCACCTTCCCCTGGCAGAGACAAGCTGTAAACAGCTTTGCCAGTTCCTTATTTGTTGCGGTTCCTGCTTCTTTTAAAGTGTCTGTCATTACATTGTCCTGTCCAGGGGCCTTGCCCCTTTTCATTTGGCTTAAAGCATGTTCTTCTTCCCAGCTTTTGACTTCTGGTACTTCCTCCTGAGACTTCTCTATATCTCCTGTATGTCACAATGTGAGTCTAACACCCCCCCCCCCCCCCCTCATAGCGGGTAAACACAATAGAGGCTCTGGAGCCAACTTTACGAATAATTAAGATACTCAGAGTTCCATAGCCAGGTGTGGGTAAGAGCGGGTAAACACAATAGAGGCTCTGGAGCCAATTTTACGAGTAATTAAGATACTCAGAGTTCCATAGCCAGGTGTGGGTAAGAGTGGCATTAGGTGAGGCAGTGTGTGGAAAAATGGAAAAGTGTGCAGATGACAGTAGGCTGTGCTAAGAGCAGGACGAGAGAGAGAGAGAGAGTGCTAGGGCGTGGAGGCACAGATTTACGGCTGGTTTAAAAACCATGCAGCGACGGGCATCGTGCAGGCTAGTTTCAACGCCGAATTCTCCGCACACCTCCCGGCCCGGAGAAGCCTCCCGACGCACCACACCTCTGTAGCAACTGTCATTTTGTCACCAGAACCGGACGAGCTGGGCTCACTTATAGGCCTGTCCACCCCATCACCTATGACGCATCCAGGCGGCAGTGACTTCCCTACGCGCCGACGCGCATGATGACCCTCTGTACAACTGGATCGCCGACCAGACCTCTCGATAGCGTAGCACGTCCAACCGCGGAGCGTGGAGCCTCGCAATCCTCACAAAGCATACCAGCGTACCCCACCCCTTGGCCGCGTCATTCACGACGAGCGCGAGAGCGAAAGCGAGACTGTTCGGGGGTCAACCACGTTTTTCCCTTCGCGACACTATTAAGGTGACATTTACCTCACGCCCTATTGTTTTGTAATGTAACGATAGGATAATTTCGATGCTACACCAAGGTGTACAGGACCTGGACATGTGTATTTGTGTTGCAATATATATATCCTTAAATTGTGATGTATACCATTGTTATGGAAGACATAAATGTAGACGCATTGTTTGTTTCTGTACCCCTCACCCGAATTAAGAGCGGGTCGCTATAATTAAAGAAATGATTTAAAATTTACTTCGGTGTTCTAAAGTCGTATGATTATGGTGTATATGGTGTATTTCATGTCAGTATTACATACCACAGAACCGAACCAATTGCCAGACAAATGAAATCAGCACAAGGATCTGACACTGTGTGCTGATTACTTTGATATAGTTCTTCATAAAATCCTTCTATTCTCAGCAGGATGTTATCCTGGTCGGTTATTTCCTGCCCATTGAGTTAAGAAGTTTATTGATTTTCTGTATTCCTGGGCTGAGTTTCTTGTTGGCTTTCTTAATACTCTTGTTATTTTCTATCGTGTCGTGTATCATTTTCGTGTTGTAGTTTCTGATGTCTTCACGGGTCTTCTTCTTCATAGTTTTGCAAGTTTCACTGTACTCTATGCTATCAATACCCTGACTGTCCATCGTCATTTGTCTGCGCTTTCCAATAAGTTTCCTTGTACTGTGCGATAGTTTGCTAACTTTGTCTCTTGGTTTCCTGCCTGCTATATGAAGTGCAGTTTCTTGAATAATGTCTATTGCCTGTTCATTCCATGTATTAAGGTCTTGCTCCTGCATATCATCACTAAGTGCATCAAACTTGTTTCCAAGCTCCAGCTGGATTTTCCCACTTTCTTTATGAAAGTTTGTCCAGGCTAATATTGTTTCCCTTCTTTCTACGAAGCTTTTGTCTCTCTAACTTGGTATTGATTTGGAATTTCCCAATTACCATTTTGTGGTCGCTGCCTACATTGACTTTCTTGAGAACATTTACATCCTTGACAATCTTTAGATCTGATGTGAGAATGAAGTCAATCTCATTCTTTATGGCTCTGTCTGGACTAATCCAAGTCCATTTCCTGTTTGTTTCCTTCTTGAAATACGTGTTGACAATTTTTAATTTGCTGCTGATTGCAAATTCGTAGCTGCTGGTGGGTGCATATACTTGGATGATTTTTAGACAATATCTTTTATTTACCTTGATAGTAAGCAGGGGTAGTCTTTCATTAATTCTCTTGAATTCTGTTACATTTCCTGCAATACTTTTATGGACAAGAAATCCTACTCCTGCCTCACTTTTATCTGTCTTCCCTATATGGAATAAATGATGATCGCTTTTTAGTTTTTCAAGTTGTTCTCCTTTTCTCCGAACCTCACTGAGTCCAATGATGTCCCAATTCACTTCTTCCAATTCTTGTTGCAACTCTATTAGTCTATTTTCCCCTAGTAGTGCTCTGACATTTTACGTTCCAACCCGTCTTGAGCACCCCTGCTCCTTTCCGGACTGGTCCGCCACCTTGGTCCAAGGATACAGAGCTGCTGGGGACTGGGGCCATGGTATTAGAGACTTATTCATGCTGGTTTGAGGGCCTACTCTTCCACGCTGGCCCAAGATTCCATTGGTGGCCTGTTCGTACCCAGAGATTCTTCGCACCCCTGCTCCTTTCCGGACTGGTCCGCCACCTTGGTCCAAGGATACAGAGCTGCTGGGGACTGGGGCCATGGTATTAGAGACTTATTCATGCTGGTTTGAGGGCCTACTCTTCCACGCTAGCCCAAGACGGGTTGGAAGAGATGCGAGTTGTTGGATGGCCGCTGTTGGCTCTTAACTGAGCCAGCGCCCTTAAGATAGATCTTGTTTTTAGTTCTATCAGGGTGTCCAAACACCCTCCTCACTAGTTCAGTTGAGGTGACTAGAGGAGATACCGGTTTAGTCACCGATGGCCCGACCCTGAAATAGGTTGTACTGGCTTACAGGGTACCAGTAGCAGGTAGCAGTATCAGGTTCTCAACCTGACCTAACCTAACCTGACCTGTCATACTGAACCATGAACCATGAACCATGAACCAATAACTTCCATTTTCAGTGAATTCCCCATACCAGATGGCCATACCAGATTACCATAGATGAATACAAGAAAGCTAAAGCATGCATAAAAAGCAACAAGAGCAGTGGGGAGGATGGAGTGGCACCTGAAGTGCTGAAATATGTTCCTGTGGATGACATCATCGTAGAATTCATCCACCGCTCTTGAGGAAAGCGAGTTGCCGAAACAGTGGTCTAACCTTAACATTATCCCAGTACCAATGTCAGGGGATCTCTCTAATACTGATAAGTACCGGGGGATTTGTCTAAGCTCAGTCGTGGCCAAGGCATATGATAGAATGATTGTGAACCGTATCAAACCCTTCATAGACCCACTGCTAAGGGACACTCCGGCAGGAACAATCAACTGTAGGACAGATCCTAGCACTTAAGAGACTACTTGAACGAGTAAGAGTTAAGAGCCTTCCTGCAATGATCACCTTCATTGATTTCAGGAAAGCCTTTGACAGCATCCATCGAGGTAAACTCCTTGAAATTCCCCGTGCTTATGGCATCCCTGAGAAACTAGTCCAGGCAATCAGTGCCACTTACTCCAAGACGCGTGCTAAGGTCTGCACGCCTGATGGAGACACAGAGTATTTTGAGATACTGTCGGGGGTACTTCAAGGAGACACGTTAGCGCCCTTTTTGTTTATTATAGCCCTTGACTATGCTCTGAGGCTTGCCATCAATGGCAGAGAGGAGGAGCTTTGGTTCACATTCGTGCCCCGTCAAAGCCGTTGGGTTCCACCAGTAATCATGTAATGGTCACTGACCTGGACTTCGCTGACGATATTGCGTTGATATCAGATACGGCAGAGAATGCAAGGGAACTACTTCTAACAGTGGAAAGGGAGTGCAATAAGATAGGTCTTCAGCTAAATGCCAAGAAGACAAAGGTGATGGCCTATGATATAAATGACACCTCTTACTACCTTAGATGGCACAGTTCTCGAAATGAAGAATAACTTCAAATATCTGGGATCCTGGATTACCTCGACAGACCAGGACATCAGAATCAGACGTGCCCTTGCATGGAATGCCTTGCATTGTATGAGAAAAGTTTGGAAGTCCCAAATTAAAGATGACATAAAACGCCGGTTTTTTGTTGCAACAGTTGAATCTGTCCTGCTCTATGGAGCAGAGGCATGGACACTCACAGCCCGACAAGAGAAAGCACTGGATGGAGTGTACACACGTATGCTTAGGATAGCTCTTAATGTGTCCTGGTGTGACTTCATACGAAATGTCAATTTATATGGTGTTCTACCAAAAGTATCAAAGTGCGTGAGAGAAGAATGAAAAAAGCGGCACACTGTGTGAGACACTCTGAACTATCTGCTAATCCCCTCACACTCTGGGAGCCTAAACAGGGTACTGCAAGAAGAGGGAGAGGTCGGGCCACTTACATTAGTATACTACAGAATGACACTGGCCTTGATAGCGTTAGTGATCTCAGGACAGCCATGCTGGATAGACAGGTCTGGAGGTGCTTCTATGATCATGGAACCCGAGATGGCATAGGCTGAAGCCTATGCATGCCCTCGAATTAGTAGTAGTAGTCGTAGTAGTAGTAGTAGTAGTATTGAAAGGAAGCCTTGATTTTTCAATATACAAATTGTATATTTTTATGTTTATTTGTACATTGATGAGAAATAAAAGGTATAGTTGACATTAAACTGTGAAAAGTTGAGAGTAATGTTGTAAAACATCAAGAAACCGCCAAAGAAGAAAGTAAGAATAAAGTATGACATAGTGGTCGTGCATTGAACAACTTCAAAGAATGTCAAAATAGAATGAGGAAGTGTTGCTTTTGGTGCCTCTGCCGCAATCCCTGATCATATTTGTTTATTGGAGCTAATATGCATACATTCACATTTGCGCTGAAACATCAACTTACCCCAGTAGGGTGTCGTTAATCCACTTGAAGTTTCCATCCCTGCCTGCATTGTGAACTCCTATCCAATAGTTGCAAACTTTACATATTGTCGGCGCGTATGCTGCCAGAAATTCCTGTTAAAGACACATATGAATCTTTTCCGTTAGCAGACTATCAAATGTTAATAAATGTTAGAATCGAAGAGCTTTCAAAAAAAAAATATATATATTATCATTTCTGTGGTGTGGTTTCTAAATATGGAGTTCACCTCATTTCCTTCTACAAACAAAACAGCGCACAGTTTTTTTTTACATTCATACCTCTAGCGGCACTGAACTTATTATTCCGATTTCACTAAATGAATATGAGCTTTAATTCTAACTGTTTACAAAGATGTTTGTTTTAATATTGTATGTGTCATGTGTGTATTGTCACGCATTTTGGTTTAAGAAATTTGATGTATTATCATGTAAATATCTCATTCTATGCTTAACTATCTATGCATCCGTTCATTATTATTGCACCTGTTATTATAAAGGATGTTTTGCAAAAGGTTATCGTAAGCTACGCAGTGAGCTAGATATTCTCTTTTGAATTGCTTGCCTGTTTGCCCATCGCTCGCATTTGACTTTGCTTTGTCTTTCAGACCCCTCGCTCTCTCTCCTTTCCTCTTGTTAACTCTAACTCTTCAACCTTACACCGTTATTCAACCCTTTCAGCTGGCGTCTTATCTTGACTTTCCCTGTGTTATCTCGACATGATTCGTCAATACTTTACGAAACAAAAGCAGAGTAAAGGATCCTTTATTACCTGCCGTTAACTTCCTTATACTTTGCAAACAAATTTGTCAAAAACAAATCGTCTACAGACAAATGGGAAATTAAAGAAATTTCTTTTCAAGTTGACATCAGCTAAATGTCGGCCCGGCACATGGAACATCAAAGCATTGTCATGATTATGGAATGCTTTTGACACATATGAGCACGCTTTAGAACCCATACATATGTTTGAATGTATTATGCTAGAGTTTCTACTGCTTCGTAACATCTCCCTGGTGATTTTGTTATGTACATATTATGTTGCATCAATATAAGTCGACATATATTTTGATGACAGGGGACCTTTAATAACTCAACCCCTCATGAAGCCAAAAGATATCGTTTCGGTCGACCAATACAGATTTGAATAAGATTCAAATGATTGCGCCTTATTCCAAGGATGTTTAAGCACATGGATATACATCGCTTTGAAAAAGGTTTGATGCCGCCACTTAATATTCCTGACTAGCAACTGCTCTCAACAATATGATGCATACGCGATTGCGTCACGTTCACCTGCCTTTAATGATAGGTCATACGCATTCCTATACATGCATACATTTCAGCTTTCGCTGCTGAACTTTTAATTTTGTCACTAAGTGCTTATTATGTAGTTGATAAGGACAAGCGAATACGAAATTTGATACTTTTTGAGATGGAAATGCTAGCTTGGGAGCGGTTTTCCACGTTTTTCATGTTACTTGTTTGAAAGGAAAATATCTTAAAGTAACGTTTCATGCAATTTTGTAAGCATCTATGATGCGGAGCATTGTGAAATTGAGACTTTTATATTGCAACTTGATATCACGTTTAGAGCCTTTTTGCCATATTGTAACTCTATTCCTCGATTGAATCTTCATAGATGCATCGTAGGTATTACATGTCACAACTGCGCAAACATATGGGGTGAGGATATTTCACCAAATTCTTCTGCGCATCCGATTTTGTTTATCCGTCAAATCCAGGCAAAAATCATCCAGAGAATCGGCGGCTTCGAACATGGGGATCAAAGAGAAAATCTTTGTAAAGCGTTCTTTTGTGACTAGAAGAGTACAATGAATCTGCATTAATTAAACGGGAGATGGATATCTATGTGCTTAAACATCCTTGCTTTTTCACACCATCTGGTTGTTAAGAATGAGACACAGTGTTACAAAAGCCGGTAGTCCGGGAGGAACACTTTGTAATTAACACTTTAAAACTCTATAGGTCTAAAGGAAGGAAGGGAAAAAGTTAATACTGACATCCTATGTTCTTGTGATACTTACGTTTTGCTCTCCAGTCGTAATCACTGCAAGATCCCCACCTTGTGATTGGCAGTAGCTTCTGGAATTATTAAAACTCCTTGTTGGATATATCACGAATCTGTACTGCCAGTCTCCGAAATCATACCAGCCTGGCGTGTTGCATAACTGGGCTTCTACTGTAAAGAAAACATTGTCAAGTAAGGAAGAAGCTCCCTTGAATGCCGCACACCAGCATTACTAACATGTAAGGAGGTACTGGAGGGAATGTATACCAAATATTTATGATGGATAATGTATATACTGTGTTTCGTGTTTCAATTGAAATTGATATCTAAACACAACAACAAAAATAAAGCCATCTTTAATAAAAAAAAATGCATAACTTTGCTAGATAACTTTTGAACAAGAATACTACCAAACGTATTGACTTACCTGTGTGTAGAAATTACGTTAATCCAATCAGTAATGCATGAGTGACCATGCGTTAAAGGTAACATTGTCACTTTTCAAAAGTCACGGAAGTCAGTTTTGGGGTCTGTGAGAAGAGATTTTGGTGAATTCTGTTTCTGGTGTATGTTCAAGTGCTGTTGTTGTTTGATCATCCATCGGTTGACCCTGCATTTCTGCCATAAATGTATCAACATTAGATTTAATTTTTTTGCTTCATCTTGTTACGATCAATTTACCACCGAAAAGATGAGACAAAATGACACCAGTATTTGATTTATGTGTTATTTACTATGAGGAGTAATAAATACTCCTAAAGACCACGGACATGTGTACTCTTATTCCGAAGACGTTCGGCACCTTATACACAACATCTAGACCAGACATCGCGCGCAAAATACGGTAAAAATGACTGAAATTACAGAAATATATCAAATTGTTCGATCCACTAAGTTGAAAATTTCTAGTATAAAGTTTCAAAACATTTAATTTTGGACTTTCTAATGAGGTTAATTCTGTAGATTCACTTATCAAGGACAGATATATCATAAATGTAAAAACAAATGCATTGCTTTGAAAATTTCGGGGGGGGGGGGGCAGCTGCCTTTCATGTTGCTTTGGCATGTAGTCAAGGAGGTTTGCATCATCATTCTGGGACATGAATCTCTCTTTTATGAGCTTAAGAGGGCCCCTACCCTCGTGACCGCACACCAACTCGAACAGACTAAATTCCGTCGACTCATTCGGGGAGTCCCTAGTAGCAAACAACAAGCATAGGATGCCCTTATCCCAGTCCTCAGGGTACTCCTCACATGCCATAATCTTAGTCTTTTGGGTCTGATGGCAGCATTATAACGCACCTTGAGATTGGTGGTGATAAGCTGACGAATTTAGCTGTTTGATACCCAAACGACATATCTTGACATTTGTTCGACATGAAACTTGATCCCTGGTCAGACTGAATTTCCTTGGGCAAACCGTACCTAGTGAAAAACTGCACTAGTGCCTCTACTACAGTCTTAGATGTAATATTCCTGAGTGGAATTGCCTCTAGGAAACGGATAGACATGTCCATGATTGTCATGAGGAACTCATGACCTGACCTAGTTCTAGGCAAAGGGCCAACATAGTCAACTAGAACCCCAGTGAACGGTTCATCAAATGCAGGAATCGGAATCAATGGTGCCGGCTTGATCGTCGGTTGTGGTTTAACTACCACCTGGCATGTGTGACAAGTATGACAAAACTTAGCCACATCTCGACTCAACTTCGGCCAATAAGAATGCCTCATGATTCGATCTTTTGTCTTTCTGACACCTTAATGGCCGCCAACAGGTAACTCATAGGCAATTCTCAAAATATCATTGCGTTAACAGGGAGGGACAACAATTTGATAGAGAAAAGTTCAACGCTCATCAGCTGGCCTAAGGGAAGGTCTCCACTAGCTCATCAAAATGTCATCTTTGACATAAAAGCACTCAGGAACGTCAACAGCGTCAGCCTCAGAACACTCCGTCTGAGAGAAGCCCTTCAATTCAATGTCTGCCTGTTGTGCTTTAACCACGGAAGACTTATTAAACAGCTCACCATTGCTAGCCTTGGAGCCTGAAACAGACCCCCCTCATTCAAATCCTTGAAAAAAGTTTCAGCCAACCAAAGCACCACAATTCTCCTCCACGTCAACACAATCCGCATCATCTTGCGCAGCCCTACGAGCCTGAGACCTAGTAACAAGACAAGCTTCGAAAATTCCCTGTACTTCTTCTTATAACTTCTAAGTTTCCGGAACCTCAATTGGTTTATCCAACACCACAACACAATTCGGGGAAAATCCCTGGAAACTTCACCTGTAACTGTTCAGCTTCAGTAACCTCAACCGGCTCCTCTGAAACAACTGGCGACGCAACAACCTTGTCGCCAGCCAAGTCATTACCCAGCAAAGAATCAGCACCCATCATGGGTAAGTCCGGGATTACCCTATCAGTAATAGGACCAGAAACTAGGTCACACTTCAAATCCACTCTATACAATGGACGGTGATACAACTGCCAAAATAGGCTGTATCAATGCCTTGGCATTCAATGCACTCTCTGTTGGATAAATCCCACTACCTTTTACCAATAATGTCTGATTGGACCCCGTATTCCTATGGATAACCAATGGCTAAACTGCCTCACCAGATGAACTAGGGGGTCACTTCAGCCTGGGACAGAAAACTACGATATTTTTCATCAACATGATCAACCTGCTTAGCTCTATCGTCAAAATTTAACAGACGATTTTCGATGACCTCTCTATCACTAACTGGGACACTTTCCTCCCGGGCACTTTTTGGCTTGACAAACTCAACTTCCTTCTTTTCCTTATCTTGGAATTTCCAGCAGTGGGCTTTTAAATGCCCCTTTTTGTTACTATGAAAACCAGTTTGAGATTTTGCCGTACCTGATTTGTCAAACTGATGTTTGGATGCCGGAGGTGAACCACTACTAGTATTGCCGCTTTTACTTTGCATATCTTTTGCTTGGCCGGTGCTCTTTGGTGCATCATTCTGATTTGTACCCCTATAACCAGATAAATTTCTGAATGATTGTCTGTTATCAATTTTGTGAGTTAGCTTGTACTCATAAGGCATTTGAACTGCCTTTTGAGATCTGTGACTTTGTGATCATCTAAGTGGGATCTCACATTAGAGGCAACATTTTTTTTTGTAACTCCTCCAACAACAATGCCTCTCTGGGTCTATTAATATCTTCCCCCACTTTCAATGAACCATACCACCTATGGAACATCATTTCTTTTTCACGAGCAAACTCAACGTGTGTCTGACACGGCTTGCGGCCTGTATTTCTGAATTTCTGTCTGTACGCTTCCGGTACCAATTCGTAAGCATTCAGTACTGCTTTCTTTACAGTAGCATAGTTACATGACTGTTCTGCCAAGAACGATGAGTACACGTCTGCTGCTTTACCAACAAAAACACTTTGGAGAAGCGTCGCTAAAATTCCTTTGTGTAGGACAAATCTGTCCTCTCGGCAAACGCCTTAGCATCAAACGTTACTCATGATGATTGAACACAGTATACAACATGCACAATCAAAACATGTGAACGCTTGTCTGTATGTATTCTAGGACAGATCAATCAAAGTTATGAAACCAAAATTTCACTGAATTCTGAACAATGTTGGCTTGTTATCAATGTTCATTTCCCGGACAAGCCCCCAAATATTGTTACGATCAATTCACATCCGAAAAGATGAAACAAAATGACACCAATATTTTATGTATGTGTTATTTTCTATAAGGGGTATTTCCCCTTTATAAGATCAAGACATACAATTAAACTTTCACAAATTTATAACAATCTTAGAAGTGTGCTCACTCAACCATGACAAGACGACTTTCTTGAATTTGTTAACACATTATGCGAAGATACATGTTGTTAACAATATCTGATGTCAATCCATCCAATAAAGGAAATAGATGTCGCAATTATTAAAGGGTTGAACATAATGATTTCCCCCTTAAATTGTGTTTAGTCAACAGTGAACAATTTGAAAAGTGTCAAAATAGGTTGTGAGAGGGTCAAACAATGGGTGATCAAACAACAGCAACACTTGGACAAACAATTCTGCAAATCTTGTTGTTTCACAGGCCCCCAAAACTGACTCCTGTAACTTTTGCCTTTAATCTGTGCTCACTCATACGTGACTGATTGGATGAAAGTAATTTTCTCACGAAAGTTATTCAATAAGTGAAAAACATTTCTGCCAAGCTACTTTGCTCAAAATATAATCGATAGAATTTTTTGCATTTTTGCTTAAGGAGGGTGGTGGGGGGGGGGGGGCTTACTCTTTTTGTTGTGATTATATAATAGCCGTAGACTATATAGGCCATAGGATAAAGTATGCGTTTCCGTAAAACATTTAATACCATAAACCGGTATGTTGTGCGAAATGTAGACCTATAAAAATGCAAGGGTGGGGGTGTAACTAATAATTAGATGAAACAGAGAAGGGCTAAAAGAGGGAAGCAAAATTGTTATGTTTTATAATGGCAACAATTTCCTTGGGCCCTGGCAGATGGTGTAACAACAGTAAAGGTCATTTAAAGTAGATCCCTTTGACTCAATCAATTGGAATAGCGTGTCAGAATGTGACGCTGTGTGTCAAAATGCATTGTTCCTTTTGCTGGCAGCGGTGATATTGAGGGGCCTTGTGCCAGTAAGCTAATAGAGGAAAGTCTATTTCGTCCTCTCGACCTACGTCCCTGAATAGTTTTTCTAGGTGACCAGTGAGGGCGACTATCTAAAGAGATTTCTCTCGAAGTATGTAGTATAGGAAACTTCTTTTTCTTGGGGCAATTGTTTGAAGAAACTTTTGGGATGATCTTCCTCTTCTTAGGACATCATAAGTTATGAGTAGAGCTCGTAATGAGGAATGTACTATAACGTATTCAATTAGTAATGATGATTTAGCTTTAGAATGATACATCAAAGAGGGTTTTTTAATATACCATACAGTAACATGTATAATAGAAATAGATTTTATCTATTTTTCATTATACGAATCGCTCAAAAACAAGGCAAAATTTGAAACCATTTGACTTTCAGATGCATAAGTTTCATTTTAATAACATTTGTGAGTGTTAAATTGTTCGTCAAACGTGTCAACGTGCTTTGTTTTAATACCCAGTACAAACTGCCTGAACTATGCGTGATTGAAGTAAAGCACTACACAAAGATAACACATAAAGGTAATGCAAATCTGAGTAACCTCAAATGAGATAATCAATCAAAAAACCACAACTGTGATCAAAAAGTGCCTAGTCATGGAAGGAAACTAAGTAATATTCAACAGTTCAGCGAGCACTCTTTTTGTTTTAACAAGTAAAACCACCAACATATTAGTTCACACATTTCTTTAAAAAATTCTATGTGACGATCCAAAAACACAATTTGTAAGACAAAAATGAAGATGCTATGGAATACTTATGAAAAAATAATCACGTTTTTTGTCTTCGTTTCAAAGAACCTATGATATCATAATTACTGATACACAAATCAAGAGGGTTGTCATTCAATTTGCTATTTAAGCCACCTTCGACATATTCCCAATCAATTATTGTTGACCGTATTAGCCATGACGTGATGAGTCAAGGTCAGCAATAAATTCAAGATACATGCAATTCAAATTCTCTTTTTAAAAAATGATTATACGTGTTCAAAAGTAAGTTGGGGTTATGCTAATGATTTGAATATGCTGTCTATGAAAGGGACTCTCTTCCAGATAAAAACACACACACTTCTATCTTGGGAGGAGGCGACCCATGCTCCCACTTCGCTCAGTCGCTGCGCTTTCGCATTGAAACCAACCCCCTAGAACCGATGATTTGACTTGACTTGTCATACCCTCTAAAAATTGCAAAGGTGCATTAAATGGTTTCTACTTCCTTCAATACATCCTTTTAAGAGGCGCTAGCCTGGTTCGCATGGATGGAAAGAGCAATCTGCCCTTTTCTACATGTACATACATTACCTGGTGTATACATGATTATGGCACGATCTCTTCATTTCCTGCACTTGTAACTTGAAGCAAATGTTTGGCTTAATCACGGGATATTTCCCTATTTTTTGTTTCATTAAGTATTTGACTTATTGTGACATACCTCATACAATACTGAATTCATGTTCGCAGTACCTTTGAAAGTTATTGGGATTATTACTTATTTGGACATGGCCCGATCCTTGGTCAGTTGGTCCTGTCCGCGGTATTTTCAGATGGTCAGATGGGAACATTTTAACCGTTTAGGCGACTTGAGAAGAGAACACTTATAACGCACATCACAGACGTGCGACAATCACGGTACTTGACACAAAGACATATGTACGCACACATTGCACGCTCTTCACACGTGGATTATAGACATACATAATAGGTCCATATTATACATTTGCATGTAGCGTATGTAGAGAGAGAGATGAAGCAGCGGGGGTGACAAAAGGGTAACTATGGGAAGGAGAGAACAAATACGCACCAATACTCCCCCATCGAAATGTACAGGTCTGGCAATGAGAGATAAACATGATATAGATTCTTGCTTGAAAATGAATTAGCCCCATAAGCCTATGGCCACCCCTTTGAAAGAATTCTGTGTATTCAATCGCCCCTGGTAATGATAGATCAGCCCCTTCCCACCCCCATAACAACAAGATTTAAGGTTCAATTTTCCTTTTCCACAAAAACAACAACAAATAAAATACATACGTAAGGTTCAGATTCAATGAATGTAAATAACAAACAAGAAAAAATAAACATAATTCACTCATAGAAATAATTTTTTTTTTGTGGAGGGGTCCAAAAAGAAGCAGGGCTTGTGTACATTGGACCCCGAGTGAAAGTATAAAGAGATAATATAATATATAATACATTCTAGAAAAAAACATATATGAGAGAAACTAAAACCTTTCGCATGTTCCTCTTTAACAAGAACAACACAACACACATATTTTTTTCATCGTGATATGACATGATTAGATATTTTTTTTCTTTAGTGGATACCCTGGAGAAAACACAAATAAACAACCTTTTCCCCTTCGAATTAAAGGTGAACAACAACGGTTAACAACAACGTTGATTCCCCCTCCCCCCCCCCCCCCCCCTCCTCCAACACGCCTAACCTCCCGGTTTCCGTGGATTGACGGATGTTGGGATTAACGAACCCTTTTTCTTTTTCGGACTAACGAACATCGAGGTATAGGCAATTTACGTGTTTCGGAATTACGAACCTTCGGAATAACGAACCTTAGGAATATCGAACTGTAACTGCGGAGAGTGTCCACCTCTCCAAAACACCGCGATATTTTTTTTCTTGTTTTCAGAGGCTCATTGGAAACTTTCTTACCGACGTGCATTGGAGCCCTATTGAAGGGCTTTAGTAGCACTTCTTAAGAGAGTAAACATCATATTTTTATGTCATTGAGAAACTAAACCAAACAAATTCTGAATGGAGAACTATACTTATCTTATATTCTCATATCCTCACCATGCTCACTCACATACATGCTAAGGTAAAAACATATCATGTAAATGTAGCTTGTACGTGTTTACGGATACTTTCTTATTCTCAGAGCAATGAAAGGATCGTGATAATATCTGCTTGTATACATGTTGTTAACACCGAAGCAAATGTAGTCGTGTAGCACATTATCCATTATAACATTTGTGGGGGAAAGGCTATAGTATTTGCATTTTCAAAATGTGTTGCAAAGTTGTTTGGTTACGAGAGATTCATGAAGGTAAAATTGACCTGATGGTCAAAATAGTGAAGGAAAAAACAATCTTTAAATGTCGCCTTGATACCTGTTACCAATTTGTGCTGATTGGTATCCCTGTACCAGTGAACATATTCTCTCAAAATAGAATACAAAATATGATCTGAACCAATTTCAATGATTTTACTAGAATTGTTTTTTAGGAACATTGTATAATTCCTACCATAAGTTGTATATGTATATATATATATACATGTATGTGTGTGTGTATGTGTATGTGTATGTGTGTGTGTATGTGTGTGGGTGTATGTGTGTGTGAGTGAATGAGTAGCTGGGGAACACACACCCTATATCCCACCATATTTGCTCCTGAGTGATCCCTTGCACCAGTGGCATAGAACTGAGAAGCATGGATGCCCATCTTGCAAAAGTAAATGTGACCCTATGGGAGTGCCCTTTCAGACTACGGCCACTGTAGATATGCTGGATGCAAAGCATCCTTTTAAGTGATCTTCTTATGAAATTGATATTGTGTCCCATCATGAAATGAAAACTAAACCTCGAAGAATGCAAGTGCTTGGCTGGTATTGTGTATGTCTATGTAAGGTATCCTGTTCCATCATGCCTGTCGTTTACAATTGTAAAACAAGATTGTGCCCCAACTCAGGTTGGAAAGTGGTCTTCAGAACAAATTTGCTTCCGGTAACGCTAATGTGCTTTCCCTTCTTTAGATAAATAAATCATATCGTACTCCCTTCGGAAGATTAACTTTTACTGTGCCATTGAGTCATTTTAGGATAAAGGCATACAAACAATTCCGAATTTCGTTAAAGATTTTATTCATATAGGTGATAATTGGGAATACTAGTCAGCAAATACTTAAGTATTTTATTATGCTTCCACCCACTGGCATCATTAGCAACTTGAAAGGGCATATACTGTACTGGGAAGGCAAAAAAACCTTCAAAAGGTAATTGTTAGCAATCTTCTTATCAATGGTCTTAAATTCATGTATTGTCCATTTTAGAAGCTTGTTGGAAGTTAAGTTATTTGCCCTCAAATGATCCACATTTGGATTAATGAATGATTAATGATTAAATTCTCAAAATGTTCGGGCGGAATATTTTAAGGATTTGTGATTAATTCATCACTCATTACTCCAAATGTAAACCACTTGAGGGCAAAAAACTTTCAGGAAGCTTCTAAAATGGACAATACATGAATTTAAGACCATTGATAAGAAGATTGCTAACAATTACCTTTTGAAGGCTTTTTTGCCTTCCCAGCACAGTATATGCCCTTTAAATACTTTGTACAGGAACCTTTTCACAAGGTTGAGAATACTCAAAAATAGATTTGCTGCAGTTTGTTGGAGGTAATTGTGTATATTGACTGCACTTAGATAGTTATATTAGTGGCGTTCAATCTCGCCATTAAACACGCCATGGGCATGATGGGAAGAGGCATAGGGACACCACCTTTAGGAAAGAGAGGGGGAAAGAGAGAGAAAGAGATGAAAGGGGATAAAAAGAGAATGAGGAGAAAGAGATTGAGAAAAGGAGGGAGGGAGGGAGGGAGGCGGATGGAAAGAGAATGTGAGACTGGTGGTGTGGTACCTCGCCAATGAAAATTGTTCAAGAAGAAATAATCAATACTGGAGTTGATTTGCTATGCCTTGGGCACAACCGCACATGCACCTCTCTGCGTGTGGTCTGCGTCGGGTTTTTATTTGCAGAATTTAATCCTTGCGTCAGACACAAGGAGGTGCGCGTTACTTTTAGGCACGTTCTAGCAGCAGTGCACGCAGGAGGACTCGCGCAACGGACCGCAGAAGTTGGCACGAAAGCTACGGACACGCACGCACAGCTGTCTGCGACCATGGACCTATCATGGATGGACTCCGGGGATGGACTGTGCTCGGATAAATTTCCTTTGATCTATGATGACCGCCGCCTCATAAAAATTCAAGACATTCAGGTGTTTTAAACAATTAGCTGTATTATTAATTAGGCAGTGCCTTCCTCTGAATAACAAAAGAAAACCTGTTTTGAGAAATATGTCAACCGTTCAGCCTTCGCTGGGAGCTCGTAGCTGATCTTTTTACACACACTGTGCATTAGTTTTGGGGTGAGCGAAGGGAATTTTTTGAAAAATTGGAGAAAGAAGTTGGTCCGTAACTTTTTCGGACACGTCCGGACACGAAACTGAGCTTGTTTCCATGGAAGATGAAACACTCAATAAACGATTTACAAAATATTTTTAAGGAAATATGATTGCTTAAAGACAGCCAGTCCCTTTTTCAGATCACCACAAAACCATCGAAACATTGGCAAAACATATAGAGAACTGTTAGCAAGCTCTATATTCACAATTTGAAACTGATACGTAGTGTAAAATTCAAATAATGCACGTAAACAACGTCTGATTAATAGTCTTTACCTCAGGCAGTTAGCAGTTTGTGTTGAAATATCTGCTTTATTGATTAATCTGTTTATTAAATTATAAAACGCATTATGAAAAAAAATGTTCTATGGAAGGAATCATCTCCAAAGTTTGGTAGTTACTCATAAAATTAGGATTTCACACACGCATAATAACCAAATAGATACTGTAACAAAGACTAATACTTTTTTCGTGGTACGAAAAAAGTCGGTTTGAAATTTAACGGCTGAATTTTTTTACATATACAGAAAGCTTCAACATGCTATATTCTTAGAAATGGTCTTGAATCACACTTTCTTCAATTTACGATCGTGATAGACGATTTCAAATTTTAAGCTTGCAAAAGGGACGGACAATCTTTAATGTGCGATATGGAGGCATTTCTTTGGCATGTTCTCTACAGTATTCTCCTTTTATCACAAAAACGAAGCAACAATATAATCTGAAATACACAAAATCGTATCTTTATAAGATGTACTACTACTGCACATGCCCTTCAGTTCATGAAGTGGTTCTGAAATCTTTTGCGCATACATAATATATATTCCTCTACATGCATCCAAATTCGTTTTGCATATTTGGCGACGGTCGTCACTGGATCAAAGAACCAAATGCGTAAAATATTCTATTGTGTATAATGAACGCGACTGGTGCAGGAATAAATTATTCTTCGTGCTGACTCCAGTTCTAACAACTTCCTGCTGTGACCAAGGTATTATACGTGCTTTAGTGAGTTTAGAGAGAGACAGAAAGAGAGAGACAGAGGCAGAGAGAGAGAGAGAGAGAATAGAGATAGGATGGTATTAAAAGAGGAACAAACAGTAATGTATGAGAGAGAGAACGATAGGGGGGTGAGAGGGAAAAACAACAGGGGCGGATCCAAAGGGTGGGGGGGGGGGGTGCGAAGTGGCTGCACCCCCCCCCCCTTTGAAACCAGAGGGGGTTGACAGATGTAATGAATGCAGCCCCCATCCCCACTCCCCCCTGCCCAACCCCACCCCAACCTCAACCACACTCCCCCCAACCCCCGATCAGTCGCTTCACTTTCTAGCAGTGAAACCATCCCCATAAAACCGATAATTTGTCCATGCCACTTGTCATGGCCGCTCATGAATCAGTTTATATTTCCTTCATTACATCCGTTTATAAAGCACAAGCCTGGTTTTTATGTCAAGAGCAAACAGACTTTCTCTACATGCTACATTAGCTTCATAATGGATGCTAGACTGTACATAATTGTGGCGTGTCCATTTTATTTACTTTACTTCGTAGTGATGGGAATATCAAAGCTAGTTGGTTTGCTCGTGGATATGACAATCTTAAAGCACTGGATACTGTGCTATTCGTTGTTGTATCCATTTTATTCCTTTATTTTCTTAATAATCATCAAAACAGTTTTTTACTGACCAATTGTGAGATACTTCTCATAAGCCGGCTATTGAACTTGTGCAATTATGTCGCATGCCTTACTACAGCTATAGGCTTATATGGATGACTGAGCCCCGATCAGTGGTCAGACGGCATGTACGGGGTCCTGCCCGAGATTTTTTTCATGTGCCATTAACGCATCAGATGGGCATTTTTAATTGTGTTGGCGATTTGAGTAGAGACAACGTATAACAGCACACTACGTACATGACACAGACATAATAAACGAATGCACCGCAGTCTTTTCGCCCATACCATACATTGGTATGCAGTCTATGAGAAGAGAGATGGAACATGGAAGGGCAACACGAGGGTAAAGGGAGAAACAGAGGGAAAGAGAGCGACAGAGAGAAACATAGAGAGAGACTGTGGTATGGAACCTTTCTCTTAAAAAACAACACGAAATGTAAAAGAAGAAATTACGACGATTGACTTACAGAGAGTAATTGGGTGAGGGGTGTGTTGGGGGGGGGGGGGGGTACTCTGTTTATACTTTATACGTGTACATAGTATACAGTTTGACGTTGACACACCATAAGAGGAGTACAATATACATGGTAAGCTACATGCACGTCGTGATGGATAGGCCATGGGGGTGGCATGGGGGTAGAGTGAGAGAGATTAGTGGGGTGGAATATCGCCTGTAAAGACTTTTTGTACTTTTTGCAGGTCAAAAAATATAATTTGAAAAAATTGAAGAAAATACTGTAATAGAACTTCCCTCAAAGAATAAAGAAAAATAATAAAACTGGAAATTGACTTCAGGCGAAGTTATAGCAATCAGTAGACTGGTTCATCCGAAACCTATAGCCTACAGACCGGAGACTGATGTGCGTTATGGTCCGCTCCACGGCGCATGCGTTCAATGGGAGCAATTGTTCGCATCGCGTACTGAGAGGAACAATACGATTATAAATGAAGACGACATGCTCGCTACGATTCAAACGTAAACAAGCTTTTACTTTTTCTGAAAATTCTGTGACATTTCATACACATCATTGTTAGGGTATAGTGCTGTTTGCTGCCGCGTTTGCACATTGTCGTTAAACGCCACACGAAATATAGAAGAAGAAGAAGAAGAAGAAGAAGAAGAAGAAGAAGAAGAAGAAGAAGAAGAAGAAGAAGAAGAAGAAGAAGAAGAAGAAGAAGAAGAAGAAGAAGAAGAAGAAGAAGAAGAGGAAGAAGAAGAAGAAGAAGAAGAAGAAGAAGAAGAAGAAGAAGATACTTCCGAAGTTCATTATGTTCGCTACGATTCAAACGTTAACAATGATAGTTTTTACTTTTTCTGAGAATTCTGTAACATGTCATACACGTCATTGTTAGGGTGTAGTGCTGATTCCTGCCGAGTTTGCACACTGTCTTTAAACGCCACACGAAATAAAGAAGAAAAATATATATACTTCCGAAGTTCATTATGTGGCGTGTTTCCCAGACACGCTAAAGTAGGGGGCAGAGGAAAACAACCTTGATAAGACAGAGGGAGAGGAGTGGGGGTGATTTAGAGACTGGATCATCACCTTTGGGAGAGAGAGAGAGAGAGAGAGAGGGGGGGGGGTGATGCTGATGGAGAAGGGGAAAGGGAGAGGGGATGCTGATGGAGAAGGGGAAAGGGAGGGGGAGCTAGGGGAGGGAAATCACATGAGAGTATGATGGAGAGAGAGATGTGGGAGAGAGAGAAGGGTAGAAAAGGGGAGAGATGGGGAAAGAGGAGGAGAGAAAGCGGAGAGAGAGGAGGAAAGAGGGATGGAGGAGGAACAGGGGAGAAAAAGTGTGTGTGTGTGTGGGGGGGGGGGGGTGGGTAGGGCAGGGAATAGAATAGTAGCTGATAGAGGAGAAGTGATGGATGAGGAAGAGGAGGTGTTAGAAAGACAACAAGAAAGTAGATAATAAATTGGAAAAAGGAGAGAGAGAGGGGGAGGGGGGGGGGGTGAGAAGGGCAGGGGAGGGAGAACGAGTGAAGGTGGGAGAGAGAGGGGGGAGATATGGGGAAGGGGATAAGAGGAGGGAGGGAGAGAAAGAGGGAAGGAGAGAAAGGGTGAGGAAGAGAGAAGATTTAGATGTGAAGATTTGTATGCAGGAGGGTGGTGAGTGATAGGAGAGGGGAAGTGAGAGAGAGAGAGAGAGAGAGAGAGAGGGAGGGGAACTATTTTTGTACAACTGCACTGGTACGTACATGTGCCCCCCCCCCCCCCCCGTCTCAACACACATACACACACATACCAGAAAGATGTATATTTACAACATTTACAACATAAACATATCGAGAAGAAGTACCGTGTTAATGCTTCACCATTTCATATTTTGTTTATCATTTAACATAATTTAGAGCAAATAACACATTGTTAATTGTGTTTCAGAGCACATTATTCCTGTTACTCGGCATACAGAAAACAATCGTGTCATGAGGGCTGACTTTTGTTTTAAGGTGAAAAACAAAACAGTTACGTAAGGCCGCATAATTTGTAGACCATATCAAAATTTAAATAATTACAGTATTACATGATTACTTAACCTTATCCAGGAATGTCTTGTGCATTATACGAATCAGTCACAGAATTTCAACAGGGGTGGTTCAAATTGCAACCCACCCCCTCCTCTAGTCTCTCTTAAAAATTTTTTTTAAATACTGTTATGTCTAAGTCTCAAAAAAATCATCATATTTTTGTTTTGATCAACAAGACCTCTTCCACTGTATATGGGACATTCAAAATGCATTTTCACGACCAACAATGATTGAAGGTGCTAAAATATGAAATTCATTCCTTGAACTCTCAGAGACAGGAGCGTTATCCCTCGTCCTTGTGTCTTCTTTGGAGCTTTTTGCCCATGAACATATTTTTGGAACACACTCTGTCTCTCTCCTCTCTTCTCTCTTTCTGCTTGTTTGCCTGTCTGTCTGTCTCTGTCTGTCTGTCTGTCTGTCGCTCTCTCTCTCTCTCTCTCTCTCTCTCTCTCCCTCTCTTATTTTGTATGGCTAATCAAGACGAAGTCTTACTGATATTTATAGTAATGGTGACATATTTTATATTTGTGTTGATATCGCTACCTTCCGTGTTTAAAGTGACAACTCTTATAACATTCCCCCACAGACCTTTTAACAATTCACTACGACACGAAACTCATACATGTTTATGGCTAAAGGAGATAATTATTTGAGATTTAAACGTGAATTTATCGTACTGTACCTGTGAAGCCGACACACAGCATGACTGATGCTACCCTGAGGAGGGTTAGACACGCCATGGGCCCCCACATCTCACCCGATCAGTTTATCACAGCAGATCCGTGCTCCCGTGCTAAAGCACCTGCTATACAGAGAAATGTTGAGTATCCTATAGAAGTTACCACATAAATGATGCAGTATTAAACGAATACAATTGATAATTCATTTGTACAGTTGCCAAGGAAAAATTGACATGTCGCGTCAATCTTATGTATATTTTGTTCAATAACTTCCTCAATAATTTTGAATGCGTTCTCTGTATAGTGATCGCCCTTATCTTGGGGAGAGGGGAGAGAGAGAGAGAGAGAGAGAGAGAGAGGGGGGGGGGGTGGAAAGGATGGGGCGAGGGCAGGGAGGGGCGAGGGGGGAGTGGGGGTAGAGATATTCCGTCGTAGCGTGGAAAGAATGCACCAAACATGAGGCTTGGTGAGTAACAAAAATAAGTTTGCAACCGACGTGGTTGTTGTTGTCTCATGATGTGTAGTACAAGTGAATGAATAGTCTTGTATCAAGACAAATCTTATTCAGTCGGATTTATGTTACGGCTTTCCACGTACTGCATTTTCCTTAATCGAACTGTTCCATCTTTTCACTCGATTTGCAAAATTATTAAAAAACATGATTTTACAATAAGACAGTAATAACAATGCAAATAAATCATTTAGATATAATCAAGAATATACCAGGCGAGTAAAAGGTCTGAAATAGACTACTAGAAACAATACTTACCATGAATAGTGCAATTATTTTGAATTGTTGCACCTAAATATCGTAGAAAAGGGGAACACTAGTAGAGCTATATTACGCGAAATTCCTAAGGAAATCAGCAATAAACACACGTAATAACGTATTCATTTGGATGGACAGGATGGAAAACGAAAACTGAACGAAGAGAGGTGGTCGTTGGGAAAAGTGATAGATGAGGAAAGAACATTTTTAAGGGCCACAAGAGTGTCATTTCGGAAGAATGTTTATGAGCAAGGATGGGCAACAAATTAAAGAGGCTGGATAACCATGCGATTTGTAATGCCGGGTTGTGACTTATATGCTTTTCACACTACAAATTGGTGGGGCTAAAGGGGGGGGGGGGGGGGGGGCTTAGCTTAGCTTACCTATTACCCGGGGTTAAGCTTAGCCCACTTCGGATTCACACTGCGTTTTACCAAAGTGGGCTAGCACGGTAAATAGTACCATACTATGTGGCCATGCTAAAAAGCAGGGTTAGCCGGCTTATTTCGGTGCTAAGAAATGCAGTGTGAATCCGAACAGGGCTAGGAAAGCGGAGCTAAGCATTACCCAATCACAGACACCGTGATGGAAAGTCATGAATATGTGGCGCGACAGTTCACGAGAAACGCGCGATCGGGTTCTTGCTGTCTCCTCGGAATGTCAAGTCTAGCTTCACGTGTTTTACGACTAGTATTTTACGAGGCGAATGTGATTATTAAAAATCCATAACGTAAAAAAAATGAGTTGATAAGATAATGAAAAATGTTAAAACTAAAATTAAAAATTGCATTACCATCATTAGTAATATTCTAGTCAATCAATCTATGAAAGTCAATGCAGTAAAACAAAGGCAATCAAGGTCGGAGGCGCATGCCCATTGGTAAATTCATCAATATTCATGAGCTTTTCGATAGTCCGGGGTTAAGGCATGTGCAGTGTGAAACGCGATAAAAATCCCCAACCCGGCTATGCAAATAGTACGGAGTTAAGAAAGACAGTGCGAAACCAAAAAAGACAGTATGGGGTTAAGGATAGTATGAGGTTAAGAAAATGTAGTGTGAAAAGCATATTGTGTAGGTTCAAGAGAATGAGCTTTCGCTGCATTTTGAAATAGTACATGTTTGGTTGTTGTAATTAGTTTGTTAGTTTATTTCAGTTGTTGTTGTTGTTATTTAGTATTCTAATGTCCATTAGTCAATATTGAATATTGTTGTCAATAGCTCTGCGTCATTTAACAATAATATGTAATCGTTCGTCTCATTCTTTTCGAAGAAATGTATGATGTACGATGTCGTCTTAATTGGTTTGTTCTTAACAAAAATGCATCACACATTTTAGACGGTGGGCTACCTAGACCACCCCCCCCCCTTAGCCACAATTTTCTTTTGGATTTTAGCCAGGACCCTCAGCTATCGGAATCTGCCTGTTTGCCATTGCTCTGCTGGTGGGCGTGGCCTACAGAGCCGTTGCCATGGGAACGCAATAGTGAAGTATCTGAATTTCAGAAATTTCCATCCTTCTCTCAACTGTTAACATAAACATACGAAATTAGTGTCTAACTATTCATTTCACAAGCTACCCAGTTGGTTCTCATCAGAATCTAAGGCATGTAAGGTCACGATCATACCCGAAAATCGGTTATTGCCATGGAAACGAATCAGAAAAAAGCAAATTTTTAGTAAACAATTATAACATATGTATTTAGGAAGCACAAAACCTAATCCCAAAATCTAGAATAATGAATATTTAAGGGTCAGAATCATAGCATTGAAGATGTTTTAAGTGATAACTGTCACCCATAAGATGACCGTTGCTATGACAATACCATGGTGCAAAAAATAATGAAATTACACAAATGTAAGAAAGTGCCATATATTTCTCATATTGTAACATAAATACACAAAATTATTGTCTGAGTATATATTTTGCAAGGAGCCCAGTTGAATCTGATTGAAATATTAGTCATTTAAGGTCAAGTTCACAATGAAAATAAGTGTATTTCTATGATATCGAAAGAAAAGGGTGATTTTAGTGCAAATAGGCCGCTTAAAACTTAACCCCAGTTTCTAGTATCATGATGGATCATATTTTCAAATGATATGAATCAATATTATTGTATTCTTAGGTATTCATGGCCATGCCTATTTTGTAATCAGTGTGACCTACTTAGTTGTTAGGATACGCAATGTATCAATGAAATACATACATCTCACCCACTTTAACACCAAAAGACAGACTGAAAGTGTATAAAGATATGGTCCTGGTCATTGCAAATATTGTTGCTTTAGCAAATACATCACAACAATAAAATTATTTAAGAATTCCACCTAGAAAACACCACATACCATATTAAAAGTAACAAAGTACATGTATATGACTTTTGTAACTGTGCTTCTGAGTGTACGTAAGATCCGGAAATTTAAGCTTGTCAAGGTCATGCGTTAATTACCAGTTACAACGTCAATACAATGGTGCAAAACATTCAATATATTATACCATAATATGATGAATTATGCTACAAACGTGTTATATATATATATATGTGTGTGTAATTTTATAAACTCAATAGTAAAGTGAAAACATTGTACCATACAAGTCAATTTCCTGCACATTGTAAAACATGTACAGTATCTTAGTATGCTGACATCCTCATCCTGAGCATGCAACATGCATGTATCTACCGGACCTTCTGACTGTATTTCCATTTGTGTCTATTTTTAGTAGGTATAAATTATATTACACTGACCTTCTATCTAATAGATTGGGGTTGGTGGACAGTGATAGCAATGGAGCATCTGTGGTAGCCTGACACTTGTCATTTGTGCCCATCGAGCTTGACCTAAGATATCCACATCTTGATTGCAAGCAACAAGATAGCTATTATTCTACCATGCCTTTGCCCTAGGATCAACTTATATTTGGCATTACCACGGCTTGAGATGGCTCAGATCTTGATTGCCATAAATCAATAAACTTGAGATATATAAATCTGGACATTTACAGTGTATATGGTGAAATGATATGCATGCTTACCATGTTCTGAAATTTTACTTCTTGATTGATACAATGGCTTAACAGCAACATCCACAACCAGTTAAAAAGAAAACACACAGATAACGAGATACATTGGCCAAGGCGATAGGTAAGAACAGGAGATAAAAAAAGCGTCACATCACCTTCATATTGCTTTGTATGTGCTTAGCATCTCAATTTTATTTTTGCCGCCATGGTGTTGTTATAGCAACAGTCATTCGAGGTATGACAATTATCACTTAGAAATACTTCGATCATGATTACTACCATTTTGGCATGTAAATATTCATAACACTATAAACTAGGAAAAGGTTTTGTGCGATGTATTTACATATATTTGAATGGTTTTCTTACAAAATTGCCTTTTTTGTTCACATCGTTTCTATGGCAACAACCATTTTTAGGCATAATCGTGATCTCTAATGAGGTAGAGTACAATCAGAACAAACTGGGCACTCTGGTAAATGTGTACCTAGACACATATTTTCTGTTTTTAAGTTACCATATGAGAAATATATGACACTTTCTTATAATTCAGTAATTTCGATATTTTGGCATCATGGTGTTGTCATAGCAATGGCCATTTTTGCATGACAGCTTTTGCATATAAATGACTTAATCTTTATTGCAACTATTCTGGCATGTAAACATTCAATAAACTTTTACGAAGGATTAGGTTTTGTGCTGTGAATTTACGTATATTCAAATACTTTTCTCACAAAAATGCCTTTTTTACATTTCGTTTCCATGGTATCGACTATTTTTAATTGTGTGATAATGACCTTACATGACTTAAATTCCGATCCGAATCAACAGGGCGCCTTGATAAATGTATACTTAGACGCTAATATTGTGTTTTTATGTTACCATTTGAGAAATATATGGCACTTTCTTATATTTCTGTAAGTTCAATAGTTTCGGTACCATGGTGTTGTCATGGCAACAGTCATCTTATGAATGACAGCTATCACTTAGAAATGACTTAATCTTGATTGCTATTATTCTGGCATTGAAATATTCATAAAACTATAAACTAGGTTTTTTGCTGAGTATTTACAGATATTTGAATGGTTTTCTAAGAAAATTGCCTTTTTGGTTCATATCGTTTCCATGGCAACTACCATTTTTAGGTATCATTGTGATCTGTTATGACTTAAATTCCAATCTGAATCAACTGGGCACCTTAATAAATGTTTACTCGAACAAGAATTTTGTGTTTTTAGGTCGCCATATGATAAACATATGGCAATTTCTTATTTTTCTGTAATTTGAGCATTTCGGGCACCATGGTGTTGTCATAGGAACGGTGCTGTTATGCATGACTGTTTGCACTTAAAAATACATCAGTCTTCATTGATATGAGTCACACTTTTACACATGTTTTACGCATGATCGTGGCCTTAAATAGCTTAGATTCCTATCAAAATCAACTGGGCAACTTGTGAAATGTATATCTTGACACATATTGTGTCCTTTTATGTTACTATTTAAGAAATATATGGCAATTTTGGAACTTCCTCAAATTCCAAAATGTCATTGACATGTTAACGGAGTTGCCTAACATAAAAACATGGTTTGAAATTGTGGCTAAGGGGGGGGGGGGGGGGGGGCTTTTCGGTTTCTGGCCCATGGCATATTTTTGTATGAAGTGAACACCTTTCCTACGACGATACTTCGAAAATCGTGGGAAATGATGTTAGATTGGATGGTTCAATGATGTAATAATTATATCTACCATTATGAATGTAGACCTGCAAGCTATATACGTTTTTCCATGACCATCATGATTTTTTTTTTCATTAAAGATGTTTATGCGTATTATTAGTGATGGAGTATATGAATGCATTTTTTTAGGGTAAGGACGGTATTTTCCAAACCAAACCGGTTTGTCCTGTAATACAGAACGTTGGTCTGGTGAATTGCATTAATTTTGTATCAAGACCGTTGCGGTTAAAAGATATCGATTGCGATTTCTAGGTTGGTATCTGTGTACTGGTGTTGGTGTGTTGTGAAAAATGTTGAGAAAAAAGAAAAAAACAAGCTCCACATGTATTACATGATTACAAGTGTAAGCTCATAAAAATAACATAGATAATTGCATAATGATAATGAACATTAGTTACATGAAAATTATCAGCAAAAAAACTAGTTGCGCTTGTTCCTTTGAACAAAAATTGCAAATTCTGCAACGGGTAAGGCGATGATCCGATTGTGAACTTGTGTGTAGAGGTGACAAACGAAGTTGAGTGGGTGTCACTAGCTCTAATGTCTCCGTCTCACGACTAAATGTCCCAGTATGAGATTTTCTGTCCCACATGTATAGCATACTTTTCACGCTTTGGCCGTGAAAGAAATCACGTTGAAATCATGTCGTAACCGACAAATCACCTTCTAATTTCGTCCGAATTTTCTTTATTCTTTATTCTTTATTTTTATTCCATGCCCCCAACTTGTTTGTGTCATGTAATATCTCAACAATGCAAGTGCCATGTTTCATCATTTTTTTCCACCATGTAGAGGCATACATGTAAACTTGTTATTGCAATATTTTTCAAGGTCATGCCATGATCGTGACGTCATCTACGAGCATTTCAATAAAAGCCTAGTAACTGATATAACTCTAGAAGTGATCATCTATAGCTCATAAAAATTGACATGCATATAAACATAAAATTTCAATTAATAAAAACGCAATTGTACGCGTACGTTAGTGCAATAATACGCGCGCAAAAGTTTATAATGCTCTAAATCAACTAGAAATTGTTTTGCATATGTTTCAGGCCATTTCAAGCCTTTTAAAAAACTCGGCGCGTGCGCGCGCGTTCGCGCTTTTTTTGGTATCCGTGCGTAACGCAAACGCAACCTCAAATTTACGGGGTGTTTTTTTCTCTACTTTCATGTTTCTGACACTACATACATCACATCCTGTCATTTTGAGCCATTTCCATAAAATAGCAAGGTCGTACGGGTGCGTCAAAGTTGAAAGTCTGTGCGCGCGTCAATACGTTTTTGTGTGGAAATATTGCAAAAAACATGACCACCTTCAATCGGCCATAGCTCATCAGAATGGCTCGTTGCCCCCCTATCTTTTTTTATTTTCGGACGGACTATGAAGTGTAGACGTGATTTCATGTGTCATTTCACATGTTTGGACAAAATGCAACAAGTAATATTTCTCAAGACATTAAAATGGTCCTATTCTGTTGATTACAATGCCCAGTCCATTAGAATATATATTTAGATATACAACAATAAATATCACTACATTTTGGTACTAAATGCCATTACGCTTAGAATCCAACATACTCTGTAATTTGTATTACACCAATCATGTTCTTCTAAAACATTTTGAAGAGTATTTAAAATCAGAGAAAAACTATCAATTGACTGAAAGCTCGCTAAGCTGAGAACATCAAACTGTGCTACACTATAATTTAAACACAATGAAAAACATCTCAAACCAAGTTTTGATCCCCGCCACAGTCTTCGCCAAACCAACACATGCGGAAGTTAATGTACCCTTTTTTAACGGGATAGTTCACCCTGAAATTATTTTGTTTTCGATAAAAGGAGACACATGAAAGAAATATATTAGTGACGGTTTGACAAAAAAAGGTCCAAGGAAAAGAAAGTTATTTGATTTTAAAATTTCGATTTTGTTACGTCACGTGCGAGGTGCTCTACCATAGGTTGTGTACATTTTTTTTTTTTTTTTTTTGGGGGGGGGGAGAAATTTCTTATATTTACCATTTCACCTGTGGGTTTTATATATCATTAGACACACGTTTTTACACATATATCGCTATGAAAAGAATGTATTCCTTTATCAGAGAACATAAAAAGGGCACTTTATGGAAAAGTTGTCTATGACCATGACGGTTGGAAACTCCTCTTGGCTTTTATGCTGCCATCTATTGTGCGGAATTGATAGACTATGCAAATGCAGCTCTTCATTGTTTTCGGAGCGAGACTATTGTAGTAGAGTTTAGTTTCCAAATGCTATTCACGATAGGAATGGACACAATCCTGTTTCATTTTTTCCCTTTCACATAACTGTTGTCTCCCTTCCTCTTCAACATGTTCAGAGTCTTCTTTGATCATGTTTCGGTTTCATGCGGTCTATATCGTGAACAATCCCCTCATTCACCATTACATCTCTCACTCTCTACCCCTTTTCTCTCACTCTCTCTCTCGTCTCTCTGTCTGTATTTTCAGGATGTCTGTCTGTCTGTCTCTCCCACTGTCTCAAGTTGACCTCTCCATGACTATAAATTTCACCTCTGCTCCATAGCATGTACGGTATTGACAATTCCCAGCCAGTGTAAAAGTTGCGTTTGGCATTGGCTAAATCTTGATTATCTACAGAATACAATTATCGATATTATTTATAGGCCTATGTGGCCTATTGTTCCTTTTCATGTCACGCACTTTAAATGCGACAAAGAAACAAAAGAAATCTTAGCATAGCCGTCGTGGTCATTTAGTTTAGTTAGTGTAGATACTGTTTAATAGAGTGGTACCAAATTATTCAGTCTGCTCATCCCTGATTGGTGAATCGCGTGATTAACTCGGTAAACGAACAAGAAACAAACAGCTTTCAACAGCAAAGGCTCCATTTCTTTTGAAGATACAATGTGTTTTGAATGAACAATGAACGTTCACGCATCGCCGCATCATCATCATTCAAACTCATTTCATGTGCAAAACAACGGAAAACATAAAATTTTGCAACATTTCATTTTTGACATTACTGCATATTCAGAAGGTCTTCGCACTCCATGATTGCGTAAGCATTACAAACGATACATCAATGTAACGATAAATAGTGAAGCTGTATTATACTACATTTATGTACGATAATGAAGCAGCTAAAGATAAATGACCCCTCAAACCTGAGATCAGTCCACATGTGATGATATTTAGTGTATACTATCTACATTTTATTACATTTACAAGCGTTGGAGGCGACATGATTCGTTTTGTAATAGTGCACGCAGGATATATTATTTGACTTTTATTATAAGACCCCTTTTAAATACGATGCTTCCTCAAAATACACGCAACTCTAGTATTTCCTCCTCGTTCTGGGGTTCTACCACATCACTTTGAAATCTACACTCCTAATAATATTAGGCCTACGAGCTATCACAGAACAGAAAGATTTATGAAACTATGCATGATGTAACCGAACAGTAGAACATGTGCCAAAATAGACGCCCTATAGGGTGCGAGCATAACCAGTGCCATAATAGCTAGGGAAGTAAGATTGAGGTGGGTTTGACACAATTGATTTCTTAATTTTGAATAGCTCATTTTGAGAAATGAAAGGACATAATTTCTGTTGTTAAACAAGCTATGAAAACAATGCAGTGAGAGTTGCTTTGCTGAAATGTTAAATGAAAAACTATGTATTTTGGGGCTCAAGTACAGTTCACGACTATTGATATGATACATAGGCCTATGTAAAATTGACTTTAAAAATGATGATATTGATAAAGATGTGAATATGTGAAATATTTTCATATCTGCATCAGGTAAAGCATTAATGTGCATCACATTTAGTTTGATGAACACACTGCACTAGTTTTCACAAACGTACCCAGAGCATAATTCAAAACATGTACACAGAGAAGCAGTTTACTCGTAACCTACCGACATCGAGGTGCTTTCATTAGTTATTCTTCATAGTTCTTGCATTCTTTACAATAAACATGTACTTTTTTAAAATGCATATCTAATGTGACATTATTTTATTGTGAGAACTGCTCTGATTTCAAAGCAACAGGTAGACAACTAGTTTATATAGCTTGGAAGATGCTACCTGATATAGAACAAATAGAATGACAAGCTACATGTACAATAAGGTACACATTTTAGTACGTAGATGTTATGAAATATATTTTACATTATTTACTTGAACGTTTGAACAGGCTCAGCCGACATGCTTTAGAAGCTTGACAATGTTACCTCTGATACGAGCCTTGATACGTGAAATACTTCATTAAACCAGGGATGTACACCAAGAAACGTAAATACATTATACGAATCAGTTACGACTAACAAGGTGAGCTCTTCACTTATGCACCATGTCATTTAGTGTTTTTCAAATGAAATTGTCATTTTCACGTCTATTACGAATAGAGTGTGATGATACCAAGGACATTTTCACACACGCACACACGATGTGCACCTACATCTCATATCTCGGGTTGCCATGGGAAATCACATGTTACTTGGGAATGGTGGAGGGGCTGGAAACTCGACAAAATCTGATGAATTACTTTGCGTGAGGCTTCGTCCCTTGGGAAATAAACAAGATGTGTTAGAATAGACATGCTGTGGTCTGACGGGTTCCTCATAGTAGTCATCTAAACCAGCTGCCTCGTACTTTATCTCACAGGAAGAGGTCGAGATGGCACCACTGCCAGCTTGTTCCTTGAGCGTCATCCGTCTATCAGCACCATCATCGGTTCCAATCATGTCAATGTCAAAGTCAGCACTAGCGACCTCGTTCATTGCCTGATATACATGATATAGCCGTTCATCAAATACTGATGTGTTGGTGTTAACATGCTCTTGTTTGGTTGACGTGTGCGACGTTGGCAAATCACTAGTACCAACGGTCTTACACTCGTTTTTGACCTGTTCGCTTGCCTGCCGTCTTCCCATCGAACTATGAGGCTGAGATGGCGGGTACGATGGCGAGTAGGTTGAATCAGAAGCATCATGATCCAGCTGTGAGTTCATGACGAGAAGAGCGCCCATAGATACAGGGTTAGCACGCTGGGATTTTTGAGTGCACCCTCGGTATTTCTTCCAAAGGAAATAGATCAATCCACATGTGATGATATTCAGTGCGAGGCTACATGCACACACTGCTGTCACAATTATGAACGCCTGTCTACTGATCAGAGTTAAAGTAAGTGTTGCGTTGTCTTCAGTATCATCAGACAGGGGCTGGGCGGTTAATTTTCCACCGGCGAAAGGCGCAAATGTGGATACGTTTGAGAGTGATGTGATGGTCATGACTATGCTATTCAAAGGGATAACAGTCTGATCCATGCTCGTGACTGTTACCGAGGTTTCCGGTGGACTGGTCGTCACACCCCTATCTGAAACCGTAACGGTTACAGACATTAGTTCACAACTCCAATGAGAGGATTTGTACATGTACACCAGATTGTAAATGCCAGAATCACCTACATCGGTATTGTCGATGCTCATATCGAATGTCATATTGAACACCGATGTCCAACCACTCCACTCACTAACCGTCATGACCGTTATAAAATGATACCGTTGGTTTTCTGGTTGATTTTGAGAACAAGATTCTGCACTGCACTTCGCTAGCCATTGGCTGCACCTCACCCATCGTACCTCGCGATCATCAGTGAAGTAAAGTGTCTTTGTGAAGTGTAAAGTGATATTCTGTCCAGCTACTACGCTGATTTCCCTTGTATCTCCATTACAAAAATAAAAAGCGTTTAAGGGCAACAATAAGCCTAAAAAGACAGCGCACAGAGTAATCGAGAACATTGTGATCTGAGGGGCTATCCAATATGTATCTAAGTCAATACAAGTGTCGCGGTCATAATTAGAAATGCTTAAATCAATCTAATGAAAGTTCAGGTTTTGACGTACCTTGTAAAAGTATAATCATGCTCATAGTCAGCAAAGAAACAAGATGTCTGCTAAAGCCATTCAACTTATCGAACGAAAAATGGTTTCGCCAATCACGTTCTTTTTTCATCGCTCATTGGCTGAAACTTGCCATGTGATATTAGTATGTGATAATGTACAACCGTTGCCTTCCTGCTGACGATAAAGCTATCAGTACGCTGGCAAGTTTCTCAAACAACGGAAGAGGGGGTAAGGGTGGGATGCTTGTAGGGGTTAGGTCAAATGCTGTATTCGAGGGTTTTTTTCTAATGTTCCTTTTCAATACATTCCAAAGACATAGTAAACCTAGCTCTCCCTATGTACATTAGCATCAGTGAAATAATTTTGCTCTTCTTGTCGATCGAGTTTTGAAACCACCCACATTTATTGCATTGAAGCCTGTCTACATAATTATGATTTCCGGTGTTGTTGATCCAGGTCTATGCTTGTTCAGCACAACAGTTCATGACAACTTATCTGACACTTATTTATGATAATAAAATAACTTTAAACGGCTGCGTCCGGCGCATGCGTATTTTAAGGCTATATTATCTGTACTCAGGTACTCAGGTTCATGAATTCTTGCAGTATGCATGATTATAACAAGAAAATAACTTTGGAAAGCTGATGTATCCCTTTGTGCAAATATGTACATTATGGTAAAGCATCAATGTACATCGTAGTTAGTTTGTTGAGCACACTGTTTTTCACAAACGTACCCAGAACATATTTCAAAACAAGTACAAAGCAAACCGCTTACTAGTAACCTACTAGTAACCTACAGATATTATGAAGTGCTTTAATGAGTTGCCTTTTATAAGCGCCATCCATCTATCTGCATCATCATTAGTTCCAATCATGCCAATGACACAGTCAGCATTACCGACCTTGTCCATTGCCTGATATATATGCTCTAGCCGTTCATCAGATACTGATATGTTGGTCTCAACATGCTCTTTTAACGCTAATGTGTTCACTTGCTCAACTTTATCGGTATTCACTATGCTCACAATGAACGTCATTTCGAACCACGATTGCATTCCAATCAGCCCACCAACCGTTATAAAACGATACCGTTAATTTTCCGGGCGATTTTGAGAACAAGATTCTAAACTCACTCGTGTCGGTTTCAGCTCCATAATGCCATCCTTGTAACGGAATAAATCCTCACACTCTCCTCACATCTCCCTCCCCCTCTCTCTCTTCCTTTATCTCCACCTCTCCCCCATATGTATCCATGTCCATCTCTATGGCTGTATTTGTCACTTCCTCACTCTGTCTTTCTGTTTTTCTGTCTCTGCTGCCCCCCCCCCCCCCATTGTACCAAAAAAGTGTTATTATCGATATCATATATCGATACATTCATCTTTCATCTTCCTCATCTATGACATCACAACATTACTTATTAGATAATGATAATTATGCTTTAAGTAGCCTTCTCCCCTTTCTCTCATCTTAGATGTGCCAATTGGTCCAATAGCCACTTCGTCCACAATCATTACGTCTATTCCCATTTGGTCTAATAGCCAACTGAAGGAAAATGGTCTAATAGCCACTTGGTCTACTTTCATTTCGTCCATGTTCCATTTAGTCTAACAGCATTTGGTCTATTATCACTTGGTCTAAACGCATTTCGGCTAACAATCATTTGATCTAATCACCAATTGGTCCAATTGCCATTTTGGCTAATCACCATTTCGTCTACTAAGCGCACTGGTCTACTGCTGCAGAGCGTGCGGATTTTCTCTCCCTCGAGAACGTGCCGCGCGCGGAATCTCTCACACGACCGACGGCGCGTCAATCTGTATCGCTGTATTGTATGTTTACAATGGAACCGGTATGTGATTTGGTGCGAATCATGTCAAGGTCAAGGGTTTGTTGTGGTAAACATTACGGGACCCGGAATCAGGGTAGATCTGTTTTTGATGTCATCACCACCAGTCCGGATCCCGTTTAATTTCTATTTCTATTCCCCTTGAAATGAAGATTAACGGTTTCTCATGACCATGGCGTTTGAAAACTCCTATTGGCCAATTGTCATCTCTCATGCGAAATTGATAGACTATGCTAATGCAACTCTCCAATGTAGACGAAGCGGGACCACTGTAATAGTTTTAGTTTTCTAAATGATATTCATCTTAGGAAAGTACATACAATTTGAGCCTCACTATCTCCCTTTCACGTAATTGCTGTCTCTCTCCCTGTTCGGAATCTTTAATTGTTCGATCATGTTTCGGTTTCATGACCTCTTGAACATAAAATATCCTCCCACTCACCATCACACTTCTCACTCTCTCTCAATCCTCTCTACCCCACACTCTACCGCCTCTATGTCTGCTTGCAGGGTAAGTCTGCCCCCCCCCCCCCCATCTCTACTTTACCTCTCCCTGACTATATCTCTGTCTTTCTGCCCCCACTATACTCTCTGTCACGTGCTTGCTGTATAATCACTTTCCATTTCACCTCCATGACCACATCATTACTGCTTTCAGAGCAGTGACATGGTAAAGCATAGATTAGTCTCTGGTGATAATTATGGGGACTGTATGAACTAACGCAAACACATGGACATTTTAGAGACTTGGTTGGTAGTCTTAGTTGCAGACTTTAAAGACATATCGAGTCGGGCACTCGTCCTTTGTATTTTCATGACGCGAGGAAACCTGAAAATGTGAAGGAGAAATATATGAACATGATGGAGAGTCTTATTTTTTATCTTAATATCGTGATTTGTTCATTTCTCGTTTTAAAGACATAAGCCTATCATGCTTTTTAACACGCGGATTTATTGTGTTTATTTCCTTCATCTATCTGATATCAGGGTATTTGGTCTACAAAGGGAGATATGTATGGGCTATAAACCCTCCCTCTATCCACTGGCTTTCTGTGTTTACTGACTGTCGGGGTGAGAACGTGAACGCAAGAGATTGCTGTAGCATTAATTTCCAGATGAACATCACGAACGTGGTAGAGAGGAGAGAGATATCACCATAGATAATTCGAAGTATATAACATAAAACATAATAGACCGAATGACATGGACGACAAGCAATTTTTGTAAGGGATTGGGCTTCATGCATTACATAGACAAAGGACAATAAGGAATATCAATGCGCTCAACAACTGCTATTAACGCTCAAAATAAAGTCCAGCCGATGCTGACCTGGAAATTGTTGATGACATGTAGGAAGAGACTTAAAACTGACAAGAATGGAAGAAGAAACATGTACTGGGCTTCTTTTTGTATAAATCATTATTCGAAACTGGACTGGTGATGCAAAGGAGTATTAAGTTTACAGCCTGCTTCCTCTTCCTTGTTCAGCTTTACTTCTCCACCTTCTAATTCTCCCTTTTCTCTCATTTTAGCTTTGTATAATGGTACAATCTTCACCAAGGGACACCTGTCCCATAGTTTTACCGAAAGGAAAACCAAAAAAAAAACAACATCAAGTGACACGCCCACTTGCGGTAGCAGCATGCACTCAAACATAGATTGACATAACGTCATTTTGAGAATGAAGACTAATTATTACAAAAACAAGTTTCGTGTAAAGAATATAATTTCTCAACATTTCACTTTTGACATTGCTGCATATTCAGAAGGTCTTTGCACTCCATGATTGCGTAAGCATTACAAACGATACATCATTGTAACGATGAATAGTGAAGCTGTCTTATGATACCGCATTCATGTACGACAATAAAGCAACTCAAAATAAATGACCCCTCAAACCTGAGATGGAGAAGTTTTTGAGAGGTTTATATCAAAAGTTCATAATACTAATATTATTTCGAAGCAATTACGACGCAAACATTTACATAAGTACACTAGTAATATTCATAAATATGTAGCAAACACTGAACTTGCTAACGAATAAGGAACGGTCTAGCTACTGAACGAATTTCCCCAGTTTCCACCGAATTCCCGTTCTAAAGTAATAACTGAGGAAGTAAGATTGAGACGGGTTTGACACATGTGAACATTTTGATTTATTAAGTTTGAATAGCTCATTTCGAGAAATGTAAGAACATGATTTCTGGTGTTCAACAAGTTATGGAAACAGTGGAGGAAGAGTTGCTTTGCTGAAATTTTAGTTAAGGAGCTATGTATTTTGGGGTTCAGGTACATGACTATTTATATGATAAGAAAATAAAATTCCAAAGCTGATATTGATAAAGATGTGAATATTTACATATCTGCATCTGGTAAAGCATCAATGTGCATCACAATTAGTTTGATGAACACACTGCACTGGTTTTCACAAACGTACCTAGAGCATAATTTAAACCATGTACACAGAGAAACAGCTTTATACTAGTAACCTACCGACATTTTGGGGTGCTTTCCTTAGCAACTTTAATATTTTTTGCATTCTCTAGAAAACACGTGTGATATTTTCAAAAATGTATATCAAATGTGACATTATTTCATTGCGAGCACTGCTCTGATTTCCCAGCAACAGGTAGACAACTATTTTATCTAGCTCGGAATATGCTACATGATATAGAACAAATGCAATGACAAGGAACATGTATAACTAGGTGCTCATTTTTGTACAGAGATCTCATGAAATATATTTTCCATGACAAACTTCAACGTTTGAACAGGCTCAGGCAACGTGTTTTAGGAGTCACCTCTGATACGAGCTTCGATACGTGAAATCCTTCCATTAATAGTGCCGTCTTCCTGGAATGTGTACACCAACAAACACAAATATAAAAATCAATTGCTACTAGTAAATCGAGCTGTTCACTTATTAACCTTGTAAATTAATGTTTTTAAAATGAAATGATCCTTTTGACGTCTATTATTCATAGAGAGTGGTGACACCAAAGACATTCCCACACACGGAGTACACCCACATCCCACATCTCGGGCTGCCATGGGAAATCACATGTTACTTGGGAATGGCGGAGGGGCTGGAAACTCGATTAAATCTGATGAATTACTTTGCTTGAGGCTTCGTCCCTTCGAAAATGGACGAGATGTGTTGGAGTAGACATGCTGTGGTCTGATGGGTTCCTCATAGTAGTCATCTAAACCAGCTGCCTCGTACTTTATCTCACAGGAAGAGGTCGAGATGGAACCACTGCCAGCTTGTTCCTTGAGCGCCATCCGTCTATCTACATCATCATCGGTTCCAATCATGCCAATGTCACAGTGAGAATTACTGACCTCGTCCATTGCCTGATATACATGATGTAGCCGTTGATCAGATACTGATATGTTAGTCTCTTCATTCTCTTGTTGGATCGACGTGTTTGACGTTGGCAAATTACCAGTACCAACGATCTTACACTCGCGTTTGATCTGTCCACTTGCCTTCCGTGTTCCCATCGAACGTTCAGCCTGAGATGGCGGGTACGATGGCGAGGAGGTTGAGTCAGATGCATCATGATCCCGCTGTGAGTCCAAGAAGAGAAGAGCACCCATAGATACAGGGTTAGCACGCTGGGGCTTGTGAGTGCACCCTCGGTATTTCTTACGAATGAAATAGATCAATCCACATGTGATGATATTTAGTGCAAGGCTACATGCACATACTGCTGTCACAATTATGAACGCATGTCTATTGATCGGAGTTAAAGTAAGTGGTGGGTTGTCTGCAATATCGTCAGCCAGGGGCTTGGTGGTTAATTTTCCTCGGGCAAGCACTGGGGTTGTCATGACTGTGCTATTCAAATTAATAAGAGTCTGATCCACATTCATGACAGTTTGCGTTGTTTCCGGTGGACTAGTCGTCAAACCCATATCTAAAATCGTAACGGTCACAGACATAAGTTTACAACTCAAACGAGTGAATTTAAACACATACACCAGGTTATAAATGCCCGAATCACCTACATCGGTATTCACGATGCTCATATCGAACGTCACATTGGACAACGATGGCGAAATCCACTCACCAAATGTTGTAAAATGATACCGCTGGTTTTCTGGTTGATTTTGAGAACAAGATTCTAAACTGCATTTCGCTAGCCACTGGCTGCACCTCACCCATCGTATCTCGCGATCGTTAAAGAAGGGAAGCTCCTTTGTAAAGTGTAACGTCACATTCTCTCCAGCTACTACGCTGATTTCCTTTTCGTTTGGATCTACATCACAAAAATCAAAAGCGTTTAAGGGTGACATTAAGCCTAAAAACAGAACGCTTACGAGCAGAGTAATCGAGAACATTGTGATCTGAGATCCAATCCAAGTCACTGAATGTCTGTAAATCAATACTAGTCTCCCTGTCGTAATTACTAATGCGTAGACGATTTAACGGCAATTCGGCTTTTGACGAACCTTGTCAAAGTAAGATCGGTTCATTGCCAGTAAAGAAACAAGATGTACGCCAAAGCAATTCCAAACAAGGCTTAGCCAATCACGTTCTTTGATCATCGCTTATTGGCTGACACTTTTCATGTGATATTGGTACCTGATAATTTACACGTTACCTTCATGTTGACGACAAGTCTATTAGTACGCTGGCAAGTTTCTCAAACAACGGGAGATGGGGTTAGTTGGGATGCTAGAGGTTAGGTCAAATGCTGTATTGGAGGGATTTTTCTAGTGTTATTTTGTAATGCATTCCAAAGACATAGTAAACCCAGCTCTCCTTATGTAAATCATCATTAATTTAGTTAGATGATTTGTTCTTCTTACTGATCGAGTTTTGAAACCACCTACATTTATTGCATTATAGCCTGTCAGTGCTGTTTTCCAGGTCTGTGCTTGTTCAGGACAACAGTTCATGACTACTTATCTGACACTTATTTATGATAAGAAAATAACTTTAACCCGCTGCGTCCGGCGCAGGCGTGTTATAGGGCTACATTATCTGTACTCAGGTACAGTTCATGACTTCTTATAGGATGCATGGTTATGGTAGGAAAGTATCTTTGGAAAGCTGATGTCCATATCCCTTTGTGCAAATATGTACAATATGGTAAAGCATGAATTTTCATAGCGGTAAGTTTGATGAGCACACTACACTTGTTTTTTTCACGAAGGTACCCAGATAATATCTCGAAGCATGTACAAAGACAAACAGCTTCTTTGTAAGCTGCTAGTAACCTACAGATATTATGAGATTCTTTAATGAGCTACTTTTCATAAGCGCCATCCATCTATCTACATTACCATTGGTTCCAATCATGCCACTGTCACATTCATCATTACCGACGTTGCCCATTGCCTGATATACATGCTCTAGCCGTTCATCAGATACTGATATGTTGGTCTCAACATGCTCTTTTAACGCTAATGTGTTCACTCGCTCAACTTCATCGGTATTCGCGATGCTCACAATGAACGTCATTTCGAACCACAATTGCATTCCAGTCAGCCCACCAACCGTTACAAAACGCTACCGTGAATTTTCTGGTTGATCTTGAGAACAAGATTCTAAACTCACTTGTTTCGGTTTCAGCGCCATAATGCCATCATTGTACCATTATAAATCCTCCCCTCTCCTCCCACCTCTCTCTCTCTCTCTCTCTTTCTCTCTCTCTCTCTCTCTCTCTCTCTCTCTCCACCTCTCCCTTTATCTATCTATGTATCCATATCCATCTCTATGGCTGTATTTGTCCCTTCCTCTGTCTGTCTTTCTGTTCTTCTGTCTCTACCCCCCCCCACCCCCCCTAGTGTATCAAAGGTTAGTTATTATTGATCTATGATATCGATACGTTTATCTTTCATCTTCCTCATCACAACATTGCTTATTACATCATGACCATTATGCTTTAAATACCCTTCTCCCCTTTCTCTCACCTTGATTGCACGTATCACCAGTTATGGCAACACTAGAGTGAGTGTTGCTATGCTGCAATACAAAACATATGTATTTTGGGGACTGTATTATTGATATCGATCACAGCGCCATTTTACTACTTTTGAGAAAATCTCCTTTCCAGTCAAGACGGGGCGCTGTTCAAGCCGCTTCATATGCTTTTAACGTGATTTTCGAATAAGATGGTATGAAGATCAAGCCCCCTTCCTCTTTTTCACCTAATTCAAGATAAATTTTTAAAACTGCTAAATTAATACATGATTATATAAGGAGATACGGCTGTTGGAATTTTCCGATCCAAACTGAAAAGATAAAGTCTACTCTAAAACCTGTCACTGCATCATTCTCGTCTATTCTCAGTCCGTGCAGGAGAAGCAGGAGAAGAAATCGAGAATGATTAGTCTACTGCAGCCAGACCCCTTTGTTGAATGTTTTGTTTTTTGTAACGTCACGTGCGAGGTGTTTTCCAAAATGTTGTCTACAATTGTTTTCATTTTCCAAAAAACACATATTTTTACCTTTTCATTTGATTCATCATTAGAAATACGTTTTAACACTCATACCAGTATGAAAACAAATCATGGCGTTGTCAGAAACAGAAAAAAAAAGCAATTTTTTGAACTATACTGCACACAAGATTATGACGGATTTTCGTCAAGCCTTTCCTGTTTTGTTTCTTTTATGTTTCTGTTCTGACTGAAACCAACTTATTTTCAGGGTGAACTATCCCTTTAATGCTAAATAGGTTACTCATTGCGGATATAATCACTAGTGATGATCCTTTGTCTCGCAATGTATGGTCAACAAGGAATCTAAAAAGATCACGATGTTCCGTACTCCGCTGCAACACATCGTGTGATACCAAATTGTAGTAAGTATCACACCTGACGAAGTGTTGCATTGCGACTACTATCCCTACAGGAGAACTATTGTTTTAAAAGGCAATGCTTAGTCATGGTAGTATTTATAATGATTATGAACCGTGATCATATCATCGTCCCGACTTCATTTCATTTCAACGATTGTAATGTCATATTCCATCGGCTGCTTTCTACCCTAACCCTAGGTACCTATTTATACACCTGGGTTTAAAGCAGCAACGTGGATAATATATCTTGCTGAAGGACACAAGTGCCATGGTTAGGCTTTCAACTGGAACCTTGAGATGTCTCGTCACAGATCAAAACCATTATACGTGTACCATGATACCTCTACTATTTAAAACACGATGTGAAATATGAAATTATGTGGAATTATATAGGTTCCAATACAAATGGCATACATATTCCTTTTGCTACTTGCTTCCTTTAAGTCACAAGGGTGGCACAAGCCAACGTTTGATTTCTTTAGTGTTAATCGCTCATTTCGAAAAATGTTGGGACATGATTTCTGGTGTTACACAAGTTATGGAAACAGTGGAGTGAGAAGTGCTTTGTTGGAATGTTAAATGAAGAGCTACATATTTTGGGGCTCAGGTACATGACTATTTGTATGATTTTATTCCGCAAATTTTCGTCAATGTGTGTCGCTGTGTTGTATGTTTATAATGGAACCGATATGTGATCAGTTTTGGTGCGATTCACGTCAAAGCTAAGGGTTTGTTGTGGTAAACATTACGGTACCCGGAATCATAGTAGATCTGTTTTTGACGTCACCACCGGTCCGGATCCCGTTTGATTTCTATGATTTAATACTTTGAAGGGGATTCCTTATTCACGGTTTCTCATGACCATGATGGCGGTTGGAAACTTCTGTTGGTCATTGTTCTGCCATCTCTCATGCGAAATTATTAGAATATGCTAATGCAACTCATCAATGTAGACGGAGCGGGATTATTGTAATAGCTTCTAAATGCTATTCAGCTTAAGAAAGGACATCATGTATGCTTCATTATCTCCCTTTCACATAATTGTGATCTCTCTCCCTCTTCGAAGTCTTTAATTGCTTGATTATGTTTCGGTTTCATGCACTCTTGGACATAAGATATCCCCCACTCACTATCATATTTCTAACTCTCTCTCTCTCTCAACCCTCTCTATCCAACACTCTATCGTCTCTCTGTCTGGTATGTATGTCTGTCTGCCTCCCCCCTCCCCCTTCTAATGAACCTATCCCTGACTATAGCTCCGTTTTCTTCCCCTCCATACTCTCTGTCACGTACTTTCTGTATAATCACTTTCCATTTCACCTCTATGACCACATCATTACTGCTTTCAGAGCAGTGTCTTGGTTGGGCATAGGTTAATCTCTGGTGATAATTGTATGAACTAGCGCAAGCACATGGAAATTCTAGAGACTTGGTTGGTAGTCTTTTAATAGCTGCAGTCTTTAAATACACATCGAGTCGGACACTTGTCCTTTGTATTTTCATGACGCGATGGAACCTGAATTTGTGAAGGAAAAATATGTGAACCTGATGGATACCCTTATTTTGCATCTTTATATCATGATTTGTTCATTTCTCATTTTAAAGACAGGCCTATCATGCTCATCATGCATTTAACATGCGGACTCATTATGTTTATTTCCTTCATGTATCTGATATCTGGCTATTTGGTCTGTCAAAGCTAGGGCTACGGGCTAGGGTTAAGGTAAGGAGTCTGTATTAGGGTTAGGGTTTAAAATCATGTCATATGGTTTTGTGAAGTTTACGTAAAGTAAGAGTTCACTCTGAATTTATTTTGGTTTCAATAAAGGAGACACTTGAAAGAAACATATCAGTGAAAGTTTGACGAAAATCAATCAAAGGAAAACAAAGTTATTTGATTTAAAACTTGATTTTGTGACTTCACGTGCGAGGTGCTCTTTGTCATATGTTGTGTACTAATCGTTTTCGCATAAATTGCATTTTTTATGTTCGTGACAAGGAGGAGAGAGATATCACCATACGTAATAGCACCTGCTTGCGTTTTGCGTTTCACCTCTGCTCCACAGCATGTATTGAGAATTTGTGTTTGGCATTCTCTAACCCTTGATTATTCCTAGAATACAAATATCGATATTATGTATTTTGGCCATATTTCCCCTTTCATTTCACGCACTTTAAAGCGACAGTAAAAAAAAAAAGAAAATCTTAGCATAGTCGTCGTGGTCATTTAGTTTATTTTGCTTAGATCGCGTTGAACGAACTGGTTCCAAAGTATATTCAGTGATGATGGTATTCATGGTTACAATATGTGTTATGTACCTAAAAGTTGATATAAGACACATCGCATAATCATATAAGTTTGACATAATCTATGATGTATATAAACCCCTCAAAAAGATTTGGCAACTCGAGTTTGAAGGGGAATATACATGTGTATCGCTTATCACTTCATTATCATAACTGGGGTATTACTAATAAGTTTAATTTTTCCTCTCCACATTGTTGATATGGGCAAAGACACAAATCAACTGTTGCAGAATACACTGGTTTCAACACCAAAGGCTCCATTTCTTTTGAAGATACAATACAATGTGTTTGAAATTAACAATGAACGTTCACGCATCGCCGCATTAACATCATTCAAACTGTTTTCATGTGCAAAACAAACGAAAACATAGAATTTTGCTACATTTCATTTGTATATTGTTGCATATTCAGAAGGTCGTCGCAATCCATGGTTGCGTTAGCATTAAAAACGACACATCGTTGTAAATATATATAGTTAAGCTGTCTTATAAAACCGCATTTATGTACGATGATGAAGCAACTTCAGATATTGATCCCTCAAACCTGAGATGCAGAAGTTTTTGACGGGTTTGTATTAAAAGTTCATATAACTAATATTGTTTTAGAGTAATTACTGCACAGAGAAACGTTTACATCAGCAGACTAGTGATGTATATTACTAGCGAACACTAATCTTGTTAACAAATAACGAACGGTTTGCTTCTGAACGAATTTCCACAGTTTCCACTGAAGTGCCGTTCTGAAATTTCTATCCCTCACGTTTAATCAAACTAACATGGAATAAAACAATTGTTCAGATAAAAAAAAATGAAGTGCATGTTTTTGGTTTATAATACTCTTGACATTCTAGACACATAAGAGAGTGCTGCTTTTAAAATTATGACGTTAATATATCAAAGGTAAGATGGTGAACTTTGCAAGTTGAAGCCGAAATGAGTTATGTTTATCTTGTGCTATTATCGATGTAGATGCTATGTTGTCAAGGACTTGTCAAAATTTAAACAACGTGATCACACCTAAATAAAACTTCGGTAAACGTGCGTACAAAATTTGCATTGCAAGGGAAGAAACAATTCGTTTCACATAAAAAAAGAGCACAGAGGAATATAATGCCTTCTCAATAACCAGTTGTGCATTATTGATATAAGTTTGAGCACAATTCTAGAAATTATTAACATTACAATAAACGACCGTATGCTCATATTCTATACAAACTTCCACTATCAGTCAAATATCGGAGCAGTAGTTGTCAATTTTGATAGTTGCCAACTCAAAATGACAACTCGAAGAAAGCGGATATATATTGTATAATACGTTCATGGATGGTAAATTGGTTGGGCGCCAATTATCTTTTAAATGATTATGACACGTTTAATTCAGGAACATACACATACACATGTGTATCACATCGTTTATTCAAAACAGAGCAATATCCTTCGTGTACCACATTTGCCTATTGACAGAGTCTTAGCCGCACAGAAGCAACGTGAACTATTTATTAATCATTCTCGGTAGCATTGGCTACCTTTCCTGAAATTAGATATTTGGAATATTTCAGTTATTTCACCATTAGTGCGACAGATCCAAATACTTACTGACACACAGTGTATGAATTCACTGTTTTGTGTCATTAAATGTTTATACCCTCCTTCCACGCCTAGCTGCTAGGTTTGGTGGAGTGGCGGCTGCGGTGTTTAAAGGATATTGTCAGGTTTTACATTGATTATCTTTTTAAAAAATATCAACAAGTGACTAACGAATTAAGTATTACGAAATATGTTGCATGAAATGAGACACTTGGTTCATTCTCACTGGCAAATAATTTCACATTACCATTTTAACAAAACCATAAGATTGCGGTTTTAAATGTCTTGCGATCTGCGACTCAATTATATTTGCCATTAAGTGTACAAAAAATTAATAATGCTTACACAATATATAATCAATGTGCTCCCTGCTTAGTGATGATACAATAGGATAACTAAAGCTAAAGACTACCATGCAATTTGGCTAATAATTGCTGCATACCTCACGAACAGGATTTAGGAGTGCATAGTCAGACGAGTCAAATAAGAAGTCAATTGATTCATCGTCTTCTTGGTCATTCCTAGAACCCTGACGAGGACCCTCTGCACCGGGAACAGACTTAGTAGATGCACACTGAGTTGCATGTTGAACCTTATGGGGTTTTGCGTACAGACATTCGACGTCGAGATCGTAATCCCGTTTGCTTTCTTCAGTGGGGAGGCGCGCGGGGTTGGACACCGTCCTAAATTGACCCTCGCTTCTCCGCGGCTGTTGCTGGACGTGATGGAGAGTCGTCTTTATCTCCTGGTACTGGGATGTGTGACTGTTTGCTTTTCTTGGTCGTGGCTTTCTTGTTAGGCTGTGCATAGAGGTCTTCACGATAAACATCAGGACTATGCATGTGACTATTAAAAGGATTCATATTGGTACTCTGCGATGCCCCTTCACGATATATCCGTTGTTTCGCTGCATGAAACACTACTTTTTCTTCGGTGTTCTGGAATTCCTTGCCAGCAGAGTTCGATCTAAGCTCACATAAAGTCCCGGTCTTTGAGGCACCAGTGAAGGAAGCATAGCTCAAAATCTTTTCGTCTTCAATCGAGCAATAAACTTCTTCCAAATTGCTGCTTTCAGTAGTACCATCCCATGTCTGATCTATCTGGCCATCGAGTACTTTCTCCGTCTCAACAGTTTCTTTGTCGCTTGGTGTTTTCTCGCTCGGTCTGTTAAACTGTTTGCAAGCGCTTTGATTGGACTTACTCAATGCCGACAAGGAGTCAGTAAAAGTATGAACAATATTACATTTATGTTTGTTATGTTGTGGATCATCTCCGGGTAGTGCATCTGTCGTGTTCCCATCGAACTATGACACTGAGATGGGGTACGATGGTGAGGAGGTTGAGTCAGATGCATCATGATCCCGCTGTGAGTCCAAGACGAGAAGAGCACCCATGGATACAGAGTTAGCACGCTGGGGTTTGGGAGTGCACCCTCGTATTTCTTGCAAAGGAAATAGATCAATCCACATGTGATGATATGTAGTGCGACGCTATATATTCCTACAATTATAATCACAATCATGGACGTCTTTTTACTGATCGAAGTGGAAGTAAGTATCGTGTTTTCTTTAGTTATGATAGATAATTTCCATAAATAAATTCTACATCTCAACATTCTCAGGCGACATGCTTTAGGAGACTAACAAGGTCACGTCTTACGGGCTTTGATACGTGCAATCCTTCATTTAATTGTGCCGTCTTCTTGGGATGACTACACCCAGGAACATAACAATTTATACAAATCAATTAAGACTAGCCAAGCGAGTTCTTTACTTCATATTCACCTTGCAATTCAATGTTTGTAAAATTAAATCCCCCTTTTGACATATATTACCAATAGAGCGCGATGATACCAAGGACATTCTTACACACGGAGTACACCCACATCTCACATCTTGGGTTGCCGTGGGAAATCACATGCTACTTGGGCATGTTGGGAATGGCGGAGGGGCTGGAAACTCGACAAAGTCTGAAGAATTACTTTGCGTGAGGCTTCGTCCCTTGAGAAATGGACGAGATGTGTTGGAGTAGACATGCTGTGGTCTGATGGGTTCCTCATAGTAGTCATCTAAACCAGCTGCCTCGTACTTTATCTCACAGGAAGAGGTCGAGATGGCACCACTGCCAGCTTGTTCCTTCAGCGCCATCCGTCTATCTACATCATCGTCGGTTCCAATCATGTCAATGTCACAGTCATCATTACTGACCTCGTCCATTGCCTGATATACATGATGTAGCCGTTCATCAGATATGTTAGTCTCTTCATTCTCTTGTTGGATCGACGTGTTCGACGATGGCAAATTGCCAGTACCAACGATCTTACACTCGCGTTTGATCTGTTCACTTGCCTTCCGTGTTCCCATCGAACTATGAGCCTGAGATGGCGGGTACGATGGTGAGGAGGTTGAGTCAGATGCGTCATGATCCCGCTGTGAGTCCGTGACGAGAAGAGCACCCATAGATAAAGGGTTAACACGCTGGGGGTTGTGAGTGCACCCTCGGTATTTCTTCCAAAGGAAATAGATCAATCCACATGTGATGATATTTAGTGCAAGGCTACATGCACATACTGCTGTCACAATTATGAACGCATGTTTACTGATCGGAGTGAAAGTAAGTGTTGCGTTGTCTTCAGTATCGTCAGACAGGGGCTTGGCGGTTAATTTTTCACGGGCGAAAGGCGCCAACGTGGACACGTTTGAGAGTGATGTGATTGTCATGACTATGCTATTCAAAGTGATAACAGTCTGACCCATGTTCGTGACTGTTACCGATGTTTCCGGTGGACTGGTCGTCAAACCCCTCTCTAAAATCGTAACGGCCACAGACATAAGTTTACAACTCAAACGAGTGAATTTGAACACGTACACCAGGTTATAAATGCCAGAATCACCTACATCGGAATTCACGATGCTCATATCGAACGTCATATTGAACAACGATGGCGTAATCCACTCACCAAACGTTATAAAATGATACCGTTGGTTTTCTGGTTGATTTTGAGAACAAGTTTCTAAACTGCAGTTCGCTAGCCATTGGCTGCAGCTCACCCATCGTACCTCGCGATCGTTAAAAAAGGGAAGCTCCTTTGTATAGTGTAACGTCACATTCTCTCCAGCTACTACGCTGATTTCCTTCTCGTTTGGATCTCCATCACAAAAATCAAAAGCGTTTAAGGGTGACATTAAACCTAAAAACAGAACGCTTACGAGCAGAGTAATCGAGAACATTGTTATCTGAGATCCTATCCAAGTCACTGAATGTCTGTAAATCAATACTAGTCTCCTCTGTCGTAACCACCAATGCGTAGACAATTTGACGGCAATTCGGCTTTTGACGAACCTTGTCAAAGTAAGATCGGTTCATTGCCAGTAAAGAAGCAAGATGTACGCCAAAGCAATTCCAAACAAGGCTTAGCCAATCAAGTTCTTTGTTCATCGCTTATTGGCTGACACTTGTCACGTGATATTGATAACAGTTACCTTCATGCTCACGAAAGACTATTAGTACGCTGGCAAGTTTCTCAATCAACGAGAGAGGGGGTTAGTTGGGATTCTAGAGGTTAGGTCAAATGCTGTATTCGAGGGTTTTTTCTAGTGTTACTTTGTAATGCATTCCAAAGACATAGTAAACCTAGTTCTCCTTATGTAAATTATCATTAATTTAGTTAGATGATTTGCTCTGTTTGCCGATCGAGTTTTGAAACCACCTACATTTATTGCATTAAAGCCTGTTAGTGCTGTTTTCCAGGTCTGTGCTTGTTCAGAACAACAGTTCATGACTACTTATCTGACACTTGTTTATGATAAGAAAATAACTTTAACCGGCTGCGTCCGGCGCATGCATATTATAGGGCTACATTATCTGTACTCATGTACAGTTCATGACTTCTTATATGATGCATGATTATGATAAGAAAATATCTTTGGAAAGGTGATGTCCATATCCATTTGTGCAAATATGTACAATATGGTAAAGCATCAATTTTCATCGCAGTAAGTTTGATGAGCACACTACACTTGTTTTTCACAAACGTACCTAGAGAATATCTCAAAACATGTACAAAGGCAAACAGCTTATTTGTAGGCTGCTAGTAACCTACAGATATTATGAGATTCTTTAATGAGCTACTTTTCATAAGCGCCATCCATCTATCTGCATCATCATTGGTTCCAATCATGCTAATGTCACATTCATTATTACCGACATCGTCCATTGCCTGAGATAGCGGTTCATCAGATACTGGTCTCAACATGCTCTTTTAACGCTAATGTGTTCACTCGCTCAACTTCACCGGTATTCACGATGCTCACAATGAACGTCATTTGGAACCACAATTGCATGCCAGTCAGCCCACCAACCGTTATAAAACGATACCGTTAATTTTCCGGGCGATTTTGTGAACAAGATTCTAAACTCACTCGTGTCGGTTTCAGCTCCATAATGCCATCCTTGTAACGGAATAAATCCTCACACTCTCCTCACATCCCCCCCCCCCTCTCTCTCTTCCTTTATCTCCACCTCTCCCCCATATGTATCCATTTCCGTCTCTATGGCTGTATTTGTCCCTTCCTCAGTCTGTCTTTCTGTTTTTCTGTCTCTGCTGCCCCCCCCCCCCCATTGTGCCAAAAAAGTGTTATTATCGATATCATATATCGATACATTCATCTTTCATCTTCCTCATCTATGACATCACAACACTACTTATTAGATAATGATAATTATGCTTTAAGTAGCCTTCTCCCCTTTTTTCTCATCTTAGATGTGCCAATTGGTCCAATAGCCACTTCGTCCACAATCATTACGTCTATTCCCATTTGGTCTAATAGCCAACTGAAGGAAAATGGTCTAATAGCCACTTGGTCTACTTTCATTTCGTCCATGTTCCATTTAGTCTAACAGCATTTGGTCTATTATCACTTGGTCTAAACGCATTTCGGCTAACAATCATTTGATCTCATCACCAATTGGTCCAATTGCCATTTTGGCTAATCACCATTTCGTCTACTAAGCGCACTGGTCTACTGCTGCAGAGCGTGCGGATTTTCTCTCCCTCGAGAACGTGCCGCGCGCGGAATCTCTCACACGACCGACGGCGCGTCAATCTGTATCGCTGTATTGTATGTTTACAATGGAACCGGTATGTGATTTGGTGCGAATCATGTCAAGGTCAAGGGTTTGTTGTGGTAAACATTACGGGACCCGGAATCAGGGTAGATGTGTTTTTGATGCCATCACCACCAGTCCGGATCCCGTTTAATTTCTATTTCTATTCCCCTTGAAATGAAGATTAACGGTTTCTCATGACCATGGCGTTTGAAAACTCCTATTGGCCAATTGTCATCTCTTATGCGAAATTGATAGACTATGCTAATGCAACTCTCCAATGTAGACGAAGCGGGACCACTGTAAAAGTTTTAGTTTTCTAAATGATATTCATCTTAGGAAAGCACATTAAATTTGAGCCTCACTATCTCCCTTTCACATAATTGTTGTCTCTTTCCCTGTTCGGAGCCTTTAATTGTTCGATCATGTTTCGGTTTCATGCACTCTTGAACATAAAATATCCTCCCACTCACCATCACATTTCTAACTCTCTCTCAATCCTCTCTACCCCACACTCTACCGTCTCTATGTCTGCTTGCAGAGTATGTAAATCTGCCCCCCCCCCCATCTCTACTTTACCTCTCCCTGACTATATCTCTGTGTTTCTGCCCCCACTATACTCTCTGTCACGTGCTTTCTGTATAATCACTTTCCATTTCACCTCCATGACCACATTACTGCTTTCAGAGCAGTGACGTGGTAAAGCATAGATTAGTCTCTGGTGATAATTACGGAGACTGTATGAACTAACGCAAGCACATGGACATTTTAGAGACTTGGTTGGTAGTCTTAGTTGCAGACTTTAAAGACATATCGAGTCGGGCACTTGTCCTTTGTATTTTCATGACGCGAGGAAACCTGAAAATGTGAAGGAGAAATATGTGAACATGATGGAGAGTCTTATTTTTAATCTTAATATCGTGATTTGTTAATTTCTCGTTTTAAAGACGTAAGCCTATCATGCTTTTTAACATGCGGATTTATTGTGTTTATTTCCTTCATCTATCTGAAATCAGGGTATTTGGTCTACAAAGGGAGATATGTATGAGCTATAAACCCTCCTTCTATCCACTGGCTTTTTGTGTTTACTGAATATCGGGGTGAGAACTTGAACGCAAGAGATTGCTGTAGCATAATTTCCAGATGAACATCACGAACGTGACAGAGAGGAGAGAGATATCACCATACGTAACTCGAAGTATATAACATACAACATGATAGACCCGATGACATGGATGACAAGCAATCTTTGTAAGGGAATGGGCTTCATACTTGGCGTAGACAAAGGACAATAAGGAATATCAATGCCCTAAACAACTGCTGTTAACGCTCCAAATAACACTGCTGACCTGGAAATTGTTGAAAACACGAAGGACGAGACTTATTTAAAACTGACAAAAATAGAAGAAGAAACAGGTACCTGGCTCCATTTCTTATAAGTCATTATTCGAAACTGGACTGGTGATGCAAATAGGTGTTAATTTTACAGCCTGTTTCCTCTTCCTTCTGGACTGATTGTTAATCTTTACTCCTCCACCTTCTGATTCTCCTTTTTCTCTCGTCTTAGTTTTGTGTGAAGGTACAATTTCCTCCCTGGGACACGCTTCCACATACTCTTACTCAAACTCAAACAACATCAAGTGACACGCCCACTTTCGGAAACAGCATGCACTCAAAAATGAATTGACAGACCGTCATTCTGAAAATGAAAGCTACCTCTGAGAAAAACAAGTTTCGTGCAAAGAATATTTATTTCCGCCATTATCAAATCACTGTCATGAAAGAGAATCAGACATACATAATACCACCTGTTTGCGGTATAGTTCATGGAAGTGAAATTCTGTGTAGTAAATTTCACCTCCATACATCATTCAAACTCATCTCATTTCATGTGCAAAACAAAAGGAAAACATAACATTTTGCAACATTTAATTGTTGACAAGAATTTCAATTGATTTTAATTAATCAATTAAAATAATTTTTTGACAGGTTTGTATTAAAAGTTCATATCAATAATATAATTCTAGAGTAATTACTACGGAAATAAACATTTACATAAGTACACTCGTCATAAACATGAAGAGCGAACACTAAGCTTGGGAACAAATTAGGAACGGTCTTGCTACTGAACGAATTTACCCACAGGTTCCTTGAATTGCCGTTCTGAAATTTTCTATCCCTAAGGTGTAATCAAACTAACATGAAATCCTAAATGGACTATAGTGCATTTTTTTTTTTTTTTTTTGGGGGGGGGGGGGTATAATACTCTTGACATTTAGACACATAAGAGAGTGCTAAACGAGTGATTTGAAGCTGTTGTGCGTAATATTATTGACTATCGCATCTATCTCATACTATTGGCCTTAAGCAAAAATATATACAGCTTGCAGTTTCTACACAGTGCGTAACTATATGTTCTTCATGTAATGTATTAATAAATAGGCCCCGACATTCACAGCGTACGCTTCGGAGGTGACAGCATGACAATTAGAGATATTCGAGTGGTGCACGTTGTGACTACAAATAATATATCATATCACAATCTAAAAGTCTCTAACAAATATCAAGTTACAAGACTCGGAGTATCTTTCTAGCTTGATCATTTCGAGAAGTCCAATTGGATATCAATATTTTTGTACTTTTAAAATCATGATGGTAATATATCAAAGGTAAGATGTTACTCTTTGCACATTATAGCCCATATGATCTTCTATATTTATCTTGTGCTATTATCGATGTAGGTGTTATGTTGACATGGACTTGTCACAATTTAAACAACATGATCACACTTCGATAAAACGGATCTCAACTTGCGTAGAAAATTTACATTGAAGGGGAATTGATTTCTTACACATAAAAAAGAGCACAGAGAAATATGATGTCTTCTCAGTAAACATTTGTGCATTATTGATATAAATTTGAGCACAATTCTAGAAATAATTAACATTACAATAAACGACCGTATGCTCATATTCTATACAAGCTTCTACTACCAGTCAAATATCGTGGCAGTAGTGGTCACTTTTGAAAGTTACCAACTCAAAATGACAACTTATTCAGAACAAAGCAATATCCTTTATGTACCACACTTGTCTATTTCCAGAGTCTTCGTGAATTATTCATCATTCTTGATAGCATTGGCTAATCTTCCTGGAACTAGATATTTGGAATATTTGAGTTATTTCAGTATTAGTTCGACAAATCCAAATACCTACTGACATACAGTGTATGAATTTACTTTAGTGTCATTTAAAGTTTATAAACTCCTTCCACGTCTAGCTGATAGGTGTGTTGGAGTGGCAAGTGCAAGTAACAAATGGATTCAATAGTTAAATGCATGTTGTATGAAACACAGTCAATGAAAATTTCACAAATCTTCGCCCGCAGAGTGACACGTAATTTAGCTTTACATTATAAAGTTTGCAACCTTCTTTTAGTTGTAACATCTGAGGGAGGCTCAACCAAAAATGTGTTTTGGCTTTTTATTACACATAGTATAAATATGACTTTAAATAGTGGTCTCGAATTTATGTATTTAAGTGACCCATTAGTATTTCTCGAATGTCATCGTTGTCAATAACGAGAATTTAAATCTTCACCATGAAGGCGTTTTTGTTTTTTGCTTCTTCACATTGCGATAAAAAGCATTATAATACCTGAGCGCTTTAATGCATTTACAAGGCAGAAACGCGGGCTTTCAGGAAACCTAACTTGAAGATATCGATCAACAATAAACGATGCCTAAAAATTGATGAAATGTTATGGTAGTTTATATAATGATCCTGTATGTCTATGCTTTATCAAAATTAATCTAAGATTCATTTTTTGCTTGACTTTATTACATTTTTTTCGATGTGTGATAAAAACGATCTCATGATATACATTTTCCCCAGTGAGTCTCGACAATGTCTTTAGTAAATCACGTGCACTAATATTCTAAAGCAATTATTTTCATTGCTCATGACACAGATCATGACAGCGATATTATGTATAAACGATTCAGGTGAACTACAAAATGACGTTACCATCACAACAAGTAGTAAGCTCATTCTGTTGGAGGCAAAGTAAAAAGACACTTGGTTTATTCTTACTGGCAAATGATCTCATTTCCATTTTATCAAAACCATAAGTTTGTTGTCTTAAATGCCTTGCGATGCGCAAGTCAAGTATATTTGCCATTCATTGCGCCAAAGATCAGTAATGCTTACACAATATATAGGAAAAGCCGTTTGTAGTTCCTGCTTAGGGATAATACACTATGATAACTGAAGCTCAAGTCTACAATGAGCTAATTGCTGCATACCTCACGAACAGGATTTAGGAGTGCATAGTCAGACGAGTCAAATAAGAAGTCAATTGATTCATCGCTTTCTTGGTCATTCCTTGCAACCTGACGAGGACCCACTTCGCCGGAAAGGGACTCAGTAGATGCACACTGAGTTGCACGTTGAACCTTATGGGGTTCTGCGTACAGACATTCGACGTCGAGATTTTTGCTTTCTTCTGTGGGGAGGCGCGCGGGGCTGGAGACCGCTCCTAAATTGACCCTCGCTTCTTCCGCTGTGGCTGGACATGATGATGAGTCATCTTTATCTCCTGGTACTGGGATGTGTGACTGCTTGCTTTTCTTGGTCGTGGTTTTCTTGTTAGGCTTTGCATAGAGGTCTTCACGATTAACATCAGGAATATGCATGTGACTATTAAAAGGATTCATTTTGTTACACTGCACTGCCTCTTTACGATAATTTCGTTGTTTAGCAGCATGAAACACTACTTGTGCTTCGGTGTTCTGGAATTCCTCAAAAGCAGAGTTCGATCTAGGCTCACACGAAGTTCCTGTCTTTGATGCACAAGGGAAGGAATCATAGCTCGTAATCTCTTCGTCTTCAATCGTGCAATAAACATCTTCAAAATTGCTGTTTTCAGGAGTATCATCCAATGTCTGATCTATCTGGCCAGCGAGTACTGTCTCCGTCTCAACAGTTTCTTTGTCGCTTGATGTGTTCTCGCTCGCTCTATTAAACTGTTTGCAACCGCTTTGATTGGACTTACTCAATGCCGACGAGGAGCCAGTAGAAGTATGAACAATATTGCATTTATGTTTGTTATGTTGTGGATCATCTCCGGGTAGTGCACCTATCTGTCGTGTTCCCATCGAACCATGAGGCTGAGATGGCGGGTACGATGGCGAGGAGGTTGAGTCAGATGCATCATGATCCCGCTGTGAGTCCATGACGAGAAGAGCACCCATAGATACAGGGTTAGCACGCTGGGGTTTGTGAGTGCACCCTCGGTATTTCTTCCAAAGGAAATTGACCAGTCCACATGTGATTGAAGTAAGTGCAACGCTACATGTTCCTACAACTATAATCACTATCATGAACGTCTTTTTACTGATCAGAGTGGAAGTAGGTATCACGTTGCCTTTAGTATCGTCAGACAGGGGCTTTGTCATGTTGGTTACTTTTCCTCGGGCGAAAGGCGCAAATGTGGACACGCTTGAGAGCGCTGTGTTACTCAAAGTAATAACAGTCTGATCAATATCCGTGACTGTATCCGATGTTTCCGATGGACTGGACATCGAACCCCTGTCTGAAATCGTAACGGTTACAGACATATTTTTACAACTATAACCACTGGGTTTGAACATGTACACCAGATTGTAAATGCCAGAATCACCCACATTGGTATTCACGATGCTCATATCGAATGTCATATTGGATCGCGATGTCCTAATCCTCTCACGAACAGTTGTAAAATGATACCGATGGTTTTCTGGTTGATTTTGAGAACAAGAATCTGCACTGCACTTTGCTAGCAATTGGCTGCACCTCACCCATCGTACCTCGTAAAATTCAGGGAAGTAAAGCTCATTTGTGTAGTGTAAGGTCACATTCTTTCCAGCTACTTCGCTGATTTCCTTTTCGTTTGGATCACCGTCACAAAAATCAAAAGCGTTTAAGGGTGATAACAAGCCTACAAAGACAACGCTTACGAGCAGCGGAATTGAGAACATTGTGATCTGAGATGTTTTCCAAGTCACTGAATGTCAGTAAGTCAATACTAGTCCTCCTGTCGTAATTACTAATGCGTAGACAATTTAGACGGCAATTCGGCTTTTGACGAACCTTGTCAAAGTAAGATCGGGACATGGTCAGTAAAGAAACAAGATGTACGCCAAAGCAATTCTAAACAAGGCTTCGTCAATCACGTTCTTTGTTCATTGCTTATTGGCTGATACTTGTCATGTGATATTGGTATCTGATAGCGTTCACCGTTACCTTCCTGCTGACGATAAAGCTATTAGTACGCTGGCAGGTTTCTCAAACAAAGGGAGAGGTGGTTAGGATAGCTGCTAGGGGTTAGGTCAAACGTTTTATTCGAGTTTTTTTTTAATCTTCTATTTTAATACAATCCAAAGATATAGTAAACCTAATTCTCCCTTTGTAAATAAACATCAGTGATATGATTGTGCTCTCCTTGTCGATCGAGTTTTGAAACCACCTACATTTATTGCATTGATGAAGCCTGTCTACATGATTATGATTTTCTGTGCTGCGGTTCAGGTCTATGCTTGTTCAGCACAACAGTTCATAACTACTTATCTGACATTTTTTTATAATAAGAAAATAACTTTAACCGGCTGCGTCCGGCGCATGCGTATTTTAAGGCTACATTATCTGTACTCAGGTACAGTTCATGAATTCTTACAGGATGCATGATTGAGATAGGAAAATTTTCATATCCCTTTCTGCAAATATGAACATAATATGAGCATCAATGTACATCGCGGTTAGTTTGATGAGCACTAGAGTGTGAGTTGCTATGCTGAAATGTAAAGTAAGTAGTGTATGTTGGGGGTCTTTATTATTGATTGATTAAAACTGCTAAATTAATACTTAATTCAATGTGGAAGTGCGGATGCTGGAATTTTCTGATCAAAACTGAAAAAATGAAAGTCTAGTCAAAGACTAGTCACTGCATTATTCTCGTATCAGTTCGTGGAGGAGAAACAGGAGAGGAAATCGAGAATGATTAGTCTACTGCAGCCAGACCCCTTTGTTGAATATTTTGGGGTTTGTTTACGTCACGTACGAGGTGCTCTCCAACATTGCTTTTGAAAATGCGCATTTTCTCCAGAAATGTCACATTTTTACCATTACATTTGATTCATTATTAAAACGACATTTTAACACTCATACCTGTATGCAAACATATCATGGCGCTGTCAAAAACAGAAAAAGAGCAATTCATGGAATTATATCATGACGGATTTTCGTCAAACCTTTATTGTTTTGTTTATTGTATATTTCTGCTTTTATTGAAACCAACCTATCTTTAGAATAACCTATCCCTGTATTTCTAAATAGGTTACTCATTGCGGATATAATCGCTAGTGAAAAATATTTGTCTCGCAATGTATGGTCAACGAGGAATCTAAAAGATCACGATGTTTCGTGCGCCGCTGCAACACTCTGTCAGATGTGATACTCACTACAATTTTGCGTGAGCAGGGTGGCCTTCCACAAGCGGCTGGCTTCTACCACTCCTCGATGGCTGACTCGGGGTATATGACATGAATTAACACATTTGTTGCCAACTAAGCTCAGCATTTCTCAAATACACCAAACCAAAATTTCCCACAAACATTTTTTCATGAATCATAAAGAATTTTACTGATTTTTATCATTCAAATGGGGAAATAATGACATACAGTCCCTTTACTAATTGGCGACCACCGGCATATTATTGTTAAGTTAGCGTTGAGGATTGTGAGGGACTGCTTTCCTTCTTTAAACTGGGTATATTATCACTATCCCGACAGGAGCAGTATTGTTTTAAAAGGTACGGGGTAGTCATGGTAGTATTGATAATGATTATGGACCGTGAACATATCATCGTCCCGATTTCATTTCATTTGAACGATTGTCATTGCATACTCCTTCGGCTGCTTTCTACCCAGGTACCCATTTATACACCTGGTTTTATGTATCATGATACCTCTAATATATGCAACACGATATCTGAAATTGTGTGGAATTATATAGCTGCCAATGCAAATTGCATAAATATTCCCTTTGCTAGTTGCTTCCTTTAAGTCATAAGTGTGAAATTCTGATTTATTTTCTCATATTTTCGTCAATCTGTATCGATGTATTGTATGTTTATAATGGAACCGATATGTGATTTGGTGCGATTCATGTCAAAGCTAAGGGTTTGTTGTGGTAAACATTACGGGACCCGGAATCATGGTAGATCTGTTTTTGACGTCACCACCGGTCCGGATTCCGTTTGATTTCTATGATATAATACTTTTCAGGGGATTCCTTATTCACAGGTCCCCTTGAAATGAAGATTAAAGGTCTCTCATGACCATGATGGAGGTTGGAAACTCCTATTGGTCATTGTCCTGCCATCTCTCACGCGAAATTGGTAAAATATGCTAATGCAACTCTTCAATGTTAAACGGAGCGGGACTATATTGTTATGCTATTTATCATAGGAAAGGATATCATGTTGCTGCATTAGCTCCCTTTCACATAATTGTTGTCTCTCTCCCTCTTCGAAGTATTTAATTGTTTGATCATGTTTCGGTTTCATGCACTCTTGAACATAAGATATCCCCCAATCACTATCACATTTCTCACTCTCTCTCTCAACCCTCTCTACCCAACACTCTATCGTCTCTCTGTCTGTTTGTACAGTATGTATGTCTGTCTGTCTCTCCCTCCCCCTTCCCCCTTCTAGTTAACCTCTCCTTGACTATAGCTATGTTTTCTTCTCCTCTATACTCTCTGTCACGTGCTTTTTGTATAATCACTTTCCATTTTCCCTCCATTACCACATCATTACTCCTTTCAGAGCAGTGCCGTGGTTGAGATAAGTCCCTGGTGATAATTATGGGGACTATATGAACTAGCGCAAGCACATGGAAATTCTAGAGACTTGGTTGGTAGTCTTATAGTTGCAGTCTTTAACTACACACCGAGTTGGACATTTGTCCTTTGTACATTATTTTCATAACGCGGGTGCGGATTTATTATGTGTATTTCCTTCATCTATCTGACATCCGGCTATTGGGTCTACAAAAGGAGATTTGTTTGGGCTAGGGTTAAGGTAAGGGGTCTGGATTAGGGTTAGGATTTAAAAATATGCCATAAGGCTTTCTGCAGTATACTTAAAGGGATAGTTCACCCTGAAATTATTTTTGTTTCATTAAAAGCAGACGCATATCGGTGAAAGTTTGACGAAAATTGGTCAAAAGCACAAAGTTATTTGATTTGAAAGTTTTGATTTTGCGACGTCACGTGCGAGATTTATCCTATATGTTGTGTATTATTTCTCTCCATCATTTGCTTTTTTTTCATGTTAGTTGATGAAGGACATTCTTTTCATAGCGAAACATGTGTCTAATGATGTATCGAACGCACAGTTTAAATGGAAAATATCATTTTAATAAAAATGACATTTTCCAAAAAAAATTGTACACAACATGTGGGAAAGCAACTCGCACGTGACGTTACAAATCAAAACTTTAAAATGAAATAACTCAAATAAATCTTTTCCGTTGAACAATTTTTGTCAAAACTTCGCTAATAATTCTTTCATGTGTCTCCTTGTATTGAAATCACCATAATTTCAGCTCTCCCTTTAATCTAAAAGGGTAGTTTTAGGGTTTTCCTTGTAGAAGAAAAATGCGTAGACCTAATGGCTATAAACCTTCTCTCTATCGACTTTCTGTGTTTACTGAATGTTGAGGTGAGAACTCGCACGCAAGAGATTGCTCTAGCTTTGTTTTCCAGACGAACATCACGAACGTGACAGAGAGGAGAGAGATATCACCATACGTAACTCGAAGTATATAACATACAACATGATAGACCGGATGACATGGATGACAAGCAATTTTTGAAAGTAAATGGGCTTCATGCATTACAAAGACATAAGACAATAAAGAATATCAAAGCGCTAAACAATTACTGTTAACGTTCAAAATATATTCCAGCCGATGCTAACCTGGATTTTATTGATGACATGTAGGAAGAGATTTCAAATTGACAAGAATGGAAGAAGAAACAGGTACTGGGCTTCCTTTTGTATAAATCATTATTCTAAACTGGACTGGTGATGCAAAGGAGCATTAAGTTTACAGCCTGTTTCCTCTTCCTTGTTCAGCTTTGCTTCTCCACCTTCTGATTCTCAATTTTCTCTCATCTTAGCTTTGTGTGATGGTACAATCTTCACCAAGGGACACCTGTCCAATACTTTTACCGAAAGGAAAACTAAAAAAAATACATCAAGTGGCACGCCCATTTTCGGAACCAGCATGCACTCAAACATAGATTGGCATAACGACATTTTGAGAATGAAGACTACTTATTACAAAAACAAGTTTCGTGTAAAGAATATAATTTTTCAACATTTCATTTTTGACATTGCTGCATATTCAGAAGGTCGTCGCACTCCATGATTGCATAAGCATTAAAACGATACACCAATGTAACGATAAATAGTAAAGCTGTCTTATGATACCACATTTATGTACGATAATGAAACAACTTAAGATAAATGACCCCTCAAACCTGAGATGCAGAAGTTTTTGATAGGTTGATATCAAAATTTCATATCACTTATATTTTGAAGTAATTACGACGCAAATAAACATTTACAGAATTACACTAGTACTATACATAAATATGTAGTGAGCAGCTGAACTTGCTAACGAATAAGGAACGGTCTCGCTACTGAACGAATTTCCCCAGTTTCCACCGAATTCCCGTTCTAAAATAATAACTGGGGAAGTAAGATTGAGGTGGGTTTGACACAACCCAACAATTTGATTTATTAAGTTTGAATAGCTAATTTCGAGAAATGTAAGAACATGATTTCTGGTGTTCAACAAGTTATGGAAACAGTGGAGGAATAGTTGCTATGCTGAAATTTTGATTAAGGAGCTATGTATTTTGGGGCTTAGGTACATGACTATTTATGTGATAAGAAAATAAAATTTCAAAGCTGATATTCATAAAGATGTGAATATTTACATATAATGTGCATCACAGTTAGTTTGTTAAACACACTGCACTGGTTTTCACAAACGTACCCAGAGCATAATTCAAAAGATATACACAGAGAAACAGCTTTATACTAGTAACCTACCGACATTTTGAGGTGCTTTCCTTTAATAGCACCTTTTAATGATTTTTGCATTCTCTAGAAAACACGTGTGATGTTTTCAAAAATGTATATCAAATGTGACATTATTTCATTGCGAACACTGCTCTGATTTCCCAGCAACAGGTAGACAACTATTTTACCTAAATATGCATGGACCCTAAGGTCCATGGAATATGCTACATGGTGGTCATGATGGCAGGGTCCATGGTGATATAGAACAAATGGAATGACAAGGTTCAACTAGGTGCTCATTTTTGTACAGAGATCTCATGAAATATATTTTCCATGACAAACTTCAACGTTTGAACAAGCTCAGGCGACGTGTTTTAGGAGCTTTACAATGTCACCTCTGATACGAGCCTTGATACATGAAATCCTTCCATTAATAGTGCCGTTTTCTTGGAATGTGTAAAAACATTAAGAAACATGACACTTTATAAAAATCAATTACTACTAGTAAAACGAGCTGTTCACTTATTAATCTTTTAAATTAATGTTCTTAAAATGAAATGATCTTTTTGACGTCTATTATTCTTAGAGAGCGGTGACACGGAGGACATTCTCACACAGGGAGTACACCTACATCTCACATCTTGGGTTGCTATGGGAAATCACATGTTACTTGGGAATGGTGGAGGGGCTGGAAACTCGACAAAATCTGATGAATTACTTTGCGTGAGGCTTCGTCCCTTGGGAAATAGACGAGATGTGTTGGAGTAGACATGCTGTGGTCTGATTGGTTCCTCATAGTAGTCATCTAAACCAGCTGCCTCGTACTTTATCTCACAGGAAGAGGTCGAGATGGCACCACTGCCAGCTTGTTCCTTGACCGCCATCCGTCTATCTACATCATCGTCGGTTCCAATCATGTCAATGTCAAAGTCAGCACTACCGACCTCGTTCATTGCCTGATATACATGATATAGCCGTTCGTCAAATACTGATGTGTTGGTGTTAACATGCTCTTGTTGGGTCGACGTGTTCGACGTTGGCAAATCACCAGTACCAACGGTCTTACACTCGTTTTTGACCTGTTCGCTTGCCTGCCGTCTTCCCATCGAGCTATGAGGCTGAGATGGTGGGTACGATGGCGAGGAGGTTGAATCAGAAGCATCATGATCCAGCTGTGAGTTCATGACGAGAAGAGCACCCATAGATACAGGGTTAGCACGCTGGATGTTGTGAGTGCACCCTTGGTATTTCTGCCAAAGGAAATAGATCAATCCACATGTGATAATATTTAGTGCAAGGCTACATGCACATACTGCTGTCACTATTATGAACTCATGTCTACTGATCGGAGTTAGAGTAAGTGTTGCGTTGTCTTCAGTATCGTCAGACATTGGCTTGGTGGTTAATTTTCTGCTGGCGAGCGCTGGAGTTGCCATGACTGTGTTATTCAAATTAATAACAGTCTGATCCACATCCGTGGCAGTTTCTGTTGTTTCCGGTGGACTAGTCGTCAAACCCCTCTCTGAAATCGTAACGGTTACAGAGATAAGTTTACAAGTCCGGTGAGTGGATTTAACTACGTGCACCAGATTGTAAATTCCAGAATCACTCACATCGGTATTCACGATGCTCACATCGAACGTCACATTGAGCCACGATGTCACAATCCTTTCACCAACCATTATGAAATGATACCGGGAGTTTTCCGGTTGATTGCGATAACAAGTTTCTGCACTGCACCTCGCTAGCCATTTGCTGCACGTTACCCATCTTAACTCGTAAAAATCAGACAAGTAAAGTTCCTTTGTGAAGTGTAAAGTAACGTTCTCTCCGGCTACCGCGTTGATATCCAATTCGTTTGGATCACCATCACAAAAATTAAAAGCGTTTAAGGGTGACAATAAGCCTAAAAGGACAACGCTTACGAGCAGAGTAATCGAGAACATTATGATCTGAGATGTTATCAAAGTGACTGAATGTCTGTCAGTCAATACTAGTCTCCGTGTCGTGATTACTAATGCGTAGCCAATTTAACGACAATTCGGCTTTTGACGAACCTTGTCAAAGTAAGTTCGGTCCATGGTCAGTAAAGAAACAACATGTACGCAAAAGCAATTCTAAACAAGACTTCGCCAATCACGTTCTTTGATCATCGCTTATTGGCTGACGCTTGTCATGTGATATTGGTATCTGATATTTTAAAAGCGTTACCTCCCTGTTGGAGAACTATTAGTAGGCTGGCAAGTTTCTCAAACAACGGGAGAGGGTGTCCTAGTGTGATGCTATGGGGGTTAGGTCAAATGCTGCATTCGTGTTTTTTTTCTTCAATTGTTCATTTTCAATACATTCCAAAGGATTTAGTAAGCCTTGTTCTCCATTTGTAAATTAACATCAGTGAGCTAATTGTGCTCTTCTTTTCCTTCGAGTTTTGAAACCATTTTCATTTATTGCATTAAAGCTTGTTTACATAATTATGATTTTTAGCATGTTCGGTGCTGTGGTCCAGGTGTATGCTTGTTCAGCACAACAGTTCATGACTACTTAGAGGATCAATCATTATGAGAGGGAAATCATTTTGGAAAGCTGATATCCCTTTGTGCAAATGTGTACAATATGGTAAAGCATCAATGTACATCGCGGTAAGCTTGATGAACAAACTACACATGTTTTTCACAAACATACCCAGAGAATATTTCAAAACATGTACAAACAGCTTACTAGTAAGCTACTAGTAGCCTACAGACATTATGAGGTTCTTTAATGAGTTGCTTTTCATAAGTGCCATCCGTCTATCTGCATCATCATTGGTTCCAATCATGCCAATGTCACAGTCAGCATTGTCCATTGCCTGATGTACATGATGTAGCCATTCATCAGATACTGATATGTGGGTCTCAACATGCTCCTTAACCAAGTTAACGCTAATGTGTTCACTCGCTCAACTTCATCGGTATTCACGATGCTCACAATGAAAGTCTGTTGCACCACAAATTGTCGCCCCTGCACACACTGTCGCCGGCGACAATTTGAAATATTAAGACATGCACTGAGGGAGGGAACGAAGTCCCCATGATAACAAGAGAGTAATTGACATGTAAGGCGCTATGTTGATTTCGAGGGTGGGGGGGCTCCTCCTTGTCCCCTCATTAGATGAGTACGCAACTACATGTGTATGTTATATCATCATTGGTTAGTGTACAGTTTGGATAAATTTTCTTAACATCTTGGACCGCAAGGCGCATTTCTGAGCTGGTGGGCGAGGGAAAAAGGGGGGGGGGGGGAGGGTGGCTACTTCATGACAGATGGAATCCCAACTTGTAACAATTTTTTCCCATTGCCTCTGTCGAGTTTTGATGAAATCTAACATTCATTTTGAGATATTTATCCCATTTTTAGAACCTAATTAGGTCCTCTTTTCCGAGGTGACTTCTTCCAACTTGGTTAAAGACAGTCATGTACCTTTGAAAAAAAGTAAAAAAAAATATGTGTGATTTGCCCTCTGGGGGGGGGGGAGGGCATTTGTGGGCTCCCCCCCCCCCTTGCCACTTGCGTACCATCAATTTAGTAACTTAGGTACCTATCATTATTTGTTTACTATGTATTCTTTTGAAAAGGTAAAAAATAAGAGGAACTGGGGCTTTTTGGGGGGAGGAGGGGGGGCTACCCCCTGGCTCCTTGCCTCTTTTGTTTTCCCCATTCTAACAGATTAAGGTCCCTAATACCTGTTTCCAGTTATATATTCGGGAGAAAAGTATTTAAAAAATGAAAGAAAGTTTCCTCCTGGGGCGTTTGGGGGGCTACCCCCCCCCCCTTTCCCCTTACCACTTGTGTACCCCAAGTTTAACAAATAATGGTCCCTATTACCTAAGGATAATCAAGTTTGGTTAAAATCCAGTTACATGTATTTATTTTTCTGAAAAAGTCAAAAAGAAGAGGAAGTTACCCCATAGGGGCAATTTTTTTTTGTGTGTGTGTGTGGGGGGGGGGGGGGGGGCTACCCCTCCCGGTTCTCTTTGCCATTTTGTGTTTACCCCTGGGACGTTTTGGGGGATAACCCCCGCCCACCTTCTCCAGCCCCTTGCCACTTGTGTACCCAAAATTTAACAGCTAATGGTCCCTATTACCACAGGATGATTCCTACCTAGTTTGGTTAAAATCCAGTCATTTATTCTTGAGAAAATGTCCCAAAAAGCCCCCTTGCGACTTATGACCACACATTTGAAAAAGGTAAGGTACGTATTGCCTAAGGATGATTCCTCTCAAGGTGTTTTTTTTTCTTTCGAAAAGAAGTATAAATAACATACAGGGGCCCATTGAGCACTTTGGGGGTTGCCTCCAGGTGCCCCTGAAAACATTTTGAGATGCCTCTATATCTAATATTGTTCCAATATATTATGATTTATATATATATATATATATATATATATATATATATATATATATATATATATATATATATGATTTTGAATATGTGTGCCAAATTTGGTGCTGGAAATATGTGGTAAAACTCATACCTGTTTGAAAGCTTATCATGGCGTTGTCAAAAACAGAAAAAGAACAATTTATGGAATTATACTGCACAAAATATTATGAAGGATTGTCGTCAAGCCTTCACTGTTTTCTTTCTTTGTTTCTGCTGTTACTGAAACCCACGTATCTTCACGGTGAACTATCCCTTTAATGCTAAATAGGTTACTCATTGCGAATATAATCGTTAGTGATAATTGTTTGCCTCGCAATATATGGTCAACAAGGAATCTAAAAAGATCACAACGTTTCGTGCACCGCTGGAACATTTCGTCAGGTGTGATACTCACTATAATTTTGCGTGAGCAGGGTGACCTACTGCAGGCTACTGGCTTCTACCACTCCTCGATGGCTCACTGATGGTGGCTGAACACAATTGTTGCCGAATAAACTCGGCATTTCATGTACATTTCATGTATTTCATGTACACCCAACCAATAAAGTTCCCACAATTTTTTTTCATAAATCATTAAGAATTTTACTGATCGTCATCATTCACATGGGGAGGTAATAACAGACAATGCCTTTACTAAAAGGCGCGCACCGGCATATCATTGTTAAGTGAGCGCTCGGGATTGTGAGGGACTGCTTTCCTTTTTTAAACTGGGCATATTATCACTATCCTGACAGGGGCACTATTGTTTGAAAAAGGTACAGGGTAGTCATGGTAGTATTAACAATGATTATGGACCGTGATCATATCATCGTCCCGATTTCATTTCAGTTCAACGATTGTCATTGCATACTCCTTCTGCTGCTTTCTACTCAGGTACCCATTTATATACCTGGGTGGAAAGCAGCAACGTGGATACTATATCTTGCAGGAGGATGCAAGTGCCATGGTTAGGCTTCAAACTGGAACCTCGAGATCTCTTTTTAAAGTTGACAACCATTATACCATGACCACTCTAATGTATGCAACACGATATGAATCTGACATGATGTAGGATCACGATGGATCTATATTTGAAGTCACCGCGGGTCCGAATACCATTTGACAATGTTTGATTTCAATGATTTAATACTTATTTGATTGATTTAATTACTCAATTTTTCGTCAATCTGTATCGCTGTATTGTTTGTTTATAATGGTAGCGATAATCAGCTTTGTTGCGATTAACGTCAAAGCTAAAGGTTTGTTATGGTAAATACGGAATCATGGTAGATCTGTTTTTGATGTCACCACCGATCCGAATCTTATTTGATTTCAATGATTTAATACTTTCGAGCGTATTCTTAATTCACAGATCCCCTGTAATGAAGATTAACCGTTTCTCATCATGATGGCGATTTGAAACTCCTATTGGTCACTGTCCTGCCATCTCTCACGCGAAATTGATAGACTACACGAATGCAACTCTTCAGTATTTAAGGAGCGGAACTATTGTAATAGTTTCACGTAATTGTTGTCTCTCTTCCTCTGCGGAGTCTTCTATTGTTCGATCATGTTTCGATTTCATGCACTCTTGAACATAAAATATCCTTCCGCTCACCATCACATTTCTCACTCTCTCTCTCAACCCTTTCTACCTCACACTCTACCATCTCTCTGTCTGTATGTACAATTTGTCTGTGTGTCTGTCTCTCTCCCCACTCCCCTCTCTAGTTGACCTATCCCTGACTATATCTCTGTGTTTCTGTCCCCTCCATACTCTTTGTCGCGTGCTTTCTGTACAATTACTTTCCATTTTACCTCCATGACCACATTACTGGGCTAGGGTTAATGTAAGGGGTCTGTATTAGGTTTTAAAATCATCTCATAGGGTTTTGTGAAGTTCACTTAAAGAGATAGTTTACCCTGAAATTATTTTGGTTTCAATAAAAGGAGACAATTGAAAGAAACATATCAAGTACAAATGTACACAACATATGGGAAGGCACTTTGCACCTCACGTTACAAAATCAAAACTTTAAAATTTTTGTCAAACCTTCAAGTCGTTTTCTTTCATGGGTCTCCTTGTATCAAAAGCAAAATACTTTCAGGGTAAACTATCCCTTTAATCTTAAAGAGGAGTTTTAGGATCTTCCTTGTGAGCGAAATGGGCGTAATCCCTCCCTCTATGATAAACCGAATGACATGGATGACAAGCAATTTTTGTAAGTAATGGGCTTCATACATGGCATAGGCAAAGGACAATAAGGAATATCAATGTGCTAAACAACTGCTGTTAACGCTCAAAATATAGTCCAGTCTTAGGCTCAGCTGGAAATTGCTGATGACATATATGACGAGACTGATATAAAACTGACAAGAATGGAAGAAGAAACAGGTACCTGGCTCCATTTTGTATAAATCATTATTCAAAACTGGACCGATGATGCAAATAAGTGTTAATTTGACAGCCTGTTCCTTCTTCTTTGATTGATTGTTCATCCTCACTTCTCCACCTTCTCATCTTAGCTTTGTATGATTGCACCAAGGGACACCTGCTACATACTTTAACCGAAAGAAAAACTAAGAAAACATAAAGTGACGCGCCCACTTTTGGAAACAGCATGCACTCAAACATAGATTGATAGACCGTCATTCTGAGAATGAAAACTAATTATTAGAAAAAACAACTTTCGTGCAAAGAATAGTTATTTCCGCCATTATCAAATCACTGTCATTAAAGAGAATCAGACATACACAATACCGCCTGTTTGCGTTATAGTTCATGGGAGTGAAATTCTGTGCAGTAAATTTCACCTCCATACTATGTATTGAGAATTTGCTTTTGGCATTGTCTAACTCTCGATTATCCCTAGAATACAAATATCTATATTATGTATTTTGGCATTTTCCCTTTCATTTCACGCACTTTTAATGCGACAGTATAAAAGCAAAAGAAAATCTTAGCATAGTCGTCGTTGTCATTTAGTTTATTTTGTTCAGATAGCGTTGAACGGACTGGTACCAAAGTATATTCAGTGATGATGGTAACCATGATTACGATATGTGTTATGTATCTAAAGGATGATGTACAAGCACATCGTATAATCATTTCAGTTTGACATCATCTGTGATGTATATAGACCCCTCAAAAAGTTCTGAAACTCTGGTTTGACGGGTAATACATGTATATCGCTTATCGCTTCATTATCGTACGTGACTGTGGTATTATTAATAAGCTCTATTTTTCCTTTTGACCTTGGTGTACCATTTGCTATGATCATGCGATCATGGAATGTGCAGTATTTCGGAATATGGAGGAAAGACACAAATTAAATGTTGCAAAATTCACTGCTTTCACTCCATTTCTTTTGGACATATAATGCATTTCAAATTAACAATGAACGTTCACGCATCGCCGCATCAAGATCATTCAAACTTATTTCATGTGCAAAATAAACGGAAAACATAGAATTTCGCAACCTTCATTTTGTTGTTGTTGCATATTCCGAAGGTCATCGCAAACCATGACTGCGTAAGCATTACAAACGATACATCATTGTAAAGATAAAATAGTCAAGCTGTCTTATAATACCACATTTATGTACAGTAATGAAGCAACTAAAGATGAATGGCCCCTCAAACCTGAGATGCAGAACTTTTTTTAGGGCTTTATATTAAAAGTTCATATCACTAATATTATTTTTGAGTAATTACTACGCAAAGAAACATTGACATAAGTTCACTAGTAATAAACATGAATAGCGAACGCTAACCTTGCCAACAAATAAGGAACGGTCTTGCTATTGAAAGAATTTCCACAGTTTCCACTTAATTGCCGTTCTGAAATGTTCTCTCCCTTTATAGCCTCATTCAAACTAACATGAAATTAAACAATAAAAATGTTCAGACAAGTCCTATATAAACAATACTCATACTATTGGCGTTTACAAAAATATATACAGCTTGCAGTTTCTACACACTGCATAACTATGTTCGTCATTAAATGTATGAATGGATAGGCTCTGACAATCACAGTGTACGTATCGGAGGTGACAGCATGACGTATAGTCGAAGGTGACAGCATGACAATTAGAGAATCAAGTACACGTTCTGACTACAAATACTATATTAAATTAAATCTAAAAGTCTCTAACAAGTATAAAGTTACAGGACTCAGAGTACGTATCTAGCTTGATCAATATTTTTTTACTTTTAACAAAATTAGAGATATCCAAGTACAAGTTATAGCCTACATGATATGTATTTTGCTATTATCAGTGAAGGTGCTATGTTGTCAAGGACTTGTCACAATTTAAACAACGTGATCACACTGCGATAAAGCGGACCTAAGCTTGCGTAGAAAATTTACATTGCAGGGGAATATATAATTTCTTACACATACAAATAGAGCACAGTGGAATATGATGCGCTCTCAGGAACAAGTTGTGCATATTTGATTCAATTAATTTTTACAATAAACGACCGTATACTCATATTCTTTACAAGCTTTCCTTACCAGTCAAATTTCGTAGAAATAGTTGTCAATTTTGATAGTCACCAACTCAAAAATGACAACTCGAAGTAAGCAGAAATTCATGGATGGCAAATTTGTTGGGTGCGAATAATCTTTTGAATGGTTGTGACATGTTTAATTCAGGATCATACAATTTGTGTGTTTCATATAGGTTATTCAGAACAGAGCAATATCCTTTATGTACCACGCCTGCCTATTTACAGAGTCTCAACCACACATAATCATCATGAATTATGTATTAATCATTCTTGGAAACTTTGGCTACTCTTCCCGAAATTAGATATCTTGGGCCATATTAATGAAAGCTTACTCGCCTATATAGTTGGTTACTACAATGCTTGCATTTCGATGTACGTAAGTAACTAACTAGGCTTAGTAAGGGTTCATGAATATGGCCCCAGGAATATTTGAGTTATTTCACCATTAGTGCGATAAATCCAAAAACTTACTGACGTACAGTGTATGAATCTACTGCTTTGTGTCATTTAAAGTTTGTACCCTCCTTCCACGCCTAGCTGGTAGGTTTGGTGGAGTGGCGGCTGCGGTGCTTAAAGGATATTGTCAGGTTTTAAATTATCTTTTTAAAGTTTATCAACAAATGACTGACGAATTAAGTATTTGCAAAAACATGATAAATGCAGAATTAACACTCTCTGCGCCCGTAAAGATACACATCATTCATTTAAGGTGTTTCAACTAAGGGATGCTCAATCAAACATTTCTTCTCCTTTTGTCTTACACACAGTATAAATATGACTGTATATATCGGTATCGGCGCATTAGTATTTCTCAAATATCATCATTGCCAATAACGAGGATGTACATATGATACAGACAATCTCACAATATTAACTTTTTCCGGTAAGCTTCGACAAGGTCTTTACGAAATCGCGTGCATTGATATTTTTGAGCACGTGCTTTAATTTATCGCGACGCAGATTCTGACAACGATGTTATGTATTAACGATTCAGGTGAACTGTAAAATGACGTTACCATCACAACAAGTAGTAAGCTCATTCTGCTGGAAGCAAAGTAATAAGACACTTTGTCTATTCTTACTGGTAAATCATTTCACATTCCCATTTTATCAGTACCATAAAAATGTGGGTTTTAATGTCTTGCGATTTGCAACTCGATTACATTTTCCATTAAGTGTGCGAAAGATCAATAATCCTTGCACAATATATAATAAGCGACATGCTTTAGGAGCTTAACAACGTCATTTCTGATACGCCTTGATACGTGAATTCCTTCAATTAATGTTGCCATCTCCTTGGGATGTGTACACCAAGAAACAAGAAAGACATTATCCGAATCAATTACGACTCTCAAAGCGAGCTCTTCACTTATGCATTACGTGATTTGATGCATTCACGTAATTTGATGCATTTAAAATGAAATCCTCCTTTTGACATCTATTACCTATTAAGAGCGACGATATCAAGGACATTCTCACACACGTAGTACAACCACATCTCACATCTCGGGTTGCCATGGGAAATCACACGTTAGTTGGGAACGGCGGAGGGGCTGGAAACTCGACAAAATCTGATGAATTACTTTGCGTGAGGCTTCGTCCCTTGGGAAATGGACGAGATGTGTTGGAGTAGACATGCTGTGGTCTGATGGGTTCCTCATAGTAGTCATCTAAATTAGCTGCCTCGTACTTTATCTCACAGGAAGAGGTCAAGACGGAACCACTGTCAGCTTGTTCCTTGAGCGCCATCCGTCTATCTGCATCATCACCGGTTCCAATCTTGCCAATGTCACAGTGAGCATTACTGACCTCGTCCATTGCCTGATATACATGATGTAGCCGTTGATCAGATACTGATATGTTAGTCTCTTCATTCTCTTGTTGGATCGACGTGTTTGACGTTGGCAAATTACCAGTACCAACGATTGTACAGTCGCGTTTGATCTGTCCACTTGCCTGCCGTGTTCCCATCGAACGTTGAGCCTGAGATGGCGGGTACGATGGCGAGGAGGTTGAGTCAGATGCATCATGATCCCGCTGTGGGTCCAAGACGAGAAGAGCACCCATAGATACAGGGTTAGCACGCTGGATGTTGTGAGTGCACCCTCGGTATCTCTTACAAAGGAAATAGATCAATCCACATGTGATGATATGTATTGCAACGCTACATGTTCCAACAACTATAATCACAATCATGAACGTGTTTTTACTGATCGGAGTGGAAGTAAGTATCGAGTTTTCTTTAGTATCGTCAGACAAGGGTTTGGAGGTTAATTTTTCACGGGCGAACGGTGCTAATGTGGACACGTTTGAGAGCGCTGTGTTACTCAAAGTGATAACAGTCTGACAAATCGTAACGGTTACAGACATAATTTTACAACTCCAATGTGTGGATTTGACCACGTACACCAGATTGTAAATGCCAGAATCATCCACAACGGTATTCACGATTCTCATATCGAACGTCATATTGAACAACGATGGCGTAATCCACTCACCAAATGTTGTAAAATGATACCGTTGGTTTTCTGGTTGATTTTGAGAACAAGATTCTAAACTGCAGTTCGCTAGCCATTGGCTGCACCTCACCCATCGTACCTCAATAATGTCAGAGAAGGGAAACTTCTTTCCATAGTGTAACGTCACATTCTCTCCAGCTACTACGCTGATTTCCTTTTCGTTTGGATCTCCATAACAAAAATCAAAAGCGTCTAATGGTGACAATAAGCCTAAAAAGACAACGCTTACGGGCAGAGGAATCAAGAACATTGTGATCTGAGATCCTATCCGAGTCACTGAATGTCTGTAAGTCAATACTAGTCTCCCTGTCGTAATTACTAATGCGTAGACAATTTAAAGACAATTCGGCTTTTGACGAACCTTGTTAAAGTATAAAGATCGGTTCATGGTCAGTAAAGAAACAAGGTGTACGCCAAAGCATTCTAAACTAGGCTTCACCAATCACGTTCTTTCTTCATCGCTTATTGGCTGACACTTGTCATATGATATTGGTACTTGATAATTTACAACCGTTATTTCCTGTTGACGATAAAACTATTAGTACGCTGGCAAGTTTCTCAAACAACGGGGGGGGGGGGGGGTTAGGGTGGGATGCTTTTTCCGTGAATCGGTATATAAATCCAATATAGTGTATGGATTTGTCAACGTTGGTCGCGCAAATGAGTTCAAACACAAAATCCTACTATAGGGACCCAAGCACAAGGTAGTGTCCGCTCATTATGCAAACTTTTACTATTTACCGCTATATATACTAATAAAAAGATATTGGCCGGTATGTATGCAAATGAAGTATTTTGCTAGGATGGTTGAATGTTAGCCATGCCTGTCAATCATCAGGTAAAAGGATTATCGAGTTGAGGTATAGAATATACAAATAAAAACCGCTCTGACGGACATGGTTTTATACTATAGGCACTAGTTGATTCCAAAACGTTTCTATTGTCATGAGGACACAGGCTGAGGGATAGCAGCATTATTTTGAGATCACCGCGAGTTCAAAGAAGTTCTCCATTTATTCACCTTGTAATGCATTGTTTTTATGATTTAATAATACCAGTAGAGCAGGTGCCAAAATAGACGCCCTCTAGGGTGCGAGCATAACCATGATTAGGTCACACTCCCCTAATAGCTGGGGAAGTAAGATTGAGGTGAGTTTGACACAACCCAACATTTGATTTCTTATTTTTGAAAAGCTTATTTCCAAAAATGTAAGGACATGATCTTTTATATAGCACCAGTTATAGCAACACTAGAGTGAGACTTGCTATGCTGAAATGTACAACAAATAGTGTATTTTGAGGACTTTGTTATTGATTTCGATGACAGTGCCATTTTACTATTTTGAGGAAGTCTTCTTTGCAATCAAGACGGGGTGTTGTTCGAGCCACTTTATATACTCTTTACGTGATTTTCGAATAAGATGGTATGAACGCATGATTATATGAGGAAAACTGCTGTTGGAATTTTCTGATCCAAACTGAAAATATAAGGTCTAGTCTACGACTTATCAATGCACCATTATCGACTTTTCTCAGTCCGTGCAGGAGAAGCAGGAGAAGAAATCGAGAATGATTAGTTAACTGCAGCCAGACCCTTTTGTTGAATATTTCGTTTTTTTGTGACGTCACGTGGGAGGTGCTCTACAAAATGCTGTGTACAATTGTGTACAGATATGCATCTGTTTACCTTTTCATTTGATTCATCATTTGAAATACGTTTTAACACGCATACATGTATGAAAACAAATCACGGCGTTGTCAAAAACATAAAAAGAAATGGAATTATACTGCACACAACTTTATGACGGATTTTCGTCAAACCTTTACTGATTAGTCTCTTTTATATGTCTGCTTTTATTGAAACCAACTTGGCTTCGAGGTAAAGTATCCCTGTAATGCTAGATAGGTTATTTATTGCGGATATAATCGCTTGTGATAATCGTTTGGCTCGCAATGTATGGTAAACGTAAAATCTAAAAAGATCACGACGTTTCGTGCGCCGCTGCAACACTTCGTCAAGTGTGATACTCACTACAATTTTGCATCACACCTGACGAAGTGTTGCAGCGGCGCACGACACGACGTGATCTTTTTCAGATTCATTTTTGGCCATACATTGCGAGACAAACGATTATCCCTTTAATGTTTGCGATTGCAATCCTCAACAATGTGTCAGTATTTCACGCGGGGACTTTTGAATCCAGCAACTGATAATCTGAAGAGTCAAAGAGTTTATCTAACTCGGAGTCTGCTTCATACCTTCTTCCGTTTTCTTGAGCTTTCAGAGTCTTCTTTCGTCAGCAGGGTAGCCTTCTGCAGGCTACTTGTTTCTACCACTCCTCGATGGCTGACTCGGGGTATATTACATGAATTAACACAATTATTGCCAACTAAACTCGGCAGTTCTCATGTACACCCAACCAAAAAAGGCCCCACAGGCTTTTTTTCAGAAGTCATCAAGAATTTTACTGATTTTCATCATTCAAATGGGAAAGTAATGACATACAATGCCTTTACTAAAAGGCGAGCACCGACATACATGTTTCATGGTTAATTGAGCGCTTGGGATTGTGAGGGACTGCTTTCCTTCTCTAAACTGGACATATTAACATATGGGCATGTGAAATGTGACATGATGTAGAATCACAATAGATCTATATTTGAAGTCACCGCGTGTCCGATTCCCGTTTGACAATGTTTGATTTCAATGATTTAATACTTTTGAGGGGATTCTTAATTCACAGGTCCCCGTGAAATGAAGAATAACGGTTTTTAATGACCATGCCGGTTCCAAACTCCTCTTGGCTATTGTCCTACCATCTCTCATGCGAAATTAATACACTATGCTAATCCAACTCTCACTTTACTATGGTAATAGTTCTAGTTTATAAATGCTATTCATAATAGGAAAGCACATAATATGTATGCTTCATAGCTCCCTTTAACATAAATTTTGTCTCTCTTCTTCTTCGAAGTCTTTAACTGTTTGATCATGTTTCGGTTTCATACCATCTTGAACATAAAAAATCCTCCCACGCACCATTACATATTTCACTCTCTCTCTCTCTCTCTCTCTCTCTCTCTCTCTCTCTCAACTCTCTCTACCCCACACTCTTTTGTCTCTCTTTGTATCTGTCTGTCTCCCCACCCAACACCATGCCTTTTTGACATGCGGATCTGTTATGTTTATCTCATTCATCTATCTGATATCTAGGTAGTTGGCCTACAAAAGCAGATATGTATGGGCTAGGGTTAAGCTAAGGGGTCTGTACTAGGGTTAGGTATTAAAAGTATGCTATAGGGTATTTTGAAGTTTACTTAAAGAGATAGTTCACCCTGAAATTATTTTGGCTTCATTCAAAGGAGACACTTGAAAGAAATATGTCAGTGAAGGTTTGACGAAAATCGGTCAAAGGAAAACAAAGTTATTTGATTTTGCAGTTTTAACTTTGTAACGTTACGTGCGAGCTGCTCTCCCATATATTGTGTATTAATTTTTCCATAAATTACCTTTTTTATGTTCTTTGATGAAGGAATACATTCTTTTCATAGCAATATGTGTGTAAAAAGATGTGTTTAATGATACATTGAACGCAGAGGTAAAATAGTAAATACCCTTTTAAGAAAATTGACATTTTCCAAAAAAATGTACATAATATGTGGGAAAGCACCTCTCACGTGACGTTACAAATCAAAACTTTAAAATCAAATAACTCAAATAAATCTTTTCCTTGCTTTCCAGACAAACATCAGGAACGTGACAGAGAGGAGAGAGATATTGCCATACGTAACGCGAAGTATATAACATAAAACATGATAGACCGGATGACATGGATGACAAGCAAGTTTTGTAAGGGAATGGGCTTCATGCATTACATAGACAAAGGACAAGAAGGAATATCAATGCGCTAAACAACTGCTGTTATCGCTCAAAATATAGTCCAGTCTTAGGCCGATGCTGACATGGAAATTGAATTGATGACATGTAGGATGAGATTTAAAACTGACAAGAATGGAAGAAGAAACAGGTACCTGGCTCCTTTTGAATAAATCATTATTCGAAAGTGGACTGGTGATGCATATAAGTGTTAATTTCACAGCCTGTTTCTTCTTCCCTGTTGATTGATTGTTCATCTTCACTTCTCCACCTTCTGATTCTCCCTTTTCTCTCATCTTAGTTTTGTCTGAAGGCACAATTTCCACCCAGGGACACGCTTTCACATACTTCTACCGAAAGAAAAACTCAAATAACATCAAGAGACACGCTCACTTTTGGAAACAGCATGCACTCAAACATGGATTGACAGACCGTCATTCTGAGAATAAAAACTACTTATTAGAAAAACAAGCTTCATGCAAAGAATATTTTTTTTCCGCCATTATCAAATCACTGTCATAAAAGAGAATCACACATACATAATACCACCTGTTAGCATTATATTTCATGGAAGTAAAATTTTGTGTAGTAGATTTCACCTCTGCTCCATAGCATGTATTGAGAATTTGCGTTTGACATTCTGTAACTCTTGATATTCCTAGAATACAAAAATCGATATTATGTATTTTGGCGTATTTTTCCCTTTCATTTCACGCACTTCAAAGCGACAGTATAAAAGCGAAAGAAAATCTTAACATAGTCTTGATGGTCATTTAGTTTATTTTATTTAGACAGCGTTAAATGAACTGGTACCAAAGTACCTGGTATCACTTTGACATAATCTATGATGTATACAAACTCCTAAAAAAAGTTCGGCAACTCAAGTTTTACGGGTAAGACATGTGTATCGCTTATCGCTTCGTTATCATTAATAAGCTTCATTTTCCTCTTCACATTGTTGATATGGGCAAAGACACAAGTCAAATGTTGCAGAATACACTGGTTTCAACAGCAAAGGCTCCATTTGTTTTGAAGATACAATGTGTTTCAAATTAACAATGAACGTTCACGCATCGCCGAATTAACATCATTTAAACTGTTTTCATGTGCAAAACAAACAAAAAACATTTTTCACATTGTTGCAATGGTCGTTGCAATGGTTGTCGCAATCTATGATTGCGTTAGCATTAAAAATGACACATCATTGTAAATATATATAGTTTAGCTGTGTTATAATACCGCATTTATGTACGATAATGAAGCAACTAAAGATAAATGATCCCAATAACCTGAGATGCAGAACTTTTTTGAAGGGTTTGTATTAAAAGTTCATATCACTAATATTGTTTTAGAGTAATTACTACACAGATAAACGTTTACATCGGCATACTAGTGATGTACATTACTAGCGAACACTAATCTTGTTAACAAATAATGAACGGTCTTGCTACTGAACGAATTTCCCCAGTTTCCACTGAGTTGCCGTTCTGAAATTTCTATCCCTTACGTTTAATCAAACTAAATGGAATTAAACAATTGTTCATGTGAAATAAAAAAAAAAGATAACTAACATGACTAAAGTGCATGTTTTTGGTTAATATTACTCTTGACATAATAGACACATAAGAGAGTGTTAAACAAGTGATTTGAAGGCGTGCGTATATTACTGACTGTTCCATCTTTCTCCTACTATTACAAAAATATATACAGCTTGTAGTTTCTACAAAGTTTAAGTTCTTCATTATATGTAAGAATAAGTAGACTCTGACAATTACAGTGTACGCATAGGAGGTGACAGCATGACAAATATTTGAAGGTGACAGCATGACAAATGGAGATCTCCGAGTGATACACGTTCTGGCTACAAATACTATATTAAAATAAAATCTAAAAGTCTCGACCAAAAATATAAATTTACAAGTCACGATTTATCTATCTTGGTCATTTCGAAAAGCTCACTTTTATATCAATATTTGTGTACTGTTAAAATTATGATGTTAATATATCAAAGGTGAGATGTTAAACTTTGCAAGTTATAGCCTATATGATTCATATTTATCTTGTTCTATTATCGATGTAGGTGCTTTGTTGTTAATGACTTGTGAAAATTCAAACAACATGATCACACATCAATAAAACTTCAATGAACTTGCGTAGAAAATTTATATTGCAATGAAAATAAACAACTCCTTACACATAAAAAAAAGAGCACAGAGGAATATAATGCCTTCCCAGTAACCAGTTGTGCATTATTGATATAAGTTTGAGGACAATTCTAGAAATTATTACCATTACAATAAACGACCGTATGCTCATATTCTATACAAGATTCCACTTTCAGCTAAATATCGGAGCGGGAGTTGTCACTTTTGATAGTTACCAACTCAAAATGACAACTCAAAGAAAACGGAAATGTATTGTATGATAAGTTCATGGATGGTAAATTGGTTTGGCGCCAATTATCTTTTAAATGATTATGACATGTTTAGCTCAGGAACATGACCTTTGTGTGTATCATATCGTTAATTCAGAACAGAGCAATATCCTTTATGTACTACACCTGCCTATTTACAAAGTCTCAACCATACAGAGACAGCGTGAATTATTAATCATTCTTGGTGGCATTGGCTAATCTTCCCGGAATTAGATATCTAGAATAATTGGCTTATTTCACTATTAGTGCGACAAAACCAAATACCTACTGACACACAGTGTATGAATCTACTGTTTTGTGTCATTTAAAGTTTATACCCTCCTTCCACGCCTAGCTGCTAGGTTTGGTGGAGTGGCGGCTGCGGTGTTTAAAGGATATTGGCAGGTTTTGACTTGATTATCTTTTTAAAATCTGTCAACAAGTTACTAACAAATTAAGTATTACAAAATATGTTGCATGAAATAAGACACTTGGTTTATTCTCACTGGCAAATAATTTCACATTACCATTTTATCAAAACCACAAGATTGTGGTTTTAAATGTCTTGGGATCTGCGACACAATTATATTTGCCATTAAGTGTACCAAAGATCAATAATGCTTACACAATATATAACCAGCCTTATTGTGGTACTTGCTTAGTGACAATACAATATGAAAACTAAAGCTAAAGACTACCATGCAATTTACCTAATAATTGCTGCATACCTCACGAACAGGATTTAGGAGTGCATAGTCAGACGAGTCAAATAAGAAGTCAATTGATTCATCGCCTTCTTGGTCATTCCTAGCAACCTGACGAGGACCCACTTTACCGGAAACAGACTCAGTAGATGCACACTTAGTCGTACGTTGAAGGTTATGGGGTTCTGCGTACAGGTTTTCGACGTCGAAATCGTAATCATGTTTGCTTTCTTCAGTGGGGAGGCGCGCGGGGTTGGACACCGCTCCTAAATTGACCCTCGCTTCTCCCGCTGTTGCTGGACACGATGGAGAGTCGTATTTATCTCCTGGTACTGGGATGTATGACTGCTTACTTTTCTTGGTCGTGGCTTTCTTTTTAGGGTTTGCATAGAGGTCTTCACGATGAACATCAGGACTATGCATGTGACTAATGAAGGGATTCATATCGGTACTCTGCACTGCCTCTTCACGATAATTCCGGTGTTTCGCTGCATGAAACACAACTTGTGCTTCGGTGTTCTGGAATTCCTCACAAGCAGAGTTCGATCTAAGCTCACAAGAAGTCCCGGTCTTTGAGGCACCAGGGATGGAAGTACAGCTCGAAATCTTTTCGTCTTCAATCGAGCAATAAACATCTTCCAAATTGCTGTTTTCAGTAGTACCATTCAATGTCTGATCTATCCGGCTATCAAGTACTGCCTCCGTCTCCACAGCTTCTTTGTCGCTTGGTGTTTTATCGCTCGCTCTATTAAGCTGTCTGCAACCGCTTTGACTGGACTTACTCAATGCCGACATGGAGCCAGTAGAAGTATGAACAATATTGCATCCATGTGTTCTATGCTGTGGATCATCTCCGCGTATTGCACCTATCAGTCGTGTTCCCATCGAACCATGAGGCTGAGATGGCGGGTTCGACGGTGAGGAGGTTGAGTCAGAGGCATCATGATCCCGCTGTGAGTCCAAGACGAGAAGAGCATCCATAGATACACGGTTAGCACGCTGGGGCTTGTGAGTGTACCCTTGGTATTTCTTCCAAAGGAAATAGAATAATCCACATATTATGATATTTAGTGCAAGGCTACATGCACATGCTCCTGTCACAATTATGAACGCCTGTCTACTGATCGGAGTTAACGTTAGTGTTGCGTTGTCTTCAGTATCATCAGACATGGGTTTGGTGGTTAACTTACCACTGACGAAAGGCGCTAATGTGGACACGTTTGAAAGCGCTGGGTTACTCAAAGTGACAACAGTCTGATCCATATTCGTGATTGTTCCCCATGTTTCCGGTGGACTGATCGTCAAACCCCTATCTGCAATTTTAACGGTTACAGACATAAGTTTACAACTCCAACTACTGGATTTGAATACGTTCACAAGATAGTAAATGCCAGAATCACCCACATCGGTATTCACGATGCTCATATCGAACGTCATTTTGAACCACGATGACGATCTGATTAGCTCACCAACCGTTTTAAAATGATGTCGTGAATTTTCTGGTGGATTTTGAAAACAAGATTCTGCACTGCACTTCGCTAGCCAGTGGCTGCACCTCACCCATCGTACCTCGCGATCGTTAGAGAAGTAAATCTCCTTTTTATAATGTAACGTCACATTCTCTCCAGCTACTACGCTGATCTCCTTTTCGTTTGGATGCCCATAACAAAAATCAAAAGCGTTTAAGGGTGACAACAAGCCTAAAAAGACAACGCTTACGAGCAGAGTAATCGAGAACATTGTAATCTGAGATGTTTTTCAAGTCACTGCATGTCTGTAAGTCAATACTAGTCCTGTCGTAATTACTAATGCGTCGACAATTCAAAGACAATTGGGCTTAAAATTGATGAACCTTGCCAAAGTAAGATCGGTCAATGGTCAGGAAAGAAACAAAGATGTACGCCAAAGCAATTCTAAACAAGGCTTCGCCAATCACGTTCTTTTTTCTTCGCTTATTGGCTGACGCTTGTCATGTGATAATCTGGTAATCTACTGCCATTAACTTCCTGTTGACGATGGTTGTATTAGTACCATGAGTACGCTCGCAAGTTTCTCAAACAAAGAGATTGAAGGTAGGGAAAAGGTGCTAGGCGTTATGTCAAATGTCTGATTCGACTCTTGTTATAAGATGTCATTTCATTACCTTTAAAAGCTTTAGTAAACCTTGTTCTCTCTATAGGGACATTATTCGAGATCAATTTGCTCTTCTTGTTGATTAAGTTTGAAACCACCTACACATTTTTTATATAGTACGGGGCTAAGGACATGTTTGGCAGTGTAAAAAGCATAATAGAGCGAAGATACTAAGGACATTCTCACACACGGAGTACACCCACATCTCACATCTCGGGTTGCCATGGGAAATCACATGTTACTTGGGAATGGCGGTGGTGCTGGAAACTCGACAAAATCTGATGAATTACTTTGCGTGAAGTGGCGCCCCTGGGGAAATGGACGAGACCTGTTAAAGATAATGATTAAATAATTTTAATAAACAACCTTCTCCCCTTCATGTGGCGTCACAAGGTTTATTCAGGGTCATCCTCTCTCATCCTGTCTCAACCGCAAATAAAAAAAAATAAGAACATCGAGTGACAAGGCCACTATTGGAAACTGCATGCACTTACAAAATAAATGACATGCTCTTATGAAAATAAAAAGTACTTCTCAAAATAGTTTCGTTTGAAGAATGATTGATTTCGCTTCTTTCAAAGTGTTGTCAGGTCAAATATCTATACAAAGAAGTAACAGTATTTGTCTGTGTGATAGCCTATTTACATGACTAACTGAAACTTAAATAGTTTCACTTACTATTGAGAAAATAATATTAGCCAGATTACATACATGTTATTCATGTAGTTTGCGTAATGCAGTGACTAAGTCAACATTATATTCGTTGGCCTTTAAGAACATGATATCACGCACGTAAAATTTTTTTTTTCATGATCATTTAGTTTACATACCGGTGAACGAACTGGTACCAACGTTTTTTCGGTCTGCTCACCTCTGATTAGTGGAAAACATCATCACTTGATGGACTCAGAAAGTTCCTGAAGAGCAATCTTTCCCGTCGAGTGAATCTTACTATATTAAATTATTATACTCTATTAGAAAGGAATGTTGATGAATATGATATACCTTGAGTTAACTCATGCTTCTTGATACCTACCGAATTTACCCTGTGTTTATTCTTTCTGTGATAAATAGCACGTAATATGTCACTTTGACCCCATTGTTGTGGCGATCACTTAGTGAAACAAGTTTCGGAATTAACATATTAAAGTATTGGCTCTGAGGGACATTGGTAACACTATGAACACGAGTCGATCTCAAAACAATACTATTTTCCCAAAATCACAGGCAGAGGGATATGAGTGTATTTCTTTTTAGATCACAGCGGGCCTATAGTTTAACCTAGTGGCACATTCTCACCGCGGGGCCCTTAATCGACGCACTAGCAAAAATGCGTATTATAAAAAAAGGTAAGCATATCACAGAATGATTCTGAGACTACAGTTGTTGTGGACCATCTCCGGGTCGTGCACCTATCTGTCGTGTTCCCATCGAACTATGAGCCTGAGATGGCGAGTACGATGGTGAAGAGGTTGAGTCAGATGCATCATGATCCCGCTGTGAGTCCAAGAGGAGAAGAGCACCCATAGATACAGGGTTAACACGCTGGGGCTTGTGAGTGCACCCTCGGTATTTCTTACAAATGAAATAGATTAATCCACATGTGATGATATGTAGTGCGAGGCTACATGCACATACTGCTGTCACAATTATGAACGCCTGTCTAGTGATCGGAGTTAAAGTAAGTGTTGCGTTGTCTTCAGTATCATCAGACAGGGGTTTGGTGGTTAATTTTCCACTGACGAGCGCTGGGGTTGCCATGACTGTGTTATTCAAATTAATAACAGTCTGATCCATATTCGTGGCAGTTTCTGTTGTTTCCAGTGGACTGGTCTTCAAACCCCTCTCTGAAATCGTAACGGTTGCAGACATAAGTTTACAACTCAAATGCGTCAATTTGAACACGTACACCAGATTGTAAATGCCAGAATCACCTACATCGGTATTCACGATGCTCACATTGAACGTCACATTGAAGAACGATGTCTTAATCCACTCACCAAACGTTATAAAATAATACCGTCTGGCTGGTTGATTTTGAGAACAAGATTCTAAACTGCAGTTCGCTAGCCACTGGCTGCACCTCACCCATCGTACCTCGCGATCGTTAAAGAAGGTAAGCTCCTTTGTATAGTGTAACGTCACATTCTCTCTAGCTACAACGCTAATTTCCTTTTCGTTTGGATTACCATAACAAAAATCAAAAGCGTTCAAGGGTGACATTAAGCCTAAAAACAGAACGCTTACGAGCAGAGTAATAGAGAACATTGTGATCTGAGATCCTAAACAAGATGTACGCCAAAGCAATTCCAAACAAGGCTTAGCCAATCACGTTCTTTGTTCATCGCTTATTGGTTGACACTTGTCATGTGATATTGGTACCTCATAATTTACAACAGTTACCTTCATGTTAACGATAAGACTATTAGTACGCTGGTAAGTTTCTCAAACAACGGGAGAGGGGGTTAGTTGGGATGCTAGGGGTTAGGTCAAATGCTGTATTCGAGGGGTTCTTCTAGGGTTACTTTGTAATGCATTCCAAAGACATAGTAAACCTAGTTCTCCTTATGTAAATTATCATTAATCTAGTTAGATAATTTATTCTTCTTGCCGATCGAGTTTTGTAACCACCGACATTGATTGCATTATAGCCTGTCAGTGCTGTTTTCCAGGTCTATGCTTGTTCAGGACAACAGTTCATGACTTATCTTATCTTACACTTGTTTATGATAAGAAAATAACTTTAACCGGCTGCGTCCGGCGCATGCGTATTATAGGTCTACATTATCTGTACTCAGGTACAGTTCATGACTTCTTGTATGATGCATGATTATGAAAGCTGATGTTCATATCCCTTTTTGCAAATATGTACATTTTGGTAAAGCATCAATCTTCATCGCGGTAAGTTTGATGAGCACACTTCACTTGTTTTTCACAAACACACCCAGAGAATATTTCAAAAGATGTACAAAGGCAAACAGCTTATTTGTAAGCTGCTAGTAACCTACAGATATTATGAGATTCTTCAATGAGCTACTTTTCATTAGCGCCATCCATCTATCTGCATTTTATTGGTTCCAATCATGCCAATGTCACATTCATCATTACCGACCTTGTCCATTGCCTGATATACGCTCACTTTAACGCTCATGTGTTCTCTCGCTCAACTTCATCGGTATTCCCGATGCTCACAATGAACGTCATTTCGGACCACAATTGCATTCCAGTCAGCCCACCAACCGTTACTAAACGACACCGTGAATTATCTGCTTGATTTTGAGACCAAGATTCTAAACTCACTCGTCTCGGTTTCAGCGCCATATAACATTATAAATCCTCCCCTTTCCTCCCACCTCTTTCTTCCTCTCTCTCTCTCTCTCTCTCTCTCTCTCTCTCTTTCTCTCTACCTCTCCCTTTATCTATCTATGTATCCATATCCATCTCTATGGCTGTATTTGTCCCTTCCTCTGTCTGTCTTTCTGTTCTTCTGTCTCTACCCCCCCCCCACCCCCCCTAGTGTATCAAAGGTTAGTTATTATTGATCTATGATATCGATACGTTCATCTTTCATCTTCCTCATCACAACATTGCTTATTACATCATGACCATTATGCTTTAAATACCCTTCTCCCCTTTCTCTCACCTTGATTGCACGTATCACCAGTTATGGCAACACTAGAGTGAGTGTTGCTATGCTGCAATACAAAACATATGTATTTTGGGGACTGTATTATTGATATCGATCCAAGTGTTAGTTTACTACATTTGAGGAAGTCTCCTTTCCAATCAAGACGGCCGGGCGCTGTTCCAGCCGCTTCAAATGCTTTTAACGTGATTTTCGAATAAGATGGTATGAAGTTCAAGCCCCCTCCCCTTTTACTCCCAATTCAATATAAGATTTTGAAACTGCTAAATTAATACTTGATTATATAAGAAAATACGGCTGATAGAATTTTCTGATCCAAACTGAAAAAAATTAAGTCTAGTCTAAGACTAGTCACTGCATCATTCTCGTCTTTTCTCAGTCCGAGCAGGAGAAGCAGGAGAAGAAATCGAGAATGATTAGTTAACTGCAGCCAGACCCCTTTGTTGATTTTTTTTTAGGGGGGGGGGGGGGGGTTAGGTCACGTGCGACGTACTCTCCAAAATTGTTTTTGAAAACGTGCGTTTTCTCATAAAATATTACCTTTTTACCTGTTTATTTGATTCGTCATTAGAAATACACTTTAACACTCATACCTGTATGCAAGCAAATCATGGCGTTGTCAAAAAAGAAAAAGAGCTATTCATCGAATTATATTATGCCGAATTTCATCAAACATTTACTGTTTTGTTTCTTTTATGTTTCTGCTTTTATTGAAACCAACCTTTCCTCTGAGTGCACTATCCCTTTAATGGTAAATAGGTTACTCATTACGGATAAAATCGCTAGTGATAATAGTTTGTCTCGCAATATATGGTCAACAAGAAATATAAACAGATCACGACGTTACGTGCGCCGCTGCAACACCATGAACACTGTCAGATATGATACTTACTACAATTTTGCGTGAGCAGGGCGGCCTTATGCAGGCTACTGGCTTCTACCACTCATCGATGGCTGACTCGCGGTATATTGCATGAATCAACACAATTATTGTTGCCAACTAAACTCGGCACTTTTCATGTACAACCAACCAAAAAAGTCCCCACAAGCATTTGTTCATAAGTCAAAAAGAATTTTACTGATTTCCATCATTCAGATGGGGAGGTAATGACACATAATGCCTTTTATTACCAAAAGGCGCGCACCGGCATATCATTGTTAAGTGAGCGTACGGGATTGTGAGGGACTGCTTTCCCTCTTTAAACTGGGCATATTATCACTATCCCGACAGGAGAACTAATGTTTTAAAAGGTAAGGCTTAGTCATGGTAGTATTGATAATGATTATGGACCGTGATCATAGCATCGTCCCGATTTCATTTCATTTCAACGATTGTGATTTCATACTCCTTCGGCTGCTTTCTACCCAGTTACCCATTTATACACCTGGGTGGAAAGCAGCAACGTGGATAATATATCTTGCTGAAGGACACAAGTGCCATGGGTGGGCTTTAATCTGGAACACTGAGATGTCTTCAAAGATCACAACCATTATACATGTACCATTATACCTCTAATATATGCAATACGATATGAAATGTGATATGATGTGGGACTATATAGGCGTCAATGCAAATGGCATACATACTCCTTTTTGCTACTTGCTTCTTTTAAGTCTCAAGGGTGAAATTCTGATTAATTTAATTACTCATTTTTTTTGTCAATCTGTATCGCTGTATTGTAAGTTGATAATGGAACCGATAAGTGATCAGCTTTGGTGCGATTCATGTCAAAGCTAAGGGTTTGTTGTGGTAACTATTACGGTACCCGGAATCATGGTAGATCTGTTTTTGACGTCACCACCAGTCCGGATCCCGTTTGATTTTTATGATTTGATACTTCTGACATGTCTGAGGGGATTCTTAATTCACGGGTCCCTTGAAATGAAGATTAACGGTTTTTCATGCCCATGATCATGAAGATGGCGGTTGGAAACTCCTATTGGCCATTGTCCTGCCATCTCTCACGCGAAAATGATAAACTATGCTAATGCAACTCTTCATTGTTAGCGGAACGGGACTACTGTAATAGCTTTAAATGTTATTCATCTTAGGAAAGGACATCATGTATGCTTCATTATCTCCATTCACATAATTGTTGTCTCTCTCCCTCTTCGGAGTCTTTTATTGTTCGATCATGTTTCGGTTTCATGCACTCTTGAACATGAGATATCCTCCTACTTACCATCACATCTCTCACTCACTTAACCCTCTCTACCCACTCTCTCATGTGCTTTCTGTATAATCACTTTCCATTTCACCTCCATGACCACATCATTACTGCTTTCAGAGCAGTGTCATGGTTGAGCATAGGTTAATCTCTGGTGATAATTATATAAACTAACGCAAGCACATGGAAATTTGAGAAACTTGGTTGTTTGTCTTAGTTGCAGACTTTAAAGACATAACCTGAATTTTGTGAAGGAAAAATATGTGAACATGATGGATAGTTTAATTTTGGATCTTTATATCATGATATGTTCATTTCTCTTTTCAAAGATGTACGCCTATCATGCTTTTTAAACATGCGGATTTATTGTGTTTATTTCCTTCATCCATCTCATATCAGGCTATTTGGTCTACAAAGGAAGTTATGTATGGGCTAGGGTTAAGGTAAGGGGTCTGTATTAGGTTTTAAAATCATGTCATAGGGTTTTGTGAAGTTTACTCAAAGGGAGAGTTCACCCTGAATCTATTTTGGTTTCAATGAAAGGAGACAATTGAAAGAAACATATCAGTGAAGGTTTGACGAAAAACGGTCAAAGGAAAACAAAGTTATTTGATTTTAAAGTTTTGAGTTTGTGACGTGTGTGACGTCGCGTACGAGGTGCTCTCCCATATGTTGTGTACTAATTGTTTCCATAATTGCCTTTTTTATGTTCGTTGATGAAGGAATACACTCTTTTAATAGCTATCATGTGTGTATATATCGAGTCGGACACTTGTCCTATGTATCTTCATGACGCGAGGAAACCTGAATTTGTGAAGGAAAAATATGTGAACATGAGGGATAATCTCATTTTGGATCTTTATATCATGATTTGTTCATTTCTCATTTCAAAGATCATGCCTATCATGCTTTTTAAACATGCACATTTATTATGTTTATTTCCTTCATCCATCTCATGTATCTGGCTTTTTGGTATACAAAAGAAGCATGTATGTGCTAGGGTTAATGTAAGGGGTCTGTATTAGGTTTTAAAATCATGTCATAGGGTTTTGTGAAGTTTACTTTTAAAGGGATGGTTCACCCTGAAATTATTTTGGTTTGAAATAAAAGGAGACAATTGAAAGAAACATATCAGCGAAGGTTTGACGAAAAATTGTCAAAGGAAAACAAAGTTATTTAATTTTACAATTTTAAGTTTGTGACGTTTGTGGCGTCGCGTACAAGGTGCTCTCCCATATGTTGTGTACTAATTGTTTCCATAAATTGCCTTTGTTATGTTTGTTGATGAAGGAATACATTCTTTTAATAGCTATCATGTGTGTAAAAACATGTGTCTAATGATATATGAAATGCACAGGTGAAATGGTAAATATCCATTTGATAATATGGACATTTTCCAAAAAAAAAATGTAGACAACATATGGGAAGGCACCTCGCACCTCACGTTACAAAATCGAAACTTTAAAATCAAATAACTCTCTTTTCTTTGACCGATTTTTGTCAAACCTTCACGTAGTTTTCTTTCACGGGTCTCCATGTATCAAAACCAAAATAATTTCAAGGAAAACTATCCCTTTAATCTTAAAGGGTAGTTACAGGATCTTCCTTGTGAGTGAAATGGGCGTAAACCCTCCCTCTATGATAAACCGAATGACATGGATGACAAGCATTTTTTTAAGTAATGGGCTTCCTACATGGCATAGGCAAAGAACAATAGGGAATATCAATGCGCTAAACACCTGCTGTTAACGCTCAATAGTCCAGTCTTAGGCCTATGCTTACCTGGAAATTGTTGATGACATGAAGGACGAGACTGATATAGAACTGACAAGAATGGAAGAAGAAACAGGTACCAAGCTCCTTTGGTATAAATCATTATTCAAAACTGTAATTTTACAGCCTGTTTCTTCTTCCTTGATGATTAATTATTCAACTTTACTTCTCCGCCTTCTCATTCTAGCTTTGTGTGATTGCACAACTTTCATGAAGGGACACCTGCTACACACTTTAACCGAAAGAAAGACTAAGAAAACATCAAGTGACACGCCCACTTTCGAAAACAGCATGCACTCAAACATAGATTGATAGACCGTCATTGTGAAAATGAAAACCTTTTATTAGAAAAACAAGTTTCGTGTAAAGAATAGTTATTTCCGCCATTATCAAATCACTGTCATGAAAGAGAATCAGACATACAAAATACACCTGTATGCGTAATAGTTCATGGAAGTGAAATTCTGTATAGTAAGTTTCACCTCCATACTATGTATTGAGAATTTGTTTTTGGCATTGTCTAACTCTTGATTATCCCTAGAATACACATATCGATATTATGTATTATGGCCTTTTCCCCTTTCATTTTCACGCACTTTTCATGCAACACTGTACAAGCAAATCTTAGCATAGTCGTCGTGGTTATTTAGTTTAGTTTAGTTATTTAGTATATTCAATGATGATGGTAACCATGGTTACAATAAGTGTTATGTATCTAAAGCATGATGTTCAACCACAGTGTATAATCAGTTCAGTTTGACATCATCAGTGATGTATATAAACCTCTCAAATCAGTTATGCAACTCAAGTTTGAGGAGTAATACATGTATTACATCGCTTATTGCTTCATTATCATATGTGACTGGGGTGTTATTAATAAGCCTGATTTCTTTTCTTCACATTGGTGTGCCACTTGCTATGATCATGCAAGCATTGAATGTGCAGTATTCCAGAATATGGGAAAATACACTGTTTTCCACAGCAAAGGCTTCATTTCTTTTGGAGATACAATGCGTTTCAAATTAACAATGAACGTTAACGCATCGCCGCATTAACATCATTCAAAGTCATTTCATGTGCAAAACAAACGAAAAACATAGAATTTTGCAACATTTCATTTTTTATATTGTTGCATATTCGGAAGGTCATCGCAAACCATGATTGCGTAAGCATTACAAACGACACATCATTGTAAAGATAAAAAAAGTCAAGCTGTCGTATAATACCACATTTATGTACAATAATGAAGCAACTAAAGATGAATGGCCCCTCAAACCTGAGATGCAGAACTTTTTTTAGGGGTTTATATTAAAAGTTCATATCACTAATATTATTTTTGAGTAATTACTACGCAAAGAAACATTGACATAGGTACACTAGTAATAAACATGAATAGCGAACGCTAACCTTGTCAACGAATAAGGAACGGTCTTACTATTGAAAACATTTCCACAGTTTCCACTTAATTGCCGTTCTGATATGTTCTCTCGCTTTATAGCTTCATTCAAACTAACATGAAATTAAACAATAAAAATGTTCAGACAAGTCCTATATAAACAATACTCATACTATTGGCGTTTACAAAAATATATACAGCTTGCAGTTTCTACACAGTGCATAACTATGACCTTCATTAAATGTATGAATGGATAGGCTCTAGCAATCACAGTGTACGTATCGGAGGTGACAGCATGACATATACTCGAAGGTGACAGCATGACAATTAGAGAATCAAGTACACGTTCTTACTACAAATATTATATTAAATTACAAACTAAAAGTCTCCAACAAGTATGAAGTTACAAGACTCACAGTACGTATCTAGCTTGATCAATATTTTTGTACTTTTAACAAAATTAGAGATATCCAAGTACAAGTTATATCCAACATGATATGTATTTTGCTATTATCAGTGTAGGTGCTATGTTGTCAAGGACTTGTCACAATTTAAACAACGTGATCACACTGCGATAAAGCGGACCTATATTGCAGGGGAATACATAATTTCTTACACATACAAATAGAGCACAGTGGTATATGATGCCTTCTCAGGAACAAGTTGTGCATATTTGATATAAGTTTGAGCCAAATTCTAGTAATTTTTACAATAAACGACCGTATACTCATATTCTTTACAAGCTTCCCTTACCAGTCAAATTTCGTAGAAATAGTTGTCAATTTTGATAGTTACCAACTCAAAAATGACAACTCGAAGTAAGCGGAAATTCATGGATGGCAAATTTGTTGGGTGCGAATAATCTTTTGAATGGTTATGACATGTTTAACTCTGGATCATACAATTTGTGTGTTTCATATAGGTTATTCAGAACAGAGCAATATCCTTTAGGTACCACACCTGCCTATTTACAGAGTCTCAACCACACATCACATAATCATCATGAATTATGTACTAATCATTCTTGGTAACTTTGGCTAATCTTTCCGAAATTAGATATCTTGGTCCATATTAATGAAAGCTTACTAGCTTAGTTGGTAACTACAATGCTTGCATTTCGATACACTAAAGTAACTAACTAGGCTTAGTAAGGTTTCATGAATATGGCCCTAGGAATATTTGAGTTATTTTACCATTAGTGCGATAAATCCAAATACTTACTGACATACAGTGTATGAATCTACTGTTTTGTGTTATTTAAAGTTTATACCCTCCTTCCACACCTAGCTGCTAGGTTTGGTGGAGTGGCGGCTGCGGTGTTTAAAGGATATTCTCAGGCTTTAAATTGATTATCTTTTAAAAATCTATCAACAAGTGACTGACGAATTAAGTATTTGCTTAAAACAAGACAAATGCAGAATTAACACTCTCTGCGCATGCAAAGATACACATCATTCATTTGAGGTGTTAGGGATGCTCAATCAAACATTTCTTCTCCTTTTGTCTTACACACAGTATAAATATGACTCTATATAGCGGTATCGTCGCATTAGTATTTCTCGGATATCATCATGGCCAATAACGAGGATATACATGCTCACCATGAGAAAGAATAAATAACGTTTACTTTAATGAAGGCATTATTGTTTTCTGCTTTTCCACATTGCGATAAAAAGCAATACAAAACCTGAACACATTAATGCATTTACAAGGCAGCCACGCGGGCTTTCAGGAAACCTAAATTGAAAATATCGATCAACAATAAGCGATGCTTAAATATTGATGAAATGTTATGGTAGTTTACATAATGATAGTATTTGTCTATGCTTTATTAAATGATTTAACAGTAATGTTAATATACACTTTTTCCGGTAAGTTTTGACAAGGTCTTGACGAAATCGCGTGCATTGATATTTTTGAGCACTTGCTTTAATTGATCGCGACGCAGATCCTGAAAACGATGTTATGTATTAATAATTCAGGTGAAATGTAAAATGAAGCTACCATCACAACAAGCTGGAAGCTCATTCTGCTGGAAGCAAAGTAATAAGAAACTTTGTTTATTCTTACTGGTAAATCATTTCACATTCCCATTTTATCAGTACCATAAAAATGTGGGTTTCAATGTCTTGCGATGCGCGACTCGATTACATTTTCCATTAAGTGTACGAAAGATCAATAATCCTTGCACAATATATAATAAGCGACATGCTTTAGGAGCTTAACAATGTCACCTCTGATACGAGCCTTGATACGTGAAATCCTTCATTTAATGGTGCCGTCTCCTTGGGATGTTTACACCAAGAAACATAAAGACATTATACGATTCAATTACGACTAGCAAAGCGAGCTCTCCACTTATGCACCATGTAATTGAATGTTTTTTAAAATGAAATCCTCCTTTTGACGTCTATTACCAATAGAGCGCGGTGATACCAAGGACATTATCATACACGGAGTACACCCACATCTCATATCTCGGGTTGCCATGGAAAATCACATGTTACATGGGAATGGCGGAGGGGCTGGAAACTCGACAAAATCTGATGAATTACTTTGCCTAAGGCGGCGCCCCTTGGGAAATGGACAAGATGTGTTGGAGTAGACATGCTGTGGTCTGATGGGTTCCTCATAGTAGTCATCTAAACCAGCTGCCTCGTACTTTATCTCACAGGAAGAGGTCGAGATGGCACCACTGCCAGCTTGTTCCTTGACCGCCATCCGTCTATCTGCATCATCATTGGTTCCATTCATGCCAATGTCACAGTCATCATTACCGACCTCGTCCATTGCCTGATATACATGATGTAGCCGTGCATCAGATACTGATATGTTGGTGTCAACATGCTCTAATTGGGTCGACGTGTTCGGCGTTGGCAAATCACCAGTACCAACGATCGTACAGTCGCGTTTGATCTGCCCGCTTGCCTCCCGTATTCCCATCGAACTATGAGGTTGAGATGGCGGGTACGATGGCGAGGAGGTTGAGTCAGATGCATCATGATCCCGCTGTGAGTCCATGACGAGAAGAGCACCCATAGATACAGGGTTAGCACGGTGGGGTTTGTGAGTGCACCCTCGGTATTTCTTACAAAGGAAATAGATCAATCCACATGTGATGATATTTAGTGCAAGGCTACATGCACATACTGCTGTCACAATTATGAACGCCTGTCTACTGATTGGAGTAATTGTTGCGTTGTCTTCAGTATCATCAGACAGGGGATTGGTGGTTAATTTTCCACTGGCGAAAGGCGCAAATGTGGATACGTTTGAGAGTGACGGCATTGTCATGACTGTGCTATTCAAAGTAATAACTGCCTGATCCATATTCGTGACGGTTTCGGATGTTGTCTGTGTACTGGTCGTCAAACCCCTCTCTAAAATCGTAACGGTTACAGACATAAGTTTACAACTCGAACTGGGTTTCATCACGTACACCAAAGTGTAAATGCCAGAATCACCTACATCGGTATTCACGATGCTCATATTGAACGTCACATTGGAAAACGATGCCACAATCCACTCACCAAACGTTGTAAAATGATACCGTTGGTTTTCTGGTTGATTTTGAGAACAAGATTCTGCACTGCACTTCGCTAGCCATTGGCTGCACCGCACCCATCGTACCTCGCGATCATGAGAGAAGTAAATGTCCTGTATGACGTGTAAAGTGACATTCTCCCCAGCTACTACGGTGATTTCCTTTTCGATTGGATTTACATCACAAAAATCAAAAGCGTTTAAGGGCGACACTAAGCCTAAAAAGACAACGCTTACGAGCAGAGGAATCGAGAACATTGTGACCAGAGATATTATCCAAGTCTCTGAATGTCTGTAAGTCAATACTAGTCCTCCTGTCGCAATTACTAATGCGCAGACAATTTAACGGCAATTCGGCTTTTGAAGAGATAGGTTCATTGCCAGTAAAGAAACAAGATGTACGCCAAAGCAATTCCAAACAAGGTTTCGCCAATCACGTTACTTGTTCATCGCTTATTGGCTGACACTTGTCATGTGATATTGGTACCTGATAATTTTACAACTGTTACCTTCATGTTGACGATAAGACTATTAGTACGCTGGCAAGTTTCTCAAACAATGAGAGAGGAGGTTAGGTCAAATGCTGTATTCGAGGGATTTTTCTACTGTTACTTTGTAATGCATTCCAAAGACATAGTAAACCTAGTTCTCCTTATGTAAATTATCTTTAATTTAGTTAGATGATTTGCTCTTCTTGCCGATCGAGTTTTGAAACCACCTACATTTATTGCATTATAGCCTGTCAGTGCTGTTTTCCAGGTCTGTGCTTGTTAGGCACAACAGTTCATGACTACTTATCTGACACTTGTTTATGATAAGAAAATAACTTTAACCGGCTGCGTCCGGCGCATGCGTATGGTAGTGCTACACTATCTGTACTCAGGTACAGTTCATGACTTCTTATATGATGCATGATAATGATAAGAAAATAAATGATAAGAAATCTGATGTCCATATCCGTTTGTGCAAATATGTACATAATGGTAAAGCATCAATGTACATCGCAGTAGGTTTGATTAGCACACTGCACTTGTTTTCTACAAACGTTATTTTTCATAAGCGCCATCCGTCTATCTGCATCATCATCGGTTCCAATCATGTCAATGTCACATTCATCATTACCGACCTTGTCCATTGCCTGATTTACATGATGCAGCCGCTCATCAGATACTGATATGTTGGTCTCAACATGCTCTTTCAACGCTAACATGTTCACTCGCTCAACTTCATCGGTATTTACGATGCTCACAATGAACGTCATTTTGAACCACAATTGCATTCCAATCAGCCAACCAGCCGTTATAAAACGATACCGTGAATTTTCCGGTCGATTTTAAGAACAAGATTCTAAACTCACTCGTTTCGGTTTTAGCACCTTAATGCCATCCTTGTAACATCATAAATCCTCCTACTCTCCTCCTCCTCTCTCTCTCCCCCCCCCCCCCCCCCCCCACCACCACCACCACCTTCCCCCCTATATGTATCCATGTCCACCTCTCTGGCTGTATTTGTTGCTTCCTCTGTCTTTCAGTTTGTCTGTGTCTGCCCCCCCGCCCCTCAGTGAATGAAAAGTTTGTTATTATCGACAAATGATATCGATACACTCATCTTTCATCTACACTCATCTATGACATCACAACATTGCTTATTAGATAATGATCATTTCACTTTAAATAGCCTTCTCCCCTTTCTCTTATCTTAGATTTATGTAGCACCAGGTATGGCAACACTAGAATGAGAGTTGCTCTGCTGAAATGTAAAACAAGTAGTGTGTTTTGGGGATTCTATTATTGATATCGATCACAGTGCATTTTAATACTTCCGAGAAAGTCTCCTTTCCAATCAAGACTGGTCGCTTTTCGAGCCGCTTCGTATGCTTTTAATGCGATTTTTTTTTTAATAAGATCGTATGAAGTTCAAGCCCCCTCCCTCTTTTTCATCCAATTCAAAATTAATTTTGGAACTGCTAAATTAGCACTTAATTGAATGAGGAAGTGCGGCTACTGGATTTTTTTGATCCAAACTTTAAAAATAATAGTCTAGTCAAAGACTAGTCACTGCATTATTCTCCTTTTTACTCAGTCCGTGCATGAGAAGAAATCGACAATGATTAGTATACTGCAGCGAGACATCACGTACGAGGTGCTCTCCATATTTTTGAAATATATTCTATAAAAAGATCATCTTTTTACCTTTTCATTTGATTCATCATTTGAAATACGTTTTAACACCCATACCTGTATGCAAGCATATTATTGCGTTGTCAAAAACAGAAAAAGAGCAATTCATGGAATTGTATTATGACGGATTTTCACTGTTTTGTATATTTTATGTTTCTGCTTTTATTGAAACCAACGTATATTTAGGGTAAACTATCCATTTAATGCTAAATATGTTGCTTATTGCGGATGTAATCGCTAAAGATAATCGTTTGTCTCGCAATGTATGGTCAACAAGGAATCTATAAAGATCACGACATTTCGTGTTCCCCTGCAACACTTCGTCAGATGTGATACTCACTACAATTTTGCGTGAGCAGGGTGGCCTTCTGCAGGCGGCTGGTTTCTACCACTCCTCGATGGCTGACTCGGGGTATATTGCATGAATTAACACAATTGTTGCCAACTAAACTCGGCAGTTCTCATGTACGCCCAACAAAAATAGTCCCCACAAGCTTTTTTTTCATAGTTCAAAAAATAATTTTACTGATTTTAATCATTCAGATGGTGAGGTAATGACACACGATGCCTTTACTAATAGGCGAGCACCGACATACATGTATCATGGTTAATCGAGCGCTCGAGATTGGGAGAAATTGTGATTCTGATTTCGTCAATCTGTATCGCTGTATTGTTTGTTTATAATGGAACCGATAAGCAGATTTGGTGCGATTCACGTCAAAGCTTAGGGTTTCTAGTGGTAAACATTACTGGACCCGGAATCAAGGTAGATCTGTTTTTGACTTCACACCGGTCCGGATCCCGCTTGACTTCTATGATATAATACTTTTGGACGTATTCTTAATTCACAGGTGTCCTTGAAGTGAAGAATAACGGTTTCTCATGACCATGATGGCGATTGGAAACTCCAATTGGCCACTGTCCTGCCATCTCTCACGCGAAATTGATAGACTACGCCAATGCAACTCCTAGGTATTTACGGAGCGGAACTATTGTAATAGTTTCACATAATTGTTGTCTCTCTCAATCTTCGAAGTCTTTAATTGTTTGATCATGTTTCGGTTTCAGGCACTCTTGAACATAAGATATCCCCCACTCACCATCGCATTTATCACTCTCTCTCTTTCTCTCAACCCTCTCTACCCTACACTCTACCATCTCTCTGTCTGTATGTACAGTTTGTCTGTCTGTCTGTCTGTCTTCCCACTCCCCTCTCTAGTTGACCTCTCCCTGACTATATCTCTGTGTTTCTGCCCCCACTATACTCTCTGTCACGTGCTTTCTGTATAATCACTTTTCTTTTCACCTCCATGACCACATTACTGCTTTCAGAGCAGTGCCATGGTAAAGCATAGATTAGTCTATTAGATGTTAATTATGGGGACTGTATGAACTAACGCAAGCACATGGACATTTTAGAAACTTGGTTGGTAGTCTTAGTTGCAGACTTTAAAGACATATCGAGTCGGGCACTTATCCTTTGTATTTTCATGACGCGAAGAAACCTGAAAATGTGAAGGAGAAATATGTGAACATGATGGATAGTCTTATTTTTGTTTATCTTAATATCATGATTTGTTCATTTCTCATTTTAAAGACATAAGCCTATCATGCTTTTTAACATGCGGATTTATTGTGTTTATTTCCTTCATCTATCTGATATCAGGGTATTTGGTCTACAAAGGGAGATATGTATGGGCTATAAACCCTCCCTCTATCCACTGGTTTTCTGTGTTTACTGAATGTCGGGGTGAGAACTTGAACGCAAGAGATTGCTGTAGCATAATTTCCAGATGAACATCACGAACGTGACAGAGAGGAGAGAGATATCACCATACGTAACTCGAAGTATATAACATAAAACATGATAGACCGGATGACATGGATGACAAGCAATTTTTGTAAGCGAGTGGGCTTCATGCATTACATAGTCAAAGGACAATAAGGAATATCAAAGCGCTAAACAACTGCTGTTAACACTCAAAATAAAGTCCAGCCGATGCTGACCTGGAAATTGTTGATGACATGTAGGACGAGACTTAAAACTTACAAGAATGGAAGAAGACACAGGTACTGGGCTTCTTTTTGTATAAATCATTATTCTAAACTGGCCTGGTGATGCAAAGGAGTGCTAAGTTTACAGCCTGTTTCCTCTTCCTTGTTCAGCTTTACTTCTCCACCTTCTGATTCTGCCTTTTCTCTCATCTTAGCTTTGTGTGATGGTACAATCTTCACCAAGGGACACCTGTCCCATAATTTTACCGAAAGGAAAACTAAAAAAAAAAACATCAAGTGACACGCCCATTTTCGGCGTGCAGCATGCACTCAAACATAGATTGGCATAACGACATTTTGAGAATGAAGACTACTTATTACAAAAACAAATTTCGTGTAAAGAATAGAAATTTTCAACATTTCATTTTTGACATTGTTGCATATTCAGAAGGTCGTCGCAATCCATGATTGCATAAGCATTAAAAACGATACACCAATGTAACGATAAATAGTGAAGCTGTCTTATGATACTATATTTATGTACGATAATGAAAGATAAATGACCCCTCAAACCTCAGGTGCAGAAGTTTTTGAGAGGTTTATATAAAAATTTTATATCACTAATATTAGTTTGAAGTAATTACGACGCAAATAAACATTTACATAATTACACTAGTAATATACATAAATATGTAGCGAACACTGAACTTGCTAACGAATAAGGAGAGGTCTTGCTACTGAACGAGTTTCCCCAAGTTTCCACCGAATTCCCGTTCTAAAATAATAAATGGAGAAGTAAGATTAGGTGGGTTTGACACAACCCAACATTCTGATTTATTAAGTATGAATAGCTCATTTCGAGAAATGTAAGAATATGGTTTCTGGTGTTCAACAAGTTATGAAAACAGTGAATGAAGAGTTGCTTTGCTGAAATTTTAATTAAGAGGCTATGTATTTTGGGGGCTCAGGTACATGACTATTTATATGATAAGAAAATGAAATTCAAAAGCTGATATTGATAAAGATGTGAATATTTACATATCTGCATCTGGTAAAGCATCAATGTGCATCACAGTCAGTTCGATGAACACACTGCACTGGTTTTCACAAACGTACCCAGAGCATAATTCGAAACATGTACACAGAGAAACAGCTTTATACTAGTAACCTACCGAAATTTTGAGGTGCTTTCCTTAGCACCTTTAATAATTTTTTGCATTCTCTAGAAAACACGTGTGATGTTTTCAAAAATGTATATCAAATGTGACATTATTTCATTGCGAGCACTGCTCTGATTTCCCAGCAACAGGTAGACAACTATTTTATCTAGCTCGGAATATGCTACATGATATAGAACAAATGGAATGACAAGGTACATGTATAACTAGGTGCTCATTTTTGTACAGAGATCTCATGAAATATATTTTCCATGACAAACTTCAACGTTTGAACAGGCTCAGGGAACGTGTTTTAGGAGCTTAACAATGTCACCTCTAATACGTGATCAATACGTGAAATCCTTCCATTTATAGTGTCGTCTTCTTGGAATGTGTACATCAAAATACATAACACTTTATAAAAAAAATCAATTATTACTAGTAAAACGATTTGTTCACTTATTAACCTTGTAAATTAATGTTTTTAAAATGAAATGATCCTTTTGACGTCTATTATTCTTAGAGAGCGGTGACACCGAGGACATTCTCACACAGGGAGCACACCCACATCTCACATCTCGGGTTGCCATTGGAAATCACATGTTACTTGGGAATGGCGGAGGGGCTGGAAACTCGACAAAATCTGATGAATTACTTTGCGTGAGGCTTCGTCCCTTGGGAAATGGACGAGATGTGTTGGAGTAGACATGCTGTGGTCTGATGGGTTCCTCATAGTAGTCATCTAAACCAGCTGCCTCGTACTTTATCTCACAGGAAGAGGTCGAGATGGCACCACTGCCAGCTTGTTCCTTGACCGTCATCCGTCTGTCTACATCATCATTGGTTCCAATCATGCCAATGTCACAGTCATCATTACCGACCTCGTCCATTGCCTGATATACATGATGTAGCCGTTCATCAGATACTGATATGTTGGTGTCAACATGCTCTTGTTGGGTCGACGTGTTCGACGTTGGCAAATCACCAGTACCAACGGTCTTACACTCGTTTTTGGCCTGTTCGCTTGCCTGCCGTGTTCCCATTGAACTATGAGCCTGAGATGGTGGGTACGATGGCGAGGAGGTTGAATCAGAAGCATCATGATCCAGCTGTGAGTGCAAGACGAGAAGAGCACCCATAGATACAGGGTTAGCACGCTGGGGTTTGTGAGTGCACCCTCGGTATTTCTTACAAAGGAAATAGATCAATCCACATGTGATGATATTTAGTGCAAGGCTACATGCACATACTGCTGTCACAATTATGAACGCCTGTCTACTGATCGGAGTTAAAGTAAGTGTTGCGTTGTCTTCAGTATCGTCAGACATGGGTTTGGCGGTTAATGTTCCACGGGCGAAAGGCGCAAATGTGGACACTTTTGAGGGTGATGTGATAACCATGACTGTGCTATTCAAAGTGATAACAGTCTGATCCATATACATGCCAGTTTGTATTGTTTCCGGTGGACTGGTCGTCAAACCCCTCTCTGAAATCGTAACGGTTACAGACATAAGTTTACAACTCCTACTCTCGAATTTGAACACGTAAACTAGATTGTAAATGCCAGAATCACCCACATCGGTATTCACGATGCTCATGTCGAATGTCATATTGAACAACGATGTCCTAATACACTCACCAAACGTTATAAAATGATACCGTTGGTTTTCTGGTTGATTTTGAGAACAAGATTCTAAACTGCAGTTTGCTAGCCATTGGCTGCACCTCACCCATCGTACCTCGCGATCGTTAGAGAAGGGAAAATCCTTTCTATAGTGTAACGTCACATTCTCTCCAGCTACTACGCTGATTTCCCTTTCGTTTGGATCTCCATCACAAAAATCAAAAGCGTTTGAGGGTGACAATAAGCCTAAAAAGACAAGGCTCACAAGCAGAGTAATCGCGAACATTGTGATCTGAGATCCTCTCCAAGTCACTGAATGTCTGCAAGTCAATACTCGTCTCCCTGTCGCAATTACTAATGCGTAGACAATTAAACGGCAATTCGGCTTTGGACGAACCTTCTCAAAGTAAGATCGGCCCATGGTCATTAAAGAAACAAGATGTACGCCAAATTAATTCTAGAAAGGGGCTTCGCCAATCACGTTCTTTGTTCATGGCTTATTGGCTGACACTTGTCATGTGATATGGGATCTGATGATGTACAACCGTTATTTCCTGTTGACGATAAAACTATCATTACGCTGGCAAGTTTCTCAAACAACGGGAGGGGGGGGGGGGTTAGGGTAGGATGCTTTTCTCCGTGAATCGGCATATAGATACAATATAGTGTATAGATATGTCAAGGTTGGTCGCGCAAATGAGTTCAAACACAAAATCCTACTATAGGGACCTAAGCACAAGGTATTCGCCGCTCATTATGCAAACTTTTACTATTTTCTGCTATATATACTAATAGAATGATATTGGCTGGTATATATTCAGATGAAGTATTTTGCTTGGATGGTTGAATGTTGTTCATGCCTGTAAATCATCAGGTAAAAGGATTTTCGAGTTGAGGTATATGATATACAAATAAAAACCGCTCTGACGGAAATGGTTTAAACTATAGGCACTAGGTGATTCCAAAACTTTTCTTTTGTCATGAGGCCACAGGCTGATGGATGGCAGCATTATTTTGAGATCACCGCGAGTTCAAAGCAAATTCTCCATTTATCAACCTTGTAATGCATTGTTGTTGTTTTTTCAGATTTAATCATCCTTTGATTAATATTTACACTTGTATTTCGTGTGTACTTTTTACTATTTTATTTAATATACAAACGTTAGAGGCAACATGACTTGTTTTGTAGTAATAAGTTATACTAATGTACTCAGGATACATTATTTGATATTTGTTAGAGGAACTCTCGTTCTGGGTTCCACCCACATCACTTGGAAATCTACACTCCTTATAGTATTAGGCCTACGAGCAATCATAGAGCATAAAGATTCATGAAGCTATGTATGATGAATCCGACCAGTAGAGCAGGTGCCAAAATAGACGCCCTCTAGGGTGCGAGCATAACCAGTGCCACGATTAGGTCACACTCCCCTAATAACTAGGGAAGTAAGATTGAGGTGGGTTTGATACAAAACAACATTAGACTTCTTAATTTTGAAAAGCTTTTTTTTTAAATAATGTAAGGACACGATCATTCATATAGCACCAGTTATGGCAACACTAGAGTGAGACTTGCTCTGCTGAAAGGTAAAACAAATAATGTATTTTGGGGACTTTGTTATTGATATCAATCACAGTGCCATTTTACTACATTAGAGGAAGTCTCCTTTCCAATCAAGACGGGGCGCTGTTCGAGCCGCTTCATATGCTTTTAACGTGATTTTCGAATAAGATGATATGAAGGTGAAGCTCTCTCCCTCTTTTTCACCCAATTTAATTTGAATTTTTGAAACTGCTAAATAAACACATGATTATATGAGGAAATGCGGCTGCTGGAATTTCCTGATCCAAACTGAAAACATAAAGTCTCGTCTAAGACTAGTCACTGCATCATTCTCGTCTTTTCTCAGTCCTTGCAGGAGAAGCAGGAGAAGAAATCGAGAATGATTAGTCTACTGCAGCCAGACCCCTTTATTGAATATTTTGGGTGGTTTTGATGTCACGTGTGAGGTGCTCTCCAAAATTGTTTATGAAAATGCGTATTCTCTCAAAAAAGTTCACCTTTTTATCTTTTCATGTAGTTCATCATCTGAAATACGTTTTAACACTCCTACCTGTATGCAAGCAAATCATTCCGTTGTCAAAAACAGATAAAGAGCAATTCATGGAATTGTATTATGACGGATTTTGGTCAAACCTTTACTGCTTTGTTTATGTTATGTTTCTGCTTTTATTGAAAACAACGTGTATTTAGCATGTTTAGGGTGAACTATCCCTTTCATGCTAAATATGTTACTCATTGCGGATATAATCGCTAGTGATAATTATTTGTCTCGCAATGTATGGTCAACAAGGAACCTAAAAAGATCACGACATATTTTATGCGCCGCTGCAACACTGTCGGATGTGATACTCACTACAATTTTGCGTGAGCAGGGTGGCCTTCTGCAGGCTACTGGCTTCTACCACTCCTCGATGGCTGACTCGGGGTATATTGCATGAATTAATACAATTGTTGCCAACTAAACTCGGCAGTTCTCATGTACAACCAACAAAAATAGTCCCCACAAGCTTTTTTTTCATAGTTCAAAAAGAATTTTACTGATTTTCATCATTCAAATGGTGAGGTAATGACACACGATGCCTTTACTAATAGGCGAGCACCGACATACATGTATCATGGTTAATCGAGCGCTCGCGATTGGGTGAAATTCTGATTCTGATTTCGTCAATCTGTATCGCTGTATTGTTTGTTTATAATGGAACCGATAAGCAGCTTAGGGTTTCTAGTGGTAAACATTACGGGACCCGGAATCAAGGTAGATCGGTTTTTGACGTCACCACCGATCCGAATCTTATTTGATTTCAATGATTTAATACTTTTGAGCGTATTCTTAATTCACAGATCCCCTGTAATGAAGATTAACCGTTTCTCATGACCATGATGGCGGTTGGAAACTCATATTGGCCATTGTCCTGCCATCTCTCACGCGAAATTGATAGACTACGCTAACGCAGCTCTTCAGTATTTACGGAGCGGAACTATTGTAATAGTTTCACGTAATTGTTGTCTCTCTTCCTCTGCCGAGTCTTCTATTGTTCGATCATGTTTCGATTTCATGCACTCTTGAACATAAAATATCCTTCCGCTCACCATCACATTTCTCACTCTCTCTCAATCCTCTCTACCCCACACTCTACCGTCTCTCTGTCTGTATGTACACTTTGTCTGTCTGTCTGTCTTCCCACTCCCCTCTCTAGTTGACCTATCTCTGACTATATCTCTGTGTTTCTGTCCCCACTATACTCTTTGTCACGTGCTTTCTGTATAATCACTTTCCATTTCACCTCCATGACCACATCATTACTGCTTTCAGAGCAGTGTCATGGTTGAGCATAGGTTAATCTCTGGTGATAATTGTATGAACTAACGCAAGCACATGGAAATTTGAGAAACTCGGTTGGTAGTCTTAGTTGCAGACTTTAGAGACATATTAAGTCGGACACATGTCCTTTGTATTTTCATGACGCGAAGAAACCGGAATTTGTGTCGGAAAAATATGTGAACATGATGGATAGTCTAATTTTGCATCTTTATATCATGATTTGTTCATTTCTCATTTCAAAGATATACGCCTGTCATGCTGTTTAAACATGCGCATTTATTATGTTTATTTCCTTCATCCATATCATGTATCTGGCTATTTGATCTACAAAAGGAAGCATGTATGGGCTAGGGTTAATATAAGGGGTATGTATTTGGATTAGGTTTTAAAATCATGGCATAGGTTTTTGTGAAGTTTACTTTAAGGGACTGTTCACCCTGAAATTATTTTAGTTTTAATAAAAGGAGACAATTCCAAAAAACATATCAGTGAAGGTTTGACGAAAAACGGTAAAAGGAAAACAAAGTTATTTAAAAATTCACTGCTTTGAGTAGCAAAGGCTCTATTCCTTTTGGATTTTCAAATTAACAATGAACGTTCACGCATCACTGCATCAACATTATTCACACTTATTTCATGTGCAAAACAAACGGAAAACGTATAGTTTGCAACATTTCAATTTTGACATTATGCATATTCAGATTACATAATTACATTACAAATGATAAATCATCGGAATGATAAAGAATCCAGCTGTCTTATGATACCACATATATGTGCGATAATTAAGCAATTAAAGATAAATGGCCCCTTAAACCTAAAATGCAGTGCTTTTTGAGGGGCATATATCAAAAGTTCATACCACTAATATTATTTTAAAGTAATTACTACGCATATAAACATTTACATAAGTACAGCGAACACTAACATTGCTAGCAAATAAGGAACGGTCGTGGTAATGAATTCTACCGAATTGCCGTTCTGAAATTTTCTACCCCTTAGGTTTTATCAACTAACATGAAATTAATCAAATGTTCAGAAAATTCTTAAATGAACAATAAATGCATTCTTTGTTTAAAGCACTCTTGACATTTTAGAGTGATAGAAACATTAGATAGCGTTTAATGTGTGATTTGTAGCAGGCATGCGTAATATTATTGACTGTTGCATCTTAATCATACTATTGGCCTTTACAAAAATATATCCAGCTTGCACTTTCTACACAGTGCGTAAGTATATGGTTTTTTATTAAATGTATGAATAAATAGTCTCTGACAATTACAGTGTACGTATCGGAGGTGACAGCATGACAAATAGTTGAAGTATCCGTGTGGTGTACATTCTTGCTACAAATACTATTATTACATTACAATCTTAAAGTATAGTATAACAAACATAAGTTACAAGACTCTATCTATCTAGCTTGATCATTTAGAAAGGTCCACTTTTATATCACTATTTTTGTACTTGTAAAATTATGGTACTAATATACTAGTATCAATGGAAAGATGTTAAACTTTTCAAGTTATATCCTATATGATATATATTTATTTTGTGCTATTATTCATGTAGGTGCCACGTTGTCAAGGACTTGTCACAATTTAAACAACATGATCACACTGGGATAAAAGGAATTTAAACTGGCGTAGATGTAGAGCAATATATAAATTTTTGCACATAAAAATAGAACACAGTGGAATATGATGTCTTCGCATTAACCAGTTGTGCATATTTCATTTACGTTTGAGCAAAATTCTAGAAATTGTTAACATATCAATGAACGGAACCATATGCTCATATTCTTTACAAGCTTTCCTTATGATTCAAATATCGTAAAAGTAGTTGTCACTTTTGACAATGACAATGACGATGACCACTCGAAGAAAGCGAAAATGTATTATAAGATCCATGGATGGCAAATTGGTTAGGCACGAATAATCTTTCGAATGGTTTTGCGTTTCCTTTTATGAAGGCGTTATTGCTAAGAGCTTCTTCACATTGCGATAAAAAGCAATATAAAACCTTAACACATTAATGCATTTACAAGGCAGCCACGCAAGGCATATCATCAAGACACGGTGCTTAAAATTGATAAATTGTTATGTTAAATGATAGAATGATTTTTATTTCTATGCTTTATTAAATGATTCCAACAGTAATGCTTTATTTTACCTCATTTCATTTTTTTTCTACGTATGATACAGACAATCTCACAATATGCACTTTTTCCGGTAAGCTTCGCCAATGCCTTTAAGCAATCGCGTGCATTGATATTCTTGAGCACTTCCTTTGATTGCTCGTGACACAGATCATGACAACGATGTTCTGTATTGATGATTCAGTTGAACTATAAAATGACGTTACCATCACAACAAGTAGTAAGCTCATTCTGCTGGAGGCAAAGTAAAAAGACACTTGGTTTATTCTTATTGGAAAATGACTTCATTCCCATTTTATCAAAACCATACGTTTGTTGTCAATTATATTTGCCATTAATTGCGCCAAAGATCAGTAATGCTTACACAATATATAAGAAAAGCCGTTTGTAGTTCCTGCTTATGGATAATACACTATGATAACTGAAGCTCAAGTCTACCATGAGCTAATTGCTGCATACCTCACGAACAGGATTTAGGAGTGCATAGTCAGACGAGTCAAATAAGAAGTCAATTGATTCATCGCTTTCTTGGTCATTCCTAGCACCCTGACGAGGACCCACTTCACCGGAAACAGACTCAGTAGATGCACACTGAGTTGCATGTTGAACCTTATGGGGTTTTGCGTACAGGCTTTCGACGTCGAGATCCCGTTTGCTTTCTTCAGTAGGGAGGCGCGCGGGGTTGGACACCGCTCCTATGAAATTGACCCTCGCTTCTCCCGCTGTTGCTGGACACGATGGAGAGTCGAATTTATCTCCTGGTACTGGGATGTGTGACTGCTTACTTTTCTTGGTCGTGGCTTTCTTGTTTGGCTTTGCATAGAGGTCTTCACGATGAACATCAGGACTATGCATGTGACTAATGAAGGGATTCATATTGGTACTCTGTACGGCCTCTTCACGATAATTCCGTTGTTTCGCTGTATGAAACACAGCTTGTTCTTCGCTGTTCGGGAATTCCTTGCCAGCAGAGTTCGATCTAAGCTCACAAAAAATCCCGGTATTTGAAGCACCAGGAAAGGAAGCATAGCTCGAAATATTTTCGTCTTCAATACAGCAATAAACATTTTCGAAATTGCTGTTTTCAGTAGTACCATCCAATCTCTGATCTATCCGGCCATCGAGTACTGTCTCCGTCTTAACAGTTTCTTTGTCGCTTGGTGTTTTCTCACTCGCTTTATTAGGCTGTCTGTAACCGCTTTGATGGGAATTTCTCAATACCGACGGAGAGCCAGTAGAAGTATGAACGATATTACATTCATGTTTGTTATCTTGTGGATCATTCCCGGGTAGTGCACCTGTCTGTCGTGTTCCCATCGAACCATGAGGCTCAGATGGCGGGTACGATGGCGAGGAGGTTGAGTCAGATGCATTATGATCCCGCTGTGAATCCAAGACGAGAAGAGCACCCATAGATACGGGGTTAGCACGCTGAGGGTTGTGCGTGTACTCTCGGTGTTTGTTCCAAAAGAAATTGACCAGTCCACATGTGATTGAAGTAAGTGCAACGCTACATGTTCCTACAACTATAATCACAATCATGAACGTCTTTTTACTGATCAGAGTGGAAGTAGGTACCACGTTGCCTTTAGTATCGTCAGACAGGGGCTTTGTCATGTTGGTGGTTACTTTTCCTCTGGCGAAAGGCGCAAATGTGGACACGCTTGAGAGCGCTGTGTTGCTCAAAGTAATAACAGTCTGATCCATATCCGTGACTGTATCCGATGTTTCCGATGGACTGGACATCGAACCCCTGTCTGAAATCGTAACGGTTACAAACATAAGTTTACAATATAAAAGAGAGGATTTCAACACGTACACCAGATTGTAAATGCCAGAATCACCCACATTGGTATTCACGATGCTCATATCGAATGTCATATTGAATCGCGATGTCACAATCCTCTCACCAGCAGTTGTAAAATGATACCGATGGTTTTCTGGTTGATTTTGAGAACAAGAATCTGCACTGCACTTTGCTAGCCATTGGCTGCACCTCACCCATCGTACCTCGTAAATTTCAGGGAAGTAAAGCTCATTTGTGTAGTGTAAGGTCACATTCTTTCCAGCTACTTCGCTGATTTCCTTTTCGTTTGGATCACCGTCTTCAAAAAAATCAAAAGCGTTTAAGGGTGATAATAAGCCTACAAAGACAACGCTTACGAGCAGCGGAATTGGGAACATTGTGATCTGAGATGTTTTCCAAGTCACTGAATGTCAGTAAGTCAATACTAGTCCTCCTGTCGTAATTACTAATGCGTAGCCAATTTAGACAGCAATTCGACTTTTGACGAACCTTGTCAAAGTAAGATCGGGACATGGTCAGTAAAGAAACAAGATGTACGCCAAAGCAATTCTAAACAAGGCTTCGCCAATCACGTTCTTTGTTCATTGCTTATTGGCTGATACTTGTCATGTGATATTGGTATCTGATAGTGTCCAACGTTACCTTCCTGTTGACGATAAAACTATTAGTACGCTGGCAGGTTTCTCAAACAAAGGGAGAGGTGGTTAGGATAGCTGCTAGGGGTTAGGTCAAACGTTTTATTCGAGTTTTTTTTTTAATAATCTTCTATTTTAATACAATCCAAAGATATATGTAGTAAACCTAATTCTCCCTTTGTAAATAAACATCGTGATATGATTGTGCTCTTCTTGTCGATCGAGTTTTGAAACCACCTACTTTTATTGCATTGATGAAGCCTGTCTACATGATTATGATTTTCTGTGCTGCGGTTCAGGTCTATGCTTGTTCAGCACAACAGTTCATGACTACTTGTCTGACATTTATTTATAATAAGAAAATAACTTTAACCGGCTGCGTCCGGCGCATGCGTATTTTAAGGCTACATTATCTGTACTTAGGTACAGTTCATGACTTCTGACAGGATGCATGATCGAGATAGGAAAATTTTCATATCCCTTTCTGCAAATATGAACATTATATGAGCATCAATGTACATCGCCGTTAGTTTGATGAGCACTAGAGTGTGAGTTGCTATGCTGAAATGTAAAGCAAGTAGTGTATTTTGGGGGTCTTTATTATTGATTGATTAAAACTGCTAAATTAATATTTAATTCAATGTGGAAGTGCGGATGCTGGAATTTTCTGATCCAAACTGAAAAGATAAATTCTAGTCTAAGACTTGTCACTGCATCATTCTCGTATCAGTTCGTGGAGGAGAATCAGGAGAGGAAATCGAGAATGATTAGTCTACTGCAGCCAGACCCCTTTGTTGAATATTTTGGGGTTTGTTGACGTCACGTACGAGGTGCTCTCTAACATTGCTTTTGAAAATGTGCATTTTCTCCAGAAATATCAAATTTTTACCTTTTCATTTGATTCATTATTAAAACGACATTTTAACACTCATACCTGTATAGAAAAATATCATGGTGTTGTCAAAAACAGAAAAAGCAATTCATGGAATTATATCATGACGGATTTTCGTCAAACCTTTATTGTTTTGTTTATTGTATATTTCTGCTTTTATTGAAACCAACCTATCTTTAGAATAAACTATCCCTGTATTGCTAAATAGGTTACTCATTGCATATATATAATTGCTGGTGATAATCGTTTGTCTCGCAATGTATGGTCAACAAGGAATCTAACAGATCACGATGTTTCGTGCGCCGCTGCAACACTCTGTCAGATGTGATACTTACTACAATTTTGCGTGAACAGGGTGGCCTTCTGCAGGCTACTGGCTTCTACCACTCCTCGATGGCTGACTCGGGGTATATTACATGAATTAACACATTTGTTGCCAACTAAGCTCGGCATTTCTCAGGTACACCAAACCAAAATTTCCCCACAAGCATTTTTTCATGAATCATAGAGAATTTTACTGATTTTTATCATTCAAATGGGGAAATAATGACATACAGTTCCTTTACTAATAGGCGAGCACCGGCATATTATTGTTAAGTAAGCGTTCAGGATTGTAAGGGACTGCTTTCCTTCTTTAAACTGGGTTTATTATCACTATCCCGACAGGAGCAGTATTGTTTTAAAAGGTACGGGGTAGTCATGGTAGTATTGATAATGATTATGGACCGTGATCATATCATCGTCCCGATTTCATTTCATTTCAACGATTGCCATTGCATACTCCTTCGGCTGCTTTCTACCCAGGTACCCATTTATACACCTGGGTGGAAAGCAGCAACGTGGATAATATATCTTGTTGAAGGACACAAGTACCGTGGTTAGGCTTAAACTATCACACTGAGACGTCTCGTCACAGATCACAGCCATTATATATGTATCATGATACCTCTAATGTATGCAACACGATATGAAATCTGAAATTGTGTGGAATTATATAGCTGCCATTGCAAATTGCATAAATATTCCCTTTGCTAGTCGCTCCCTTTAAGTCATAAGTGTGAAATTCTGATTTTTTTTCTCATATTTTCGTCATTCTGTATCGATGTATTGTATGTTTATAATGAAACCGATATGTGATTTGGTGCGATTCATGTCAAAGCTAAGGGTTTGTTGTGGTAAACATTACGGGACCCGGAATCATGGTAGATCTGTTTTTGACGTCACCACCGGTCCGGATTCCGTTTGATTTCTATGATATAATACTTTTAAGGGGATTCCTTATTCACAGGTCCCCTTGAAATGAAGATTAAAGGTCTCTCATGACCATGATGGCGGTTGGAAACTCCTATCGGTTATTGTCCTGCCATCTCTCATGCGAAATTGGTAGAATATGCTAATGCAACCCTTCAATGTTAAACGGAGCGGGACTATATTGTTATGCTATTTATCATAGGAAAGGATATCATGTATGCTGCATTAGCTCCCTTTCACATAATTGTTGTCTCTCTCCCTCTTCGAAGTCTTTAATTGTTTGATCATGTTTCGGTTTCATGCACTCTTGAACATAAGATATCCCCCAATCACTATCACATTTCTCACTCTCTCTCTCTCAACCCTCTCTACCCAACACTCGATCGTCTCTCTGTCTGTACAGTATGTAAGTCTGTCTGTCCCCCCCCCCCCTCCCCCTTCTAGTTAACCTATCCCTGACTATAGCTCTGTTTTCTTCCCCTCTATACTCTCTGTCACGTGCTTTCTGTATAATCACTTTCCATTTTCCCTCCATAACCACATCATTACTCCTTTCAGAGCAGTGCCATGGTTGAGATAAGTCCCTGGTGATAATCATGGGGACTATATGAAATAGCGCAAGCACATGGATATTCTAGAGAATTGGTTGGTAGTCTTATAGTTGCAGTCTTTAAATACACATCGAATTGGACATTTGTCCTTTGTACATTATTTTCATAACGCGGGTGCGGATTTATTATGTGTATTTCCTTCATCTATCTGACATCCGGCTATTTGGTCTACAAAAGGAGATTTGTATGGGCTAGGGTTAAGGTAAGGGGTCTGGGTTAGGGTTAGGATTTAAAAATATGTCATAAGGCTTTCTGCAGTATACTTAAAGGGATAGTTCACCCTATAATTATTTTTGTGTCATTAAAAGCATTAAAAGCAATAAAAGTTTGACGAAAATTGGTCAAAAGCACAAAGTTATTTGATTTGAAAGTTTTTATTTTGCGACGCCACGTGCGAGATGCTATCCTATATGTTGTGTATTATTTTTCCCCATCATTTGCCTTTTTTATGTCAGTTGATGAAGGACATTCTTTTCATAGCAAAACATGTGTCTAATGATATATCGAACGCACAGGTGAAATGGAAAATATCATTTTAACAAAAATGACATTTTCCAAACAAAATTGTACACAACATGTGGGAAAGCAACTCGCACGTGACGTTACAAATCAAAACTTTAAAATCAAATAACTCAAATAAATCTTTTCCTTTGAACAATTTTTGTCAAAACTTCGCTAATAATTCTTTCATGTGTCTCCTTGTAGTGAAATCAACATAATTTCAGCTCTCCCTTTAATCTGAAAGAGTAGTTTTAGGGTTTTCCTTTTAGACGAAATATGCGTAGACCTAATGGCTATAAACCTTCTCTCTATCGACTTTCTGTGTTTACTGAATGTTGGATGAGAACTTGAACGCAAGAGATTGCTCGAGCATTGTTTTTCAGATGAACATCACGAACATGACGAACGTGACAAAGAGGAGAGAGATATCACCATACGTAACTCGAAGTATATAACATAAAACGTGATAGACCGGATGACATGGATGACAAGCAATTTTTGAAAATAAATGGGCTTCATGCATTACATAGACATAAGACAATATGGAATATCAAAGCGCTAAACAATTACTGTTAACGCTCAAAATGTATTCCAGCCGGTGCTGACCTGGATTTTATTGATGACATGTAGGAGGAGATTCAAAATTGACAAGAATGGAAGAAGAAACAGGTACTGGGCTTCCTTTTGTATAAATCATTATTGAAACTGCACTGGTGCTGCAAAGGAGCATTAAGTTTACAGCCTGTTTCCTCTTCGTTGTTCACCTTTGCTTCTCCACCTTGTGATTCTCCCTTTTCTCTCATCTTAGCTTTGTGTAAAAGTACAATCTTCACCAAGGGACACCTGTCCCATACTTTTACCGAAAGGAAAACTAAAAAACAATCAAGTGACACGCCCATTTTTGGAAGCAGCATTCACTCAAACAAAGATTGACATACCATCATTTTGAGAATGAAGATTACTTATTACAAAAACCAGTTTCGTGTAAAGAATAGAATTTCATTTTTGACATTGCTGCATATTCAGAAGTTCTTTGCACTCCATGATTGCGTAAGCATCATAAACGAAACATCAATGTAACGATGAATAGTGACGCTGACTTATGATACCGCATTCATGTACGACAATAAAGCAACTCAAGATAAATGACCTCTCAAACCTGAGATGGAGAAGTTTTTTTTAGAGGTTTATATCAAAAGTTCATAATACTAATATTATTTCGAAGTAATTACGACGCAAACATTTATATAAGTACACTAGTACTGTACATAAATATGTAGCGAACACTGAACTTGCTAACGAATAAGGAACGGTCTAGCTACTTAACGAATTTCCCCAGTTTCCACCGAATTCCCGTTCTAAAGTAATAACTGGGGAAGTAAGATTGAGAAGGGTTTGACACATGCGAACATTTTGATTTATTAAGTTTGAATAGCTCATTTCGAGAAATGTAAGAACATGATTTCTGGTGTTCAACAAGTTATGGAAACAGTGGAGGAAGAGTTGCTTTGCTGAAATTTTAGTTAAGGAGTTATGTATTTTGGGGTTCAGGTACATGACTATTTATATGATAAGAAAATAAAATTCCAAAGCTGATATTGATAAAGATGTGAATATTTACATATCTGCATCTGGTAAAGCATCAATGTGCATCACAATTAGTTTGATGAACACACTGCACTGGTTTTCACAAACGTACCTAGAGCATAATTTAAACCATGTACACAGAGAAACAGCTTTATACTAGTAACCTACCGACATTTTGGGGTGCTTTCCTTAACAACTTTAATATTTTTTGCATTCTCTAGAAAACACGTGTGATGTTTTCAAAAATGTATATCAAATGTGACATTATATCATTGCGAGCACTGCTCTGATTTCCCAGCAACAGGTAGACAACTATTTTATCTAGCTCGGAATATGCTACATGATATAGAACAAATGGAATTAAAAGGTACATGTATAACTAGGTGCTCATTTTTGTACAGAGATCTCATGAAATATATTTTCCATGACAAACTTCAACGTTTGAACAGGCTCAGGCGACGTGTTTTAGGAGTCACCTCTGATACGAGCCTTGATACGTGAAATCCTTCCATTAATAGTGCCGTCTTCTTGGAATGTGTACACCAAGAAACATAACACAAATATAAAAATCAATTACTACTAGTAAAACGAATTGTTTACATATTAACCTTGTATATTAATGTTTTTAAAATGAAATGATCCTTTTGACGTCTATTATTCTTAGAGAGCGGTGACACCAAGGACATTCTCACACAGGGAGCACACCCACATCTTACATCTCGGGCAACCACGGGAAATCACATGTTACTTGGGAATGGCGGAGGGGCTGGAAACTCGACAAAATCTGATGAATTACTTTGCGTGAGGCTTCGTCCCTTGGGAAATGGACGAGATGTGTTGGAGTAGACATGCTGTGGTCTGATGGGTTCCTCATAGTAGTCATCTAAACCAGCTGCCTCGTACTTTATCTCACAGGAAGAGGTCGAGATGGCACCACTGCCAGCTTGTTCCTTGACCGCCATCCGTCTATCTACATCACCATCGGTTCCAATCATGCCAATGTCACAGTGAGCACTACCGACCTCGTCCATTGCCTGATATACATGATGTAGCCGTTCATCAGATACTGATGTGTTGGTGTTAACATGCTCTTGTTGGGTCGACGTGTTCGACGTTGGCAAATCACCAGTACCAACGGTCTTACACTCGTTTTTGACCTGTTCGGTTGCCTGCCGTGTCTTCGTCGAGCGTTGCTTCTGAGATGGCGGATACGATGGTGAGGAAGTTGAGTCAGAAGCATCATGTGAATCCAAGACAAGAAGAGCACCCATAGATACAGGGTAAGCACGCTAGGGTTTGTGAGTGCACCCTCGGTATTTTTTCCAAAGGAAATAGATCAATCCACATGTGATTGAAGTTAGTGTAACGCTACATATTCCTACAGCTATAATCACAATCATGAACGTCTTTTTACTGATCAGAGTGGAAGTAGGTACCACGTTGCCTTTAGTATCGTCAGACAGGGGCTTTGTCATGTTGGTGGTTACTTTTCCTCGGGCGAAAGGCGCAAATGTGGACACGCTTGAGAGCGCTGTGTTACTCAAAGTAATAACAGTCTGATCCATATCCGTGACTGTATCCGATGTTTCCGATGGACTGGAAATCGAACCCCTGTCTGAAATCGTAACGGTTACAAACATAAGTTTACAATATAAAAGAGAGGATTTCAACACGTACACCAGATTGTAAATGCCAGAATCACCCACATTGGTATTCACGATGCTCATATCGAATGTCATATTGAATCGCGATGTCACAATCCTCTCACCAGCAGTTGTAAAATGATACCGATGGTTTTCTGGTTGATTTTGAGAACAAGAATCTGCACTGCACTTTGCTAGCCATTGGCTGCACCTCACCCATCGTACCTCGTAAATTTCAGGGAAGTAAAGCTCATTTGTGTAGTGTAAGGTCACATCCTTTCCAGCTACTTCGCTGATTTCCTTTTCGTTTGGATCACCGTCACAAAAATCAAAAGCGTTTAACGGTGATAACAAGCCTACAAAGACAGCGCTTACGAGCAGCGGAATTGGGAGCATTGTGATCTGAGATGTTTTCCAAGTCACTGAATGTCTGTAAGTCAATACTAGTCCTCCTGTCGTAATTACTAATGCGTAGACAATTTAGACGGCAATTCGGCTTTTGACAAACCTTGTCAAAGTAAGATCGGTTCATGGTCAGTAAAGAAACAAGATGTACGCCAAAGCAATTCTAAACAAGGCTTTGCCAATTACGTTCTTTGTTCATTGCTTATTGGCTGATACTTGTCATGTGATATTGGTATCTGATAGTGTCCAACGTTACCTTCCTGTTGACGATAAAACTATTAGTACGCTGGCAGGTTTCTCAAGCAAAGGGAGAGGTGGTTAGGATAGCTGCTAGGGGTTAGGTCAAACGTTTTATTCGAGTTTTTTTTATAATCTTTTATTTTAATACAATCCAAAGATATAGTAAACCTAATTCTCCCTTTGTAAATAAACATCAGTGATATGATTGTGCTCTTCTTGTCGATCGAGTTTTGAAACCACCTACATTTATTGCATTGATGAAGCCTGTTTACATGATTATGATTTTCTGTGCTGCGGTTCAGGTCTATGCTTGTTCAGCACAACAGTTCATAACTACTTATCTGACATTTATTTATAATAAGAAAATAACTTTAACCGGCTGCGTCCGGCGCATGCGTATTTTAAGGCTACATTATCTGTACTTAGGTACAGTTCATGAATTCTTACAGGATGCATGATTGAGATAGGAAAATTTTCATATCCCTTTCTGCAAATATGAACATAATATGAGCATCAATGTACATCGCGGTTAGTTTGATGAGCACTAGAGTGTGAGTTGCTATGCTGAAATGTAAAGTAAGTAGTGTATGTTGGGGGTCTTTATTATTGATTGCTTAAAACTGCTAAATTAATACTTAATTAAATGTGGAAGTGCGGATGCTGGAATTTTCTGATCAAAACTGAAAAAATGAAAGTCTAGTCAAAGACTAGTCACTGCATCATTCTCGTATCAGTTCGTGGAGGAGAAACAGGAGAGGAAATCGAGAATGATTAGTCTACTGCAGCCAGACCCCTTTGTTGAATATTTTGGGGTTTGTTGACGTCACTTACGAGGTGCTCTCCAACATTGCTTTTGAAAATGCGCATTTTCTCCAGAAATGTCACATTTTTACCTTTACATTTGATTCATTATTAAAACGACATTTTAACACTCATACCTGTATGCAAACATATCATGGCGCTGTCAAAAACAGAAAAAGCAATTCATGGAATTATATCATGACGGATTTTCGTCAAACCTTTATTGTTTTGTTTATTGTATATTTCTGCTTTTATTGAAACCAACCTATCTTTAGAATAAACTATCCCTGTATTGCTAAATAGGTTACTCATTGCATATATATATAATCGCTGGTGATAACCGTTTGTCTCGCAATGTATGGTCAACATGGAATCTAAAAGATCACGATGTTTCGTGCGCCGCTGCAACACTCTGTCAGATGTGATACTTACTACAGTTTTGCGTGAGCAGGGTGGCCTTCTGCAGGCTACTGGCTTCTATCACTCTTCGATGGTTGACTCGGGGTATATTACATGAATTAACACATTTGTTGCCAACTTAGTTCGGCATTTCTCAGGTGCACCAAACCAAAAATGTCCCCATAAGCATTTTTTTCATGAATCATAAAGAATTTTACTGATTTTTATCATTCAGACGGGGAAATAATGACATACAGTTCCTTTACTAATAGGCGAGCACCGGCATATTATTGTTAAGTAAGCGTCCGGGATTGTGAGGGACTGCTTTCCTTCTTCTGGAGCCTATTATCATTATCGCGACAGGAGCACTATAAGGTAAGGGGTAGTCATGGTAGTATTGACAATAATTATGGACCGTGATCATATCATCGTCCCGATTTCATTTCATTTCAACGATTGTCATTGCATATTCCTTCGGCTGCTTTCTACCCAGGTACCCATTTATACACCTGGGTGGAAAGCAGCAACGAGGATAATATATCTTGCTGAAGGACACAAGTGCCATGGTTGGCCTTTAAACTGGAACACTGAGATGTCTCGTTACAGATCACAACCATTATGCATGTATCATGATACCTCTAATATAGGCAACACGATATGAAAGCTGACATGGAATCGTATAGCTGCCAATGCAAATGCCATACATATTCCCTTTGCTAGTTGCTTCCTTTAAGTGACAAGGTTGAAATTTTGATTTATTTCCTCAAATTTTCGGCAATCTGTATCGCTGTATTGTACGTTTATAATGGAACCGATAATGAGCTTTGGTGCGATTCACGTCAAAGCTAAGGGTTTGTTGCTGTTAACATTACGGGACCCGGAATCATAGTAGATCTGTTTTTGACGTCACCACAGGTCCGGATCCCGTTTGATTTATATGATTTAATACTTTGAGAGGATTCTTAATTAACGAGTTTCATTTAAATGAAGATTAACGGTTTCTCATGACCATGGTGGCGGTTGGAAACTCCTATTGGCCATTTGTCTTGACCTCTCTCACACGAAATTGATAGACTATGCTAATGCAACTCTTCATTGTTAACGGAGCGGGACTATTGTAATAGTTCTAGTTTCTAATGATATTCATCATAGGAAAGGACATTACATTTGTGCTTGATTAGCTTCCTTTCACATAATTGTTATCTCTCTCCCTCTTCGGAGTCTTTTATTGTTCGATCATATTTCGGTTTCACGCACTCTTTAACACAAAATATCCTCCCACGCACCATCACATTTTTCACCCTCTCTCTCTCTCAATCCTCTCTACCTCGCACTATTTTGACTCTCTGTCTGTCTGTACAGTATGTATGTCTGTCTGTCTCCCCCTCTCTAGTTAACCTCTCCCTGACTGCATTTCTGTTTTCTAACCGCTCTATACTTTATGTCACGTGCATACTGTATAATCACTCTTCCAGATCCAGAGCAGTGCCATCGTTGAGCAAAACCATAAGCCCGTCTTCCTTTTTAGCATGCGGATTTATTATGTCTACGTGTATTTCCTTCATCTATCTGATACCTGGCTATTTGCAAATGGTCTGCAAATGGAGATATGTAAGGGCTAGAGTTAATGTACGGGGTCTGGATTAGGGTTAGGTTTTAAAATTATGTCATAGGTTTTTGTGAACTTTACTTAATCTTGAAGGGTACATGTAGTTTCAGGGTTTTCCTATAGACGAAATGACCTAATGGCTATATACCGCCCCTCTATCCACCAACTCTGTGTGTTTACTGAATGTCGGGGTGAGAACTTGAACACAAGACATTGTTCTAGCATTGCTTTCCAGACATCACGAACGTGATGGAGAGGAGAGACATATCACCATAGATAATTCGAAGTATATAACATACAACATGATAGACCGGATGACATGGACGACAAGCAATTCTATAAAGCAATGGGCTTCATACATGGCATAGGCAAAGGACAATAATGAATATCAATGCGCTTAACAACTGCTGTTATCGCTCAGTCTTAGGCCTATGCTGACCTGGAAATTGTTGATGACATATAGAACGAGTCTGATTTAAAACTGACAAGAATGGAAGAAGAAAGTGGTACCAGGCTCCTTTTCGATAAATCATCATTCAAAATTGGACCGATGATGAAAATAAGTCTTAATTTGACAGCCTGTTCCCTCTTCTTGCTGATTGTTTATCTTTACCTCTCCACCTTCTCATCTTAGCTTTGTGTGATTGTACCAAGTGGCACCTGCTACTTACTTTAACCGAATGAAAAACTAAGAAAACATCAAATGACACGCCCACTTTCGGAAACAGCATGCACTCAAAGATAGATTGATAGACCGTCATTCTGAGAATGGAAACTAGTTATTAGAAAAACAAGTTTCGCGCAAAGAATTTTGCAACATTTCATGTTTTATATTGTTGCATATTGAGAAGGTCGTCGCAATACATGATTGCGTAAGCGGTACAAACGACACTTAATTGTAAAGATAAAATAATCAAGCTGTCTTATGATACCGCATTTATGTACGATAATGAAGCAACTTAAGATAAATGACCCCTCAAACCTGAGATGCCAAACCTTTTACGAGGGGTTTATATTGAGTGTTCATATCACTAGTATTATATTAGGGTAATTACTACAAAGAGAAACGTTTACATAAGCACATTAATAATGTAGAGAACACTAACCTTGTTAACAAACAACGAAGTGTCTTGCTACTGAACGAATTTCCACAGTTTTCACTGAATTGCCGTTCTGAAATGTTCTCTCCCTTAGATTTATTCAAACCCACATGAAATTAAACAATAACAATGTTCAGACAAGTCCTATATAAGCAATACTCATACTGTTGGCGTTTACAAAAATATATACAGCTTGCAATTTCTACACAGTGCATAACTATGTCCTTCATTAAATGTATGAATGAATAGGCTCTGACAATCACAGTGTACGTATCGGAGTAGACAGCATGACAATTAGAGATATTCGAGTGGTACACGTTCTGACTACAAATACTATATTAAATTGCAATCTAAAAGTCTCTAACAAATAAAAAGTTACAAGACTCGGAGTATCTATCTACCTTGATCAATATTTGTGTACTTTTAAAACAATTAGAGATATCCAAGTACACGTTCTGACTACAAATACTATATCAAATTACAAACTAAAAGTCTCTAACAAATATTTAAGTTACAAGACTCGGAGTATCTATCTAGTTTGATCAATATTTTTGTACTTTTAAAATCATGACAGTATACTATTATCAAGGGAAAGATGTTAAATTTTGCAAGTTATAGCCTATATAATATGTATTTTGCTATTATCAGTGTAGGTGTTATGTTGTCAATGGGACTTGTCACAATTTAAACAACATGATCACACTGCAATAAAGCGGACTTAAGCTTGCGTAGAAAATTTACATTGCAGGCGAATATATAATTCCTTACACATACAAATAGAGCACAGTGAATATGATGCCTTCTCAGAACAAGTTGTGCATATTTGATATAAGTTTGGGCACAATTCTAGAAATTAATAACATTACAATAAACGACCGTATGGGTATATTCTATACTAGCTTCCACTGTCAGTCAAATATCGGAGCAGTAGTTGTCACCTTTGAAAATTACCAACTCAAAATGACAACTTATTCAAAACAGAGCAATATCCTTTATGTACGGCACCTGCCTATTTCCAGAGTCTCAATTATACGGAGGCTTCGTGAATTATTCATCATTCTTGGTGGCATTGGCTACCCATTAGTATTTCTCGGAAGTCAGCGTTGCCAATAATGAGATTTTACATCTTCACCATGAGACATAATAATAGCGTTTACTTTAATGAAGGCGTTCTTGCTTTTTGCTTCTTCACATTGCGATAAATTGTAACATAAAACCTGAACACATTAATGCATTTACGAAACAGCCTCGCAGGCTTTCAGAAAACCTAAATTGAAGATATCGATCATCAATAAATGATGCTCTTCACGATAATTCCGTTGTTTCGCTGCATGTGACATTAATGTTAATTGTGCTTCGGTGTTCTGGAATTCCTCGTCAGCAGAGTTCGATTTAGCCTCACAAGAAGTCCCGGTCTTTGTGGCACAAGGGAAGGAAGCATAGCACGAAATCTCCTTGTCTTCAATCGAGCAATAAACATCTTCCAAAGTACTGTTTTCAGTAGTACCATCCAATCTCTGATCTATCCGGCCATCGAGTACTGTGTCCGTCTCAACAGTTTCTTTGTCGCTTGGTGTTTTCTCGCTCGCTCTATTAAACTGTTTGCAACCGCTTTGATTGGACTTACTCAATGCCGACAAGGAGTCAGTAGAGGTATGAACAATATTACAGTTAAGTTCGTTATGTTGTTGATCATCTCCGGGTATTGCACCTATCTGTCGTGTTCCCATCGAGCCATGAGGCTGAGATGGCGGGTACGATGGTGAGGAGGTTGAGTCAGATGCATCATGATCCCGCTGTGCGTCCATGACTAGAAGAGCACCCATAGATACAGGGTTAGCACGCTGGGGCTTGTGAGTGCACCCTCGGTATTTCTTCCAAAGGAAATAGATCAATCCACATGTGGTGACATTTAGTGCAAGGTTACATGCACACACTGCTGTAACAATTATAAACGCCTGTGTTCTGATCGGAGTTAAAGTAAGTGTTGCGTTGTCTTCAGTATCATCAGACAGGGGTTTGGTGGTCAATTTTCCACGGGCGAAAGGCGCAAATGTGGATACGTTTGAGAGTGATGTGATGGTCATGACTGCGCTATTCAAGTTAATAACAGTCTGGTCCATATTCATGCCAGTTTGTGTTGTTTCCGGTGGACTGGTCGTCAAACCCCTCTCTGAAATCGTAACGGTTACAGACATAAGTTTACAACTCTTATACTTGAATTTGAACACGTACACCAGATTGTAAATGCCAGAATCACCTACATCGGTATTCACGATGCTCATGTCGAATGTCATATTGAACAACGATTTCCTAATCCACTCACCAAACGTTGTAAAATGATACCGTTGGTTTTCCGGTTGATTTTGAGAACAAGATTCTAAACTGCAGTTTGCTAGCCATTGGCTGCACCTCACCCATCGTACCTCGCGATCATTAAAGAAGGCAAGCTCCTTTGTATAGTGTAACGTAATATTCTCTCCAGCTACTACGCTGATTTCCCTTTCGTTTGGATCTCGATCACAAAAATCAAAAGCGTTTAAGGGTGACAATAAGCCTAAAAGGACAACGCTCACGAGCAGAGTAATCGAAAACATTGTGATCTGAGATCCTCTCCAAGTTACTGAATGTCTGTAAGTCAATACTTGTCTCCCTGTCGTAATTACTAATGCGTACACAATTAAACGGCAATTCGGCTTTTGACGAACCTTGTCAAAGTAAGATCGGTCCATGGTCAGTGATGAAACAAGATGTACGCTAAAGCAATTCTAGAAAATGCTTCGCCAATCACGTTCATTGTTCATCGCTTATTGGCTGACACTTGTCATGTGACATGGGATCTGATGATGTACAACCGTTATTTCCTGTTGACGATAAAACTATCAGTACGCTGGCAAGTTTCTCAAACAACGGGAGGGGGGGTTAGGGTACGATGCTTTTTTTTCCGTGAATCGGCATATAAATACAATATAGTGTATAGATTTGTCAACGTTGGTCGCGCAAATGAGTTCAAACACAAAATCCTGCTATAGGGACCCAAGCACAAGGTAGTCGCCGCTCATTCTGCAAACTTTTACTATTTACTGATATATATACTAATATACTAATAAAATCATATTGGCTGGTATATATTCAGATGAAGCATTTTGCTAGGATGGTTGAATGTTGTTCATGCCTGTAAATCATCAGGTAAAAAGATTTTCGAGTTGAGGTATATGATATACAAATAAAAACCGCTCTGACGGACATGGTTTAGACTATAGGCACTAGATGATTCCAAAACATTTCTATCGTCATGAGGCCACAGGCTGAGGGAGGGCAGCATTATTTTGAGATCACCGCGAGTTCAAGTTCTCCATTTATTCACCTTGTAATGCATTGTTTTTAAGATTTAATAGTACTTTGATTAATATTTACACATGTATTTCGTGTGTACTATCTATATTTTATCTGATATACAAACGTTGAAGGCAACATGACTTGTTTTGTAGCAATAAGTTATACCAATGTATTCAGGATACATTATTTGATATTTGTTAGAAGAACTCTTTAAAGTGCAAGGTATATTCAAAAGACAGGGAACTCTTGTTTGCCCTCCTCGTTCTGGGTTCCACCCACATCACTTGGAAATCTACAATCCTTATAATATTAGGCCTACGAGCGATCATAGAACATAAAGATTCATGAAGCTATGCATGATGAATCCGACCAGTAAAGCAGGTGCCAAGATAGACGCCCTCAAGGGTGCGAGCATAACCAGTGCCACGATTAGGTCGCACTCCCCTAATAGCGGGGGAAGTAAGATTGAGGTGGGCTTCACACAACCCAACATTTGATTTCTTAATTTTGAAAAGCTTATTTCAAAAAATGTAAGGACATGATTTTTTATATAGCACCAGTTATAGCAACACTAGAGTGAGACTTGCTATGCTGTACAACAAATAGTGTATTTTGAGGACTTTGTTATTGATTTCGATGACAGTGCCATTTTACTACTTTTGTGGAAGTCTCCTTTCCAATCACGACGGGGCGTTGTTCGAGCCGCTTCATATGCTTTCAAGATGATTTTCGAATAAGATGGTATGAACGCGTGATTATATGAGGAAAACTGCTGTTTGAATTTTCTGATCCAATGTTATGTAGCAGTTCATCAACCCTTAAATCTTCACCTTTCCCCCATCCACTATTTGATTTATACCAGTCTCCGTTTTGTCTCTCCCGCTCTGACCACATCATTAAGGTCTTCTAAACATCCTCTCACTCACCCAAACCACACTTGACCCACATTCCATCTGCACAAACAATTCCAAGTACTTTCTCTTTGTCTATTAGTCATGCCACCAGGCAGAGGTCACACCCCATATTCTCCCATACTCTCCCATATGCTACATGTAAATGCTACCCCCAAAAGTTAGGCCACACCCCCAAATGTGGTATCTCACTCGGCTATAGCTGAGGAGGGAAGCCTCCTGAAAGGAGAAGAGTTGAGACCATCACCAAGCGAAGACTTATATTTTGCCACTACTTGTATTTTGTGAATCACTGGACGATGTGATCTGTTCTTTGTACATAATAAACGCATACTCCCATACTCAACTCTAAATTTATATCTCTGATGCTCGTTATTCGTGTACCTCTCGACGCTGCCATATTATTACAAACACACACCGATCCCAAACACGACATGGTGGAGAACCCAGGTCTTTGTTTTCACCCTTCATTTTGACATCTTAATTGGAGACTTTCGACCTGTGAAACTGGACATCGACACGATCGACAATTGCACCGAAATTGTCAAAGAGCCCGTTTTGAGAGCTGACTACACCCTGAAATGCACAACGACTACCTATATGACGAACGATCGACGAACTTTGCGATCCGAGCTTGACTACTATCTGATCAAGCGCCACTACGACTTTCACTGACGGATTCGACGATGACCATGCAGCCCCATACACCGATGACGACCTCTCCTCGAATGACCACTATATGTACTTTAATTCTTGAGCGGAGAACACAGCATTAACTACCATGGAAGGACTTGACTGTGATGACGACAAAGACGATGAAGACGACGAACATGACGTCATCGTCATCGCAACAGAAATGCATGATGACGATATGTGATAGCAACATCATGGTGACGATGCAGGCAATGACGGCAACGACGATGGCATCAACACTAACATCAACGATGACAACAGCTATGGCAACGACGGAACCTCATGACTGGGACCGCGCTGTGACTGATCAGGATCGAGCGACCAGAGGCCCCTGAAGTAGACTGAACAGAACTGACTTTGTGACTTGACGTGAACTTTACCGATACACTGGACACTATCATATGGACACTAATATTTGTTTGTAACTTAACACATTAATTGTTTGTTTTTCTGTATTCAAGAAGGGCTGTGGTAAGTGATCTAATTTTATCGTTCCACATGGATGAGAGTGAGAATGAAAGAAGGTTCATTTAGAATTGCATCACATTTAAGGTGAATTGTGTTAACATGATATGCTATTAGTTTATTATTGTTTATTAAGTGACTCCAACAGTTTTTCATAAACACGATCTTGTTTATCATATTTCTGAAATGAATTAGTTTTCAAACGTGACCAAGCGTAAATAATATACCGAAAACGTAACAGGTTATCACATTATAAAGGAGTTATATAACATCGAAACAACAAAGCTATCTCTGAAGAGACGGATTCCCAATAAAATGTGGAAACTATTCGGGAAACTGAATTTCATGTAGAGTCTGACTATACCCAATCTGAGGGTAAAAGAAATATTGTATTGACTTACAAGTTCCTCAGAACCGGCAAAATGGCCGCAAAGAATGTTTAGATCCATGAAATGTTCAGAAAATGTAAATAGGACCGATTTTAATCTGAGTATTCTCAAAAGAGAATAATTCGTACACAGAGATATGATTTCAACTGTTTCGGTGGAAGTTAAACCAATACTCAGATTCCAAAGATTTAACTGAGAAGATATTACTGGACAACATCATTCCAATCTGCGGTTCTCCAAGGAAAATGCTACATAAATTGTTAATGTGAATCAACTTACTTTGTTAAATGTCTTATAAAATGTGGTTAATCATTCAAAGCAGTGTTAATACTGAAATTGATGTATTTCAGAAGTTTTGACGAGATGAAAGTCAGATGATTTGCTGTGTGAATAAGCAAACAAGTTTGAAAGTACTTGTGTAAACCACGAAATAGACATGTAATGAGCAAGCAATTATTTAACAAAATAATGTGGGAAAGATTAAAATGAAGTGTCAACTTAAGGCCCATGCAATGTGAGAACATTGATAATTTTATCTTGAGCACACGCACATAGCTCATAGGAGTTTGATTCGAGATTTGTTGAAGTGAACATCACAAATTGTGGTAATGGTTGGAAGTGAATTGCAAAGACCAATGAACGATGTAATCATCACAGTTAGAGAACAAGTAATGGTATGGTTGTGTTACGAGTGAATCAATGGAACTACAGTCAATAGTAAACGAGTTAGAAATAATTTGACAAGGGTATATTGTCATAAATTGTTCATGTGTTATTCTTGTGATACTGTTGATCACGAACCGTTGACATGAAATGTGTTTGATCCAGGAGTCAAACCGAAAACCCGAAATTTGACGAGTTCATAAATACTTGTGCAAATACGTCTTTAGGCATGTTATGGACATTTTTTGGGAGACAGACATTATTGAACGGGTAAAACCAAATTGTGCAAACATATATGTTCATACTTTGGGTGTCTACACTCAAAGTTTAATTGGCCAAATTCAACACAGTTTGCATGTTACCGTGTCTTGAGCGCACCTGTTCTCCTCCAGATGATTGATATATTGGGTTTATGAACGAGTACATTGAGGCAGATTAAATCTTTACGAGCCTACACCAACCTACACGTCTACGTCAAATTATGATCCATTGGACTGTACAATTTGGCGACAATTGATTTTATTTGAGACATGTTGTGATTTGATACACTTCTTGTGATTCGGTCCAGAAGCAACGAGTATACGGACATTTTCTAGTTTAGAAAAGTATGTAACCGTATATAACCTCATTTAACCCCATTTATTGCTCATTATATATATCTTCCTTTACAAAGGAAAGTGCATAAGTTCTGCACATGAGTTGCATGTAATTTGTTGTGCAAAAGTCTGCACAAATGTTAAAAGTTTCAATGAATAGAAGATGCATAAGTCTGCACGAGTTAGTGTAAATAGCTTTATACTTCTTTAGATAAGTTTTGTAATCAGATTCTTTGTTCCCTCATTTCAATTGCTAAGTTATCTTAAAAGCAGTTGCTTCGATCATGCTATTCTTAACTAAATTTGTTTGTGTGTGTGAGAGAGAAAGAGTTAGTGGACAATGAATTTAACACCCTAGTTTCACTTCCCACAATATGTATTATATGTAGTAACCACAATCCCTCTTAAGAAATTCAAAAAGAAGGGAGAGAGCCTCATTTTCCAAAGAAAGGGGATGTTATGTAGCAGTTCATCAACCTTTAAATCTTCACCTTTCCCCCATCCACTATTTGATTTATACCAGTCTCCGTTTTGTCTCTCCCGCTCTGACCACATCATTAAGGTCTTCTAAACATCCTCTCACTCACCCAAACCACACTTGACCCACATTCCATCTGCACAAACAATTCCAAGTACTTTCTCTTTGTCTATTAGTCATGCCACCAGGCAGAGGTCACACCCCATATTCTCCCATACTCTCCCATATGCTACATGTAAATGCTACCCCCAAAAGTTAGGCCACACCCCCAAATGTGGTATCTCACTCGGCTATAGCTGAGGAGGGAAGCCTCCTGAAAGGAGAAGAGTTGAGACCATCACCAAGCGAAGACTTATATTTTGCCACTACTTGTATTTTGTGAATCACTGGACGATGTGATCTGTTCTTTGTACATAATAAACGCATACTCCCATACTCAACTCTAAATTTATATCTCTGATGCTCGTTATTCGTGTACCTCTCGACGCTGCCATATTATTACAAACACACACCGATCCCAAACACGACACCAAACTGAAAAAATAAAGTCTAGTCTAAGACTTATCAATGCATCATTCTCATCTTTTCTCAGTCCGTGCAGGAGAAGCAGGAGAAGAAATCGAGACTGATTAGTCTAGTGCAGCCAGACCCCTTTGTTAAATATTTTGGGGTTTGTTGACGTCACGTACGAGGTGCTCTCCAACATTGCTTTTGAAAATGTGCATTTTCTCCAGAAATATCACATTTTTACCTTTTCATTTGATTCATTATTAAAACGACATTTTAACACTCATACCTGTATAGAAACATATCATGGCGTTGTCAAAAACAGAAAAAGCAATTCATGGAATTATATCATGACGGATTTTCGTGAAACCTTTATTGTTTTGTTTATTGTATGTTTCTGCTTTTATTGAAGCCAACTTGGCTTCAGAGTAAGGTATCCATTTAATGCTAGATAGGTTATTTATTGCGGATATAATCGCTTGTGATAATTGTTTGGCTCGTAATGTATGGTAAACGAGGAATATAAAAAGATCACGACGTTTCGTGCGCCGCTGCAACACTTCGTCAGGTGTAATACTGACTACAATTTTGCATTACACCTGCAAAGTGTTGTAGCGGCGCACGAAACGTCGTGATCTTTTTAGATTAATTTTTGGCCATACATTGCGAGACAAACGATTATCCCTTAAATGTTTGCGATTGCAATCCTCAACAATGAATGAGTATTTCACGCGGGGACTTTTGACTCCAGCAACTGATAATTTAAAGAGTCAAAGAGTTTATCTAACTCGGAGTTTGCTTCATACCTTCTTCCGTTTTCTTGAGTTTTCAAAGTCTCCATCAGAAGAATCGCCTATTCTACTGTTGGACATCATGCTGCCATCGCACAAGTGAGCTTTCCAGTAAGTCCAGCGGACCTTCGTTGGGAGGCCTCGTCAACTTATCATACTCATCGGTCAGCGTTGCCAAGGCGATTGATGGACCAGGGCTACCGGACTATGCTGCATCCAGAGATGCATCCTTGCTCTTCACGGCAACCGTGGTGCTTTGTTTTTGATATCCCTTAATCTTTCGCGACGACCCGACACTGTACTATGTATCGCACGGTGATGCAGTTCTAGTGTTAGCCACATAGGCTACATCATGTAGGTTGTAGTAAATTTTCTCGGCACTACCTGACTTTGTAAGCGTGTGCTTTTTTTTTCTGAACAGCTAATGTGATTCTGAAGAGGCAAACATCGCGGTAGTACTTCTTGCGTGAGCAGGGTGGCCTTCCGCAAGCGGCTGGCTTCTACCACTCCTTGATGGCTGACTCAGGGTTTATTACATGAATTAACACAATTGTTGCCAACTAAACTCGGTAGTTCTCATTTACACCCAACCAAAAAAGGCCCCACAGGCTTTTTTTTTCATAAGTCATCAAGAATTTTACTGATTTTCATCATTCAAATGGGGAAGTGATGACATACAATGCCTTTACTAAAAGGCAAGTACCGACATACATGTATCATGGTTAATTGAGCGCTGGGATTGTGAGGGACTGCTTTCCTTCTTCAAATTGGGCATATTAACATATGAGCATAAGAAATCTGAAATGATGTAGAATCACGATACATCTATATTTGAAGTCACCGCCGGTCCGAATCCCGTTTCGCAATGTTTGATTTCAATGATTTAATACTTTTGAGGGGATTCTTAATTCACAGGTCCCGTGAAATGAAGAATAACGGTTTTTAATGATCATGCCGGTTCCAAACTCCTCTTGGCTATTGTCCTACCATCTCTCATGCGAAATTAATAGACTATACTAATCCAACTCTTCACTGTTTACGGAGCGGTCATTACTATGACTATGGTCATAGTACTAGTTTATAAATTATATTCATAGTAGGAAAGCACATAATATGTATGCTTCATATCTCCCTTTAACATAACTGTTGTCTCTTTTCTTCTTCGAAGTCTTTAACTGTTTGATCATGTTTCGGTTTCATACCATCTTGAACATAAAAAAAATCCTCCCACGCACCATCACATTTCTCACTCTCTCTCTCAACTCTTTGTAGCCCAGACTCTTTTGTCTCTCTATCTTTATATCTGTCTGTCTCCCACCCCCACCCCTCCCCACCCCCTTCTCTAGTTAACCTCTCCCTTACTTTATCTCTGTTTTCTGCCCTCTCTATACTTTCTGTCACGTGCTTACTGTATAATCATTTTCCATTTCCCCTCCATGATCACATTACTGCTCCAGAGCAGTGCCATGGTTCAGCAAAGATATAAGCCTATCATGCTTTTTTAATATGCGGATTTATTATGTCTATTTCCTTCATCTATCTGATATCTGGCTATTTGGTCTAAAAGAAGATGTATGGGCAAGGGTTAATGTAAGGGGTCTGTATAAGGGTAAGGGCTCAAAATTATCTTATAGGTTTTTTTTTTAAAGTTTACTTAAAGGAATAGTTCATCCTGAAATCATTTTGTTTTCAATAAAAGGAGACACTTGAAAGAAATATATCAAAGGTGAACAAAGTTATATGATTTTAAAGTTTCGATTTAGCGACGTTACGTGCGAGGTACTCTCCCATATGTTGACTACTAATTTTTTCATAAATTGCCTTTTTATGTTAGTTGATTAAGGAGTAGATTCTTTTCATAGCAATATGTGTGTTAAGAAAAAGTGCCTAATGATATATTAAACGCACAAGTAAAATAGTAAATATCCATTTAAGAAAATTTATATTTTCCCAAAAATTGTACACAGTATGTAGGAAAGCACCTCGCACGTAACGTTACAAATCAAAACTTTGAATTCAAATAACTCATATTTTTTGTCAAACTTTCACTAATAAATCTTTCATGTGTCTCCTTGTATTGAAACTTAAATAATTTCAGGGAGAATTATCCCTTTAATTTTAAAGGGTAGTTTTAGGTTTTCCTTGTAGAAGAAACATGCGTATATCTTAATGGCTATAAATCCTCCCTCTCTCGACTTTCTGTGTTTACTGAATGTTGGGGTGAGAACTTGAACGCAAGAGATTGCTCTAGCATTGCTTTCCAGACGAACATCACGAACGTGACAGAGAGGAGAATGATATCACCATAGGCAACTCGAAGTATATAACATAATACATGATAGACCGAATGACATGAATGATAAGCAATTATGTAAGGTAATGGGATTCATACATGGCATAGACAAAGGACAAAAAGGAATATCAATGCGCTAAACAACTGCTGCTATCGCTCAAAATATAGCCCAGTATTAGGCCAATGCTGACCTGGAAAATGTTGATGACATTAACGACAAGATTGGTATAAAACTGACAGGAATGGAAGAAGAAACAGGTACCAGGCTCCTTTTTGTATAAATCATTATTCGAAACTGGACTTATGATGAAATAAGTGTTACTTTTACAGCCTGTTTCCTCTTCCTTGTTCAGCTTTACTTCTCCACCTTCTGATTCCCCCTTTTCTCTCATCTTAGCTTGGTGTGGTGGTACCATTTTCACTAAGGGACAACCTGCCACATACTTTTACCGCAAGAAAAACTAAAGAAAAACATCAAGTGACACGCCCACTTGCGGAAGAAGCATGCACTCAAACCTAGATTGACATAGCGTAATTTTGAGAATGAAGACTAAACATTACAAAAACAAGTTTCGTGTAAAGAATAGAATTTTGCAACATTTCATTGTTGACATTGCTGCATATTCAGAAGGTCTTTGCACTCCATGATTACGTAAGCATTATACAGTGAAGCTGACTTATGATACCACATTAATGTACGATAATGAAGCAACTTAAGATAAATGACCCCCAAATTTGAGATGCAGAACTTTTTGAGAGGCTCATATCAAAAGTTCATATTACTAATTTTATGTAGTAATTAGTAATTACTACGCAAATAAACATTTACATAAGTAAACTAGTAATATACTTGAATATGTAGCGAACACTGAACTTGCTAACAAGGAACGGTCTTGCTAATGAACGAATTTCCCAAGTTTCCACCGAATGGCCGTTCTGAAATAATAACAGGGGAAGTAACATTGAGGTGGATTTGACACAAGTTTGAAAAGCTTACTTCGAGAAATGTAAGGACATGATTCCTAGTGTTAACAAGTTATGGAAACAGTGGAGTGAGAGTTGCTTTGCTGAAATGTTAAATGAAGAGCTATGTATTTTGGGGTTCAGGTAAATGACTATTTATATGATACATAAGTATGATAAGCAAATTAAATTGCAAAGCTGATATTGATAAAGAAGTGAATATGTGAAATATTTACATATCTGCATCTGGTAAAGCATCAATGTACAATTCACAGAAAAGCTGCTTCCTAGTAACCTACCGACATCGAGGTGCTTTCTTTTTATTTTTAATACTTTTTGCATTCTCTACAAAACACGTGTACTTTTTTAAGATGCATGTCTAATGTTTATCTAATTTTATTGCGAGCACTGCTCTGATTTCCCAGCAACAGGTTGACAACTAGTTTATCTAATTTGGATTATACTACATGATATAGAACAAATGGAATGACAAGCTACATGTACAATTACGTACACATTTTAGTACAGAGATGTAATGAAATATATTTTGCATAACTAACTTGAAGGTTTGAACGGACTCAGGTGACATGCTTTAGGAGCTTAACAATGTCACATCTGATACGAGCCTTGATACGTGAAATACTTCATTTAACGGTGCCATCTCCTTGGGATGTGTACGGCAAGAAACATAAAGACATCATACGAATCAATTACGACTAGCAAAGCGAGCTTTTCACTTATGCACCATGTAATTTAATGTTCTTAAAATGAATTCCTCCTTTTGACATCTATTACCCATAAAGAGCAACGATACCAAAGGCATTCTTACACACGTAGTACAACCACATCTCACATCTCGGTTTGCCATGGGAAATCATAAGTTACTTGGGATGGGCGGAGGGGCTGGAAACTCGATGAAATCTGATGAATTACTTTGCGTGATGTGGCGTCCCTTGGGAAATGGGCAAGATGTGTTAGAGTACACATGCTGTGATCTGATGGGTTCCTCATAGTAGTCATCTAAACCAGCTGCCTCGTACTTTATCTCACAGGAATAGGTCGAGATTGCACCACTGCCAGCTTGTTCCTTGACCGCCATCCGTCTATCTGCATCATCATTAGTTCCAATCATGCCAATGTCACAGTTAGCATTACTGACCTCGTCCATTGCCTGATATACATGATGTAGCCGTTCATCTGATACTGACATGTTGGTGTCAACATGCTCTTGTTGGGTCGACGTGTTCGTCGTTGGCAAATTACCAGTACCAACGATCGTACAGTCGCGTTTGATCTGTCCGCTTGCCTCCCGTATTCCCATCGAACTATGAGCCTGAGATGGCGGATACGATGGCGAAGAGGTTGAGTCAGATGCATCATGATCCCGCTGTGAGTCCATGACGAGAAGAGCACCCATAGATACAGAGTTAGCACGCTGGGGGTTGTGAGTGCACCCTCGGTATTTCTTCCAAAGGAAATAGATCAGTCCACATGTGATGATATTTAGTGCAAGGCTACATGCACATACTGCTGTCACAATTATGAACGCCTGTGTTCTGATCGGAGTTAAAGTAAGTGTTGCGTTGTCTTCAGTATCATCAGACAGTGGTTTGGTGGTTAATTTTCTGCGGGCAGGCGCTGGGGTTGTCATGACTGTGCTATTCAAATTAATAACAGCCTGATCCATATTCGTGGCAGTTTCTGTTGTTTCCGGTGGACTGGTCGTCAAACCCCTCTCTGAAATCGTAACGGTTACAGACATAAGTTTACAACTCAAATGCGTCAATTTGAACACGTACACCAGATTGTAAATGCCAGAATCACCTACATCGGTATGCACGATGCTCATATTGAACGTCACATTGAAGAACGATGTCTTAATCCACTCACCAAACGTTATAAAACAATACCGTCTGGCTGGTTGATTTTGAGAACAAGATTCTAAGTTGCAGTTCGCTAGCCATTGGCTGCACCTCACCCATCGTACCTCGCGATCGTTAAAAAAGGGAAGCTCCTTTGTATAGTGTAACGTCACGTTCTCTCCAGCTACAACGCTAATTTCCTTTTCGTTTGGATCACCATAACAAAAATCAAAAGCGTTCAAGGGTGACATTAAGCCTAAAAACAGAACGCTTACGAGCAGAGTAATCGAGAACATTGTGATCTGAGATCCTATCTAAGTCACTGAATGTCTGTAAATCAATATTAGACTCCCTGTCGTAATTACTAATGCGTAGACGATTTAACGGCAATTCGGCTTTTGACAAACCTTGTTAAAGTAAGATCGGTTCATTGCCAGTAAAGAAACAAGATGTACGCCAAAGCAATTCCAAACAAGGCTTAGCCAATCACGTTCTTTGTTCATCGCTTATTGGCTGACACTTTTCATGTGATATTGGTACCTGATAATTTACAACAGTTACCATTTTATGTTAACGATAAGACTATTAGTACGCTGGTAAGTCTCTCAAACAACGGGAGAGGGGGTTAGTTGGGATGCTAGGGGTTAGGTCAAATTCGAGGGGTTCTTCTAGGGTTACTTTGTAATGCATTCCAAAGACATAGTAAACCTAGTTTTCCTTATGCAAATTATCATTAATCTAGTTAGATAATTTATTCTTCTTGCCGATCGAGTTTTGGAAGCACCTACATTGATTGCATTATAGCCTGTCAGTGCTGTTTTCCAGGTCTATGCTTCTTCAGGACAACAGTTAATGACTTATCTTATCTTACACTTGTTTATGATAAGAAAATAACTTTAACCGGCTGCGTCCGGCGCATGCGTATTATAGGTCTACATTATCTGTACTCAGGTACAGTTCATGACTTCTTGTATGATGCATGATTATGATAGGAAAATCACTTTGGAAAGGTGATGTTCATATCCCTTTTTGCAAATATGTACATTATGGTAAAGCATCAATTTTCATCGCGGTAAGTTTGATGAGCGCACTTCACTTGTTTTTCACAAACACACCCAGAGAATATTTCAAAAGATGTACAAAGGCAAACAGCTTATTTGTAAGCTTCTAGTAACCTACAGATATTATGAGATTCTTCAATGAGCTCCTTTTCATTAGCGCCATCCATCTATCTGCATTTTATTGGTTCCAATCATGCCAATGTCACATTCATCATTACCGACCTTGTCCATTGCCTGATATACGCTCATTTTAACGCTCACGTGTTCTCTCGATCACCTTCATCGGTATTCCTGATGCTCACAATGAACGTCATTTCGGACCACAATTGCATTCCAGTCAGCCCACCAACCGTTATAAAACGACACCGTGAATTATCTGCTTGATTTTGAGACCAAGATTCTAAACTCACTCGTCTCGGTTTCAGCGCCATGTAACATTACAAATCCTCCCCTTTCCTCCCACCTCTCTCTCTCTCTCTCTCTCTCTCTCTCTCTTTCTCTCTACCTCTCCCTTTAGCTATCTATGTATCCATATCCATCTCTATGGCTGTATTTTTCCCTTCGTCTGTCTGTCGTTCTGTTTTTCTGTCTCTGCCCCCCCCCCTAGTGTATCAAAGGTTAGTTATTATCGTTCTATGATATCGATACGTTCATCTTTCATCTTCCTCATCACAACATTGCTTATTAGATAATGACCATTATGCTTTAAATAGTCTTCTCCCCTTTCTCTCATCTTAAAAAATGCATGTAGCACCAGTTATGGCAACATTAGAGTGAGAGTTACTATGCTAAAATGTAAAGCAAATAGTGTATTTGTAGGACATTATTATTGATATCGATCACAGTGCCATTTTACTAATTTTGAGGAAGTCTCCTTTCCAATCAAGACGGGTCGTTGTTCAAGCCGCTTCATACGCTTTTAACATGATTTTCGAATAAGATGGTATGAAGTTCAAGTCCCCTCCCTCTTTTTCGACTAATTCAAGATAAATTGTTGAAACTGCTAAATCAATACATTATAAGGATATACGGCTGTTGGAATTTTCTGATCCAAACTGAAAAGATAAAGTCTAGTCTAAGACTAGTCACTGCATCATTCTCGTCTTTTCTCATTCCGTACATGAGAAGCAGGAGAAGAAATCGAGAATGATTAGTCTATTGCAGCCAGACCCCTTTGTTGAATATTTCGGATTTTTGTGACGTCACGTGCGAGGTTCTCTCCAAAATGTTGTGTACAATTGTTTTTGTAAATGTGCATTTTCTCAAAGAAGATATGGATCTTTTTACCTTTTCATTTTAGTTATCATTAAAATTCGTTTTAACAGTCAAACCAGTATGAAAACAAATTACTGCGTTGACATAAACAGAAAATAGAGCAATTTATGGAATGATACTGCACACAACATTTTTGACGGATTTTCGTTATAAAAGCCTTTACAGTTTTGTTTCTTTCATGTTTCTGCTATTTTTTTAAAACCAGATTATTTTTAGGGGGGACTACATCACTATATCGGCACTACCTGACTTGCCAGCGTGTCCTCTTTGTCTGAAATGCACATGTGATTCTCAAGAGGCAAACATCGCGGTAGCGTGCTTCTTGCGTGAGCAGGGTGGCCTTCCGCAGGCTACTGGCCGCTTCTACCACTTCTCGATTGCTGACTATGGCTGGGTATATTATTATTCGGAGCGGGACTATTGTAGTAGTTCTAGTTTCTGAATGATATTCACCATTAAGGAAAGGACATCATATTTATGCTGGCTTGGGTCTCTTACACGTAGTTGTTGTCTCTCTCCCTCTTCGGAGTCTTTTATTGCCCATGTTTCGGTTTCATGCCATCTTGAACATACAATATCTTCCCACTCACCATCACATCTCTCACTCTCAACTCCCTCTCTCACCCTCTCATCTCTCTGTCTGCATTTTCAGTATGTCTGTCTGTCTGTCTCTCCCCCTGCCTGTAGTTGACCTTTCCATGACTCTAAATTTTACCTCTGTTCCATAGTTGTAAGGTACTGAGAATTCCCAGCCAGTGTAAAAGTTGCGTTTGACATTGTCTAAATCATGATTATCCATTGATATTATGTATATGAGGCCTATTGTTTCTTTTCATTTCACGCGCTTTAAATGCGACAAAGAAACAAAGGAAATCTTAGCATAGCCGTCATGGTGATTAAGTTTAGCTAGTTTAGATACCGTTTAACTAACTGGTACCAAATTATTCAGCCTGCTCAACCCTGATTGGTGAATCGTGTGAATGGGCTGCTTTAACTTTAATGTATTTAATAATAATGGTCGCTATTGCTGCATTCATAAGAAGTGAGAACTTAACGAAGGACAATGATATAAATAAAGACATTAAGGGAATTATATAGATATACTGAACATGAACTGCTAATAATATAAACAAATTAATTTACGCAACATGATTATAATTTGGGTACGAAAATGATGATTGTAATGATGTTGTATTTCTGCCAAAAATTGTTATATGGTAATATCATCGTCAGAACAAAATTCGATCCAGTGATCATGGTAACCATGGTTACAACATGCGTTATGTACCTAAATGATGATGTACAGCCACATCGTATAATCCGATCAGTTTGACATCATCTGTGATGTATATAAACCCCTTAAAAAGTTCTGCAATAATAATAATAATAATAATAATAATAATAATAATAAGTTTCAATTATCCTCTCTACATTGATATGCCATTTGCTATGAGTATGCGTTAATGGAATGTGCAGTATTTCAGAATATGGGGCAAAGTCACAAATTAAATGTTGCAAAATACACTGCTTTCAACAGCGAAGGCTCCATTTCTTTTGAAGATACAATGTGTCTTGAATGAACAATGAACATTCACGCGTCGCCGCATCAACAGCATTCGAACTCATTTAATGTGCAAAACAAACGGAAAACATCACGTTTTGCAACATTTCATTTTTGACATTGCTGCAAATTCAGAAGGTCCTCGCACTTCACGATTGTGTAAGCATTAAAAACGATACATCATTGTAACGATAAATCATTACATCTTTGTCATACTGCTGGCGTTTACAAAAATATGTACAGTTTGCAGTATCTCCACAGTGCGTAAGAATATGTTCTTCATTTAGTGTATGAATATTAGTCTCTTACAATCACAGTGTACGCATCGGAGGTGACCGCATGACATATAGTCGAAGGTGACATCGTAACAATAAGAGATATCCGAGTGGTGCACGTTTTGAATATTAAATTACAAACTAAAAGTCTCTAACAAATATAAAAATGCAAGAATGTCTATCTAGTTTGATCATTATTTTTGTAATTTAAAAATTATGACAGTAACATACTAGTATCAAGGGAATGATGTTAAACTTTGCAAGTTATATCCTATATGATATATATTTATCTTGTGATATTATTCATGAAGGTGCTATGTTGTCAAGGACTTGTCACGAATTAAACAACGTGATCACACTGCGATAAAGCGGATCTAAACTTGCGTAGAAAATTTACATTGCAGGGGAATCTATAATTATTTACACATAAAAATAGAGCACAGTGGAACATGATGCCTTCTCATGAATAAGTTGTGCATATTTGTGCAAGTTTGAGGAAAATTCTAGTAATTATTAACATTACAATGAACGACCGTATGCCCTTACTCTTTACAAGCTTCCCTTTGTCAGTCAAATGTCGTAAAAATAGTTCTTAAATTTGATAGTTACCAACTCAAAAATGACAACACAAAGTAAATGGAAACTCGTGGATGGCAAATTTGTTGGGTACAAATAATCATTTGAATGGTTATGACATGTTTAACTCAGGATCATACAATTTGTGTGTATCATATAGTTTATTCAGAACAGAGCAATATCCTTTATGTCCCACACTTGTCTATTTCCAGAGTCTTCGTGAATTATTCTTCATTCTTGGTAGCTTTGGCTAATCTTCCTGGAAATATATATTTGGAATATGGGTTATTTCAGCATTAGTGCGACAAATCCAAATACCTACTGACATACAGTGTATGAATTTACTTTTTTGTGTCATTTAAAGTTGATAACTTCCTTCCACGCCCAGCTGCTAGGTGTGGTGGAGTGGCATGCGTGGTGTTTAATTGGCATTGTCAGGTTTTAACTGGATTACCTTTTAAAAATCTATCAACAACTGTAAAACGACTTAAGTGTTAAAATGTATGTTGAAAGACACAAGATCAGTGCAAAATTAATAAAATCTACGCCTGCAAAATGACACAATATTTTTTATAGTTGTGTCACCTAAGAGATGCTCAATCAACATGATCAAATGTTTATTTTTTACACATTTGAACGAATCATTATCATTACCCGGTCATCATCATCGCCAATAACGAGGATTTACATCTTCACCATGAGAAAGAATGAATAGCGTTTTCTTTAATGATACAAATATATAAGAAAAACCTTAGTGTAGTCGCTGCTTAGTGATAATGCAATATGATGACAGAAGCTCAATTCTACCATTCACTAATTGTTGCATACCTCACGAACAGGATTTAGGAGTGCATAGTCAGACGAGTCAAATAAGAAGTCAATTGATTCATCGCCTTCTTGGTCATTCCTAGCAACCTGACGAGGACCCACTTCACCGGAAACAGACTCAGTAGATGCACCATTATTCGTACGTTGAAGAATATGGGGTTCTGCGTACACGCTTTCGACGTCGAGATCGTGATCCCGTTTGCTTCCTTCAGTGGGGAGGCGCGCGGGGTTGGACACCGCTCCTAAATTGACCATCGCTTCTTTGGCTGTGGCTGGACACGATGGAGAGTCGTCTTTATCTCCTCGTACTGGGATGTGTGACTGCTTACTTTTCTTGGTCGTGGCTTTCTTGTTAGGCTTTGCATAGAGGTCTTCACGATGAACATCAGGACTATGCATGTTACTATTAAAAGGATTCATATTGGTACTCTGCGCTGCCTTTTCACGATAATTCCGCTGTTTAGCTGTATGAAACACAACTTGTGCTTCAGTGTTCTGGAAATCCTTGCCAGCAGAGTTCGATCTAAGCTCACACGAAGTCCCGGTCGTTGAGGCACAAAGGAAGGAAGCATAGCACGAAATCTCCTTGTCTTCAATCGAGCAATAAACATTTTCGAAATTGCTGTTTTCAGTAGTACCATCCAATCTCTGATCTATTCGGCCATCGAGTACTGTCTCCGTCTCAACAGTTTCTTTGTCGCTTGGTGTTTTCTCACTCGCTTTATTAGGCTGTCTGTAACCGCTTTGATGGGAATTTCTCAATGCCGACGGGGAGCCAGTAGAAGTATGAACGATATTACATTCATGTTTGTTATCTTGTGGATCATTCCCGGGTAGTGCACCTGTCTGTCGTGTTCCCATCGAACCATGAGGCTCAGATGGCGGGTACGATGGCGAGGAGGTTGAGTCAGATGCATTATGATTCCGCTGTGAGTCCAAGACGAGAAGAGCACCCATAGATACGGGGTTAGTACGCTGGGGGTTGTGCGTGTACTCTCGGTGTTTGTTCCAAAAGAAATTGACCAGTCCACATGTGATTGAAGTAAGTGCAACGCTACATGTTCCTACAACTATAATCACAATCATGAACGTCTTTTTACTGATCAGAGTGGAAGTAGGTACCACGTTGCCTTTAGTATCGTCAGACAGGGGCTTTGTCATGTTGGTGGTTACTTTTCCTCGGGCGAAAGGCGCAAATGTGGACACGCTTAAGAGCGCTGTGTTGCTCAAAGTAATAACAGTCTGATCCATATCCGTGACTGTATCCGATGTTTCCGATGGACTGGACATCGAACCCCTGTCTGAAATCGTAACGGTTACAAACATAAGTTTACAATATAAAAGAGAGGATTTCAACACGTACACCAGATTGTAAATGCCAGAATCACCCACATTGGTATTCACAATGCTCATATTGAATGTCATATTGAATCGCGATGTCACAATCCTCTCACCAGCAGTTGTAAAATGATACCGATGGTTTTCTGGTTGATTTTGAGAACAAGAATCTGCACTGCACTTTGCTAGCCATTGGCTGCACCTCACCCATCGTACCTCGTAAATTTCAGGGAAGTAAAGCTCATTTGTGTAGTGTAAGGTCACATTCTTTCCAGCTACTTCGCTGATTTCCTTTTCGTTTGGATCACCGTCACAAAAATCAAAAGCGTTTAAGGGTGATAATAAGCCTACAAAGACAACGCTTACGAGCAGCGGAATTGGAAACATTGTGATCTGAGATGTTTTCCAAGTCACTGAATGTCAGTAAGTCAATACTAGTCCTCATGTCGTAATTACTAATGCGTAGACAATTTAGACAGCAATTCGGCTTTTGACGAACCTTGTCAAAGTAAGATCGGGACATGGTCAGTAAAGAAACAAGATGTACGCCAAAGCAATTCTAAACAAGGCTTCGCCAATCACGTTCTTTGTTCATTGCTTATTGGCTGATACTTGTCATGTGATATTGGTATCTGATAGTGTCCACCGTTACCTTCCTGTTGACGATAAAGCTATTAGTACGCTGGCAGGTTTCTCAAACAAAGGGAGAGGTGGTTAGGATAGCTGCTAGGGGTTAGGTCAAACGTTTTATTCGAGTTTTTTTTAATAATCTTCTATTTTAATACAATCCAAAGATATATATAGTAAACCTAATTCTCCCTTTGTAAATAAACATCGTGATATGATTGTGCTCTTCTTGTCGATCGAGTTTTGAAACCACCTACACTTATTGCATTGATGAAGCCTGTCTACATGATTATGATTTTCTGTGCTGCGGTTCAGGTCTATGCTTGTTCAGCACAACAGTTCATGACTACTTATCTGACATTTATTTATAATGAGAAAATAACTTTAACCGGCTGCGTCCGGCGCATGCGTATTTTAAGGCTACATTATCTGTACTCAGGTACAGTTCATGACTTCTGACAGGATGCATGATTGAGATAAGAAAATTTTCATATCCCTTTCTGCAAATATGAACATTATATGAGCATCAATGTACATCGCGGTTAGTTTGATGAGCACTAGAGTGTGAGTTGCTATGCTGAAATGTAAAGCAAGTAGTGTATTTTGGAGGTCTTTATTATTGATTGATTAAAACTGCTAAATTAATACTTAATTCAATGTGGAAGTGCGGATGCTGGAATTTTCTGATCCAAACTGAAAAGATAAATTCTAGTCTAAGACTTGTCACTGCATCATTCTCGTATCAGTTCGTGGAGGAGAAACAGGATAGGAAATCGAGCATGATTAGTCTACTGCAGGCAGACCCCTTTGTTGAATATTTTGGGGTTTGTTGACGTCACGTACGAGGTGCTCTCCAACATTGCTTTTGAAAATGTGCATTTTCTCCAGAAATATCACATTTTTACCTTTTCATTTGATTCATTATTAAAACGACATTTTAACACTCATACCTGTATAGAAACATATCATGGTGTTGTCAAAATCAGAAAAAGCAATTCATGGAATTATATCATGACGGATTTTCGTCAAACCTTTATTGTTTTGTTTATTGTATATTTCTGCTTTTATTGAAACCAACCTATCTTTAGAATAAACTAACCCTGTATTGCTAAATAGGTTACTCATTGCATATATATAATTGCTGGTGATAATCGTTTGTCTCGCAATGTATGGTCAACAAGGAATCTAAAAGATCACGATGTTTCGTGCGCCGCTTCAACACTCTGTCAGATGTGATACTTACTACAATTTTGCGTGAGCAGGGTGGCCTTCTGCAGGCTACTGGCTTCTACCACTCCTCGATGGCTGACTCGGGGTATATTACATGAATTAACACATTTGTTGCCAACTAAGCTCGGCATTTCTCAGGTACACCAAACCAAAATTTCCCCACAAGCATTTTTTCATGAATCATAGAGAATTTTACTGATTTTTATCATTCAAATGGGGAAATAATGACATACAGTTCCTTTACTAATAGGCGAGCACCGGCATATTATTGTTAAGTAACCGTTCAGGATTGTAAGGGACTGCTTTCCTTCTTTAATCTGGGTTTATTATCACTATCCCGACAGGAGCAGTATTGTTTTAAAAGGTACGGGGTAGTCATGGTAGTATTGATAATGATTATGGACTGTGATCATATCATCGTCCCGATTTCATTTCATTTGAACGATTGTCATTTCATACTCCTTCGGCTGCTTTCTACCCAGGTACTCATTTAAACACCTGGGTGGAAAGCAGCAATGTGGATAACATATCTTGCTGAAGGACACAAGTACCGTGGTTAGGCTTAAACTATCACACTGAGACGTCTCGTCACAGATCACAGCCATTATATATGTATCATGATACCTCTAATGTATGCAACACGATATGAAATCTGAAATTGTGTGGAATTATATAGCTGCCATTGCAAATTGCATAAATATTCCCTTTGCTAGTCGCTCCCTTTAAGTCATAAGTGTGAAATTCTGATTTTTTTTCTCATATTTTCGTCATTCTGTATCGATGTATTGTATGTTTATAATGAAACCGATATGTGATTTGGTGCGATTCATGTCAAAGCTAAGGGTTTGTTGTGGTAAACATTACGGGACCCGGAATCATGGTAGATCTTTTTTTGACGTCACCACCGGTCCGGATTTCGTTTGATTTCTATGATATAATATTTTTCAGGGGATTCCTTATTCACAGGTCCCCTTGAAATGAAGATTAAAGGTCTCTCATGACCATGATGGCGGTTGGAAACTCCTATTGGTCATTGTCCTACCATCTCTCATGCGAAATTGGTAGAATATGCTAATGCAACTCTTCAATGTTAAACGAAGCGGGACTATATTGTTATGCTATTTATCATAGGAAAGGATATGTATGTATAGGATGTATGCTGCATTAGCTCCCTTTCACATAATTGTTGTCTCTCTCCCTCTTCGAAGTCTTTAATTGTTTGATCATGTTTCGGTTTCATGCACTCTTGAACATAAGATATCCCCCACTCACTATCACATTTCTCACTCTCTCTCTCTCTCTCTCTCTCTTTCTCAACCCTCTCTACCCAACACTCTATCGTCTCTCTGTCTGTCTGTACATTATGTATGTCTGTCTGTCCCCCCCCCCTTCCCCTTTCTAGTTAACCTCTCCTTGACTATAGCTATGTTTTCTTACCCTCTATACTCTCTGGCACGTGCTTTCTGTAGAATCATTTTCCATTTTCCCTCCATGACCACATCATTACTCCTTTCAGAGCAGTGCCGTTGTTGAGAGAAGTCCCTGGTGATAATTATGGGGACTATATGAACTAGCGCAAGTACATAGAAATTCTAGAGACTTGGTTGGTAGTCTTATAGTTGCAGTCTTTAACTTCACATCGAGTCGGACATTTGTCCTTTGTACATTATTTTCATAACGCGGGTGCGAATTTATTATGTGTATTTCCTTCATCTATCTGACATCCGGCTATTTGGTCTACAAAAGGAGATTTGTATGGGCTAGGGTTGAGGTAAGGGGTCTAGATTAGGGTTAGGATTTAAAAATATTCCATAAGGCTTTCTGCAGTATACTTAAAGGGATAGTTCACCCTGAAATTATTTTTGTTTCATTAAAAGCAGACGCATATCGGTGAAAGTTTGACGAAAATTGGTCAAAAGCACAAAGTTATTTGATTTGAAAGTTTTGATTTTGCGACGTCACGTGCGGGATGCTATCGTATATGTTGTGTACTATTTCTCCCCATCATTTGCCTTTTTTTATGTTAGTTGATAAAGGACATTCTTTTCAGAGCAAAACATGTGTCTAATGATGTACGCACAGCACAGGTGTAATGGGAAATATTATTTTATCAAAAATGACATTTTCCAAAAAAAAATTGTACACAACATGTGGGAAAGCAACTCGCACGTGACGTTACAAATCAAAACTTTAAAATGAAATAACTCAAATAAATCTTTTCCGTTGAACAATTTTTCTCAAAACTTCGCTAATAATTCTGTCATGTGTCTCCTTGTTTTGAAATCGCCATAATTTCAGCTCTCCCTTTAATCTAAAAGGGTAGTTTTAGGGTTTTCCTTGTAGAAGAAAAATGCGTAGACCTAATGGCTATAAACCTTCCCTCTATCGACTTTCTATGTTTACTGAATGTTGAGGTGAGAACTTGCACGCAAGAGATTGCTCTAGCATTGTTTTCTAGACAAACATCACGAACGTGACAGAGAGGAGAGAGATATCACCATACGTAACTCGAAGTATATAACATACAACATGATAGACCGGATGACATGGATGACAAGCAATTTTTGAAAATAAATGGGCTTCATGCATTACATAGACATAAGACAATAAAGAATTTCAAAGCGCTAAACAATTACTGTTAACGTTCAAAATATATTCCAGCCGATGCTAACCTGGATTTTATTGATGACATGTAGGAAGAGTTTTAGAATTGACAAGAATGGAAGAAGAAACAGGTTCTGGGCTTCTTTTTAAATCATTATTCAAAACTGGACTGGTGATGCAAAGGAGTATTAAGTTTACAGCCTGTTTCCTCTTCCTCGTTCAGCTTTACTTCTCCACCTTCTGATTCTCCCTTTTCTCTCATCTTAGCTTTGTGTGATGGTACAATCTTCACCAAGGGACATCTGTCCAATACTTTTACCGAAAGGAAAACTAAAAAAAAAAAAAAAAAACTTCAAGTGACATGCCCATTTTCGGCGTGCAGCATGCACTCAAACATAGATTGACATAACGCCATTTTGAGAATGAAGACTACTTATTACAAAAACAAGTTTCGTGTAAAGAATATAATTTTTCTACATTTCATTTTTGACATTGCTTCATAATCAGAAGGTCGTCGCAATCCATGATTGCGTAAGCATTAAAAACGATACATCAATGTAACGATAAATAGTGAAGCTGTCCTATGATACCACATTGATGTACGATAATGAAACAACTAAAGATAAATGACCCCTCAAACCTGAGATGCAGAAGTTTTTGAGAGGTTTATATCAAAAGTTCATATCACTAATATTATTTTGATGTAATTAAGACGCAAATAAACATTTACATAATTACACTAGTAATATATGTAAATATGTAGCGAACACTGAACTTGCTAACGTATAAGCAACGGTCTTATTACTGAACGAATTTCCCAAGTTTCCACCGAATTTCCGTTCTAAAATAATAACTGGAGAAGTAAGATTGAGGTAGGTTTGACACAACCGAACATTTTGATTTATTAAGTTTGAATAGCTCATTTCGAGAAATGTAAGAATATGATTTCTGGTGTTCAACAAGTTATGGAAACAATGGAGGAAGAGTTGCTTTGCTGAAATTTTAATTAAGGAGCTATGTAATTTGGGGGCTCAGGTACATGACTATTTATACAATAAGAAAATAAAATTCCAAAGCTGATATTGATAAAGATGTGAATATTTACATATCTGCATCTGGTAAAGCATCAATGTGCATCACAGTTAGTTTGATGAGCACACTTCACTAGTTTTTACAAACGTACCCAATATTTTTTGCATTCTCTAATAAACACGTGTGATGTTTTAAAAAATGTACATCAAATGTGACATTATTTCTTTGCGAGCACTGCTCTAATTTCCCAGCAACAGGTAGACAACTACTTTATCTAGCTCGGAATATGCTACATGATACAGAACAAATGGAATGACAAGGTACATGTATAACTAGGTACTCATTTTTGTACAGAGATCTCATGAAATATATTTTCCATGACAAACTTCAACATTTGAACAGGCTCAGGCGACGTGTTTTAGGAGCTTAACAATGTCACCTCTGATACGAGCCTTGACATGTGAAATCCTTCCATTATAGTGCCGTCTTCTTGGAATGTGTACATCAAGAAACATAACACTTTATAAAAATCAATTACTACTAGTAAAACGAGCTGTTCACTTATTAACCATGTAAATTAATGGTTTTAAAATGAAATGATCTTTTTGACGTCTATTATTCTTAGAGAGCGGTGACACCGAGGACATTCTCACACAGGGAGCACACCCACATCTCACATCTCGGGTTGCCATGGGAAATCACATGTTACTTGGGAATGGCGGAGGGGCTGGAAACTCGACAAAATCTGATGAATTACTTTGCGTGAGGCTTCGTCCCTTGGGAAATGGACGAGATGTGTTGGAGTAGACATGCTGTGGTCTGATGGGTTCCTCATAGTAGTCATCTAAACCAGCTGCCTCGTACTTTATCTCACAGGAAGAGGTCGAGATGGCACCACTGCCAGCTTGTTCCTTGACCGCCATCCGTCTATCTACATCATCATTGGTTCCAATCATGCCAATGTCACAGTGAGCATTACTGACCTCGTCCATTGCCTGATATACATGATGTAGCCGTTGATCAGATACTGATATGTTAGTCTCTTCATTCTCTTGTTGGATCGACGTGTTTGACGTTGGCAAATTACCAGTACCAACGATCTTACACTCGCGTTTGATCTGTCCACTTGCCTTCCGTGTTCCCATCGAACGTTGAGCCTGAGATGGCGGGTACGATGACGAGGAGGTTGAGTCAGATGCATCATGATCCCGCTGTGAGTCCAAGAAGAGAAGAGCACCCATAGATACAGGGTTAGCACGCTGGGGGTTGTGAGTGCACCCTCGGTATTTCTTACAAATGAAATAGATCAATCCACATGTGATGATATTTAGTGCAAGGCTATATGCACATACTGCTGTCACAATTATGAACGCATGTCTAGTGATCGGAGTTAAAGTAAGTGGTGGGTTGTCTGCAATATCGTCAGCCAGGGGCTTGGTGGTTAATTTTCCTCGGGCAAGCGCTGGGGTTGTCATGACTGTGCTATTCAAATTAATAAGAGTCTGATCCACATTCATGACAGTTTGCGTTGTTTCCGGTGGACTAGTCGTCAAACCCATATCTAAAATCGTAACGGTCACAGACATAAGTTTACAACTCAAACGAGTGAATTTGAACACGTACACCAGGTTATAAATGCCCGAATCACCTACATCGGTATTCACGATGCTCATATCGAACGTCACATTGGACAACGATGGCGAAATCCACTCACCAAATGTTGTAAAATGATACCGCTGGTTTTCTGGTTGATTTTGAGAACAAGATTCTAAACTGCATTTCGCTAGCCACTGGCTGCACCTCACCCATCGTATCTCGCGATCGTTAAAGAAGGGAAGCTCCTTTGTAAAGTGTAACGTCACATTCTCTCCAGCTACTACGCTGATTTCCTTTTCGTTTGGATCTACATCACAAAAATCAAAAGCGTTTAAGGGTGACATTAAGCCTAAAAACAGAACGCTTACGAGCAGAGTAATCGAGAACATTGTGATCTGAGATCCAATCCAAGTCACTGAATGTCTGTAAATCAATACTAGTCTCCCTGTCGTAATTACTAATGCGTAGACGATTTAACGGCAATTCGGCTTTTGACGAACCTTGTCAAAGTAAGATCGGTTCATTGTCAGAAACAAGATGTACGCCAAAGCAGTTCCAAACAAGGCTTAGCCAATCACGTTTTTTGTTCATCGCTTATTGGCTGATACTTGTCATGTGATATTGGTACCTGATAATTTACAACAGTTGCCATTTTATGTATAAGACTTTTAGTACGCTGGCAAGTTTCTCAAACAACGGGAGAGGGGGTTAGTTGGGATGCTAGAGGTTAGGTCAAATGCTGTATTCGAGTGATTTTTCTAATGTTACTTTGTAATGCATTCCAAAGACATAGTAAACCTAGTTCTCCTTATGTAAATTATCATTTATTTAGTTAGATGATTTGCTCTTCTTGCCGATCGAGTTTTGAAACCACCTACACTTATTGCATTATAGCCTGTCAGTGCTGTTTTCCAAGTCTATGCGTGTTCGGCACAACAGTTCATGACTACTTATCTGACACTTGTTTCACTTGTTTATCATAAGAAAATAACTTTAACCGGCTGCGTCCGGCGCATGCGTATTATAGGGCTACATTATCTGTACTCAGGTACAGTTCATGACCTCTTACAGGATGCATGATTATGATAGGAAAATATCTTTGGAAAGGTGATGTCCATATCCCTTTGTGCAAGTATGTACAATATGGTAAAGCATCAATTTTCATCGCGGTAAGTTTGACGAGCACACTACACTTGTTTTTCACAAAACGTACCCAGAGAATATCTCAAAACATGTACAAAGGCAAACAGGTTATTTGTAAGCTGCTAATAACCTACAGATTATGAGATTCTTTAATGAGTTACTTTTCATAAGCGCCATCTATCTATCTACATTATCATTGGTTCCAATCATGCCAATGTCACAGTCATCATTTCCGACCTCGTCCATTGCCTGATATACATGATGTAACCGTTCATCAGATATTTATATGTTGGTCTGAACATGCTCTTTTAACGCTAATGTGTTCACTCGCTCAACTTCACCGGTATTCACGATGCTCACAATGAACGTCATTTCGAACCACAATTGCATGATTATATAAGGATATACGGCTGTTGGAACTTTCTGATCCAAACTGAAAACATAAAGTCTAGTCTAAGACTAGTCACTGCATCATTCACGTCTTTTCTCAGTCCGTGCTGGTGAAGCAGGAGAAGAAATCGAAAAGGATTAGTCTACTGCAGCCAGACCCCTTTGTTGACTATTTTGGTTTCGTGCGAGGTGCTCTCTTCAAAATGTTGTGTTCAATTATTTTTGAAAATGTGCATTTTCTCAGAAAAGATCATCTTTTTACCTTTTTTTTTATTTGATTCGTCATTAGAAATACATTTTAACACTCATACCATTGTGCAAACAAATCATGGCGTTGTCAAAAACAGAAAAAAAAACAATATATCGAACTATACTGCACAAACATTATAACGGATTTTCGTCAAGCCTTTACTGTTTTGTTCCTTTTACGTTTCTGTTCTTATCGAAACCAACCTATCTTCAGGGTGAACTATCCCTTTCATGCTAAATAGGTTACTCATTGCGGATAAAATCGCTAGTGATAATCGTTTGTCTCGCAATGTATGGTCAACAAGGAATCTAAAAGACCACGATGTTTCGTGCGGCGCCGCTGCAATACTTCGTCAGATGTGATACTCACTACAATTTTGCGTGAGCAGGGTGGCCTTCTGCAGGCGGCTAGTTTCTATCACTCCTCGATGGCTGACTCGGGGTATCTTACATGAATTAACACAATGTTGCCAACTAAACTCGGCAGTTCTCATATACACACACCCAACAAAAATAGTCCCCACAAGCCTTTTATTCATAAGTCATAAAGAATTTTACTGATTTTCATCATTCAAATGGGGAAGTAATGACATACAATGCCCTTACTAAAAGGCGAGCACCGACATACATGTATCATGGTTAATTGAGCGCTTGGGATTGTGAGGGACTGCTTTCCTTCTTTAAACTGGCCATATTATCACTACCCTGACAGGGGCAGTATTGATTTAAAAGGCAAGGGTTAGTCATGGTAGTATTGACAATGATTATACACCGTTATCATATCACCATCCCAACTTCATTTCATTTCAACGATTGTTATTTCATACTCCTCTGCTGCTTTCTACCCAGGTACCCATTTATACACCTGGGTGGAAAGCAGCAACGGGGATAATATATCTTGCTGAAGGACACAAGTGCCATGGGTGGGCTTTAAACTGGAACCTTGAGATGTCTCGTCACAGATCTCTTTTTAAAGATCACAACCATTATACCATGACCACTCTAATATATGCAACACGATATGAATCTGACATGATGTAGAATCACGATAGATCTATATTTGAAGTCACCGCGGGTCCGAATCCCGTTTGTCAATGTTTGATTTCAATGATTTAATACTTGATTGATTGATTTAAATTTTCGTCAATCTGTATCGCTGTATTGTATGTTGATAATGGAACCGATAATCAGCTTTGGTGCGATTCACGTCAAAGCTAAGGGTTTGTTGTAGTAAACATTACGGGACCCGGAATCAAGGTAGATATGTTTTTGACTTCACCACCGGTCCGGATCCCACTTGATTTCTATGATATAATACTTTTGAGCGTATTCTTAATTCACAGGTCCCCTTGAAATGAAGATTAACGGTTTCTCATGACCATGATCATGATGATGGCGGTTGGAAACTCCTATTAACCACTGTCCTGCCATCTCTCACGCGAAATTGATAGAATATGCAAATGCAACTCTTCAGTATTTACGGAGCGGCACTATTGTAATTGTTGTCTCTCTTCCTCTGCGGAGTCTTGTATTGTTCGATCATGTTTCGGTTTCATGCACTCTTGAACATAAAATATCATCCCACGCACCATCACATTTCTCACTCTCTCTTTCATCCCTCTCTACCCCACACTCTATCGTCTTTCTGTGTCTGTCTGTACAGTATGTAAGTCTGTCTGCCCCCCCCCCTCTCTAGTTGACCTCTCCCTGACTATATTTCTGTGTTTCTGCCCCCCCTATACTCTTTGTCACGTGCTTTCAGTATAATCACTTTCCATTTCACCCCCATGACCACATCATTACTACTTTTAGAGCAGTGTCATGGTTGAGCATAGATTAATCTCTGTTGATAATTGTATGAACTAACGCAAGCACATGGAAATTTGAGAAACTTGGTTGGTAGTCTTAGTTGCAGACTTTAAAGGCATATTGAGTCGGACACTTGTCCTTTGTATTTTCATGACGCGAGGAAACCTGAATTTTTGAAGGAAAATATTTGCACATGATGGATAGTCTAATTTTGCATCTTAATATCATGATTTGTTCATTTCTCATTTCAAAGATATACGCCTATCGTGTTTTTAAACATACGCATTTATTATGTTTATTTCCTTCATCCATCTCATGTATCTCGCTATTTGGTCTACAAACGGAAGTATGTATGGGCTAGGGTTAATATAAGGGGTCTGCATTAGGATTTGGTTTTAAAATCATGGCATAGGTTTTTGTGAAGTTTACTTAAAGGGACAGTTCATCCTGAAATTATTTTGGTTTCAAGAAAAGGAGACAATTCCAAGAAACAAATCAGTGAAGGTTTGAAGAAAAACGGTCAAAGGAAAACAAAGTTATTTGATTTTAAATTTTTGAGTTTGTGACGTTTGTGACGTCGCGTACGAGGTGTTCTCCCATGTGTTGTGTACTAATTGTTTCCATAAATTGCCTTTTTATGTTCGTTGATGAAGGAATACATTCTTTTAATAGCTATCATGTGTGTAAAAACATGTGTCTAATGATATATGAAATGCACAGGTGAAATGGTAAATATCCATTCTATAAAATGGACATTTTCCAAAAAAAAAATGTACACAACATATGGGAAGGCACCTCGCACCTCACGTTACAAATTCAAAACATTAAAATAAAAAAAACTTTCTTTTCTTTTTATCAAACCTTCAAGTCGTTTTCTTTCATGGGTCTCCATGTATCAAAACCCAAATAGTTTCAGGGTAAACTATCCCTTTAATTTTAAAGGGGGAAGTGTTAGGGTCTTCCTTGTGAACGAAATGGGCGTAAACCCTCCCTCTATGATAAACCGAATGACATGGATGACAAGCAATTTTTGTAAGTAATGGGCTTCATACATGGCATAGGCAAAGGAAAATAACGAATGTCAATGCGCTAAACAACTGCTGTTCACGCTTAAAATATAGTCCAGTCTTAGGCCTATGCTCATCTGGAAATTGTTGATGATATGAAGGACGAGACTTATATAAAACTGACAAGAATCGAAGAAGAAACAGGTACCAGGCTCCTTTTGAATACATCATCATTTAAAACTGGACTGGTGATGCAAATGAGTGTTAATTTGACAGCCTGTTCCTTCTTCCTTGTTGATTGATTGTTCATCTTTACTTCTCCACCTTCTCATCTTAGCTTTGTGTGATGGTACAATTTTTACCGAGGGACACCTGTTACATACTTTAACCGAAAGAAAAACTAATAAAACATCAAGTGACACGTCCACTTTCGAAAACAGCATGCACTCAAACATGGATTGACAGACCGTCATTCTGAGAATAAAAACTACTTATTACAAAACAGGTTTCGTGTAAACAATAGTTATTCCCACCGTTATCAAATCACTGTCATGAAAGAGAATTACACATACATAATACCACCTGTTTGCGTTATAGTTCATGGAAGTGAAATTCTGTGTGGTAAATTTCACCTCCATACTATGTATTGAGAATGTACGTTTGGCATTGTCTAACTCTTGATTATCCCTAGAATAAAAATATCGATATTAGGCGCATTCTCATTGCACTTAAAGGGTATATACTGTACTGGGAAGGCAAAAAAGCCTTCAAAATATAATTGTTAGCAATCTTCTTGCCCATGGTATTGAATTCATGTATTGTCTATTTTAGAAGCTTGCTGAAAGTTATTTGCCTCCAAATGATCCACATATGGAGTAATTGATGATTAATGATTAATGATTAAAATGTTCGGCCCGAACATTTTGAGGATTTGTGATTTAATCACTCATTACTCCAAATGTATATCATTTGAGGGCAAATAACTTTCAGCAAGCTTCTAAAATAGACAATACATGAATTCAAGACCATTGGCAACAAGATTGCTGACAATTACATTTTGAAGACTTTTTTGCCTTCCCAGTACAGTACATGCCCTTTAAGAAATCGCGAAGTTAGAAAAAGGGTGAAAGTTGCCTAGCAACCGTGCCAACAGCCGTCCGAAACTTCGCATGAAACTTTGCAAGTCAGAGTGCGATTTTTCTCACTTCGCACCGTAACTTCGCGATTTTTTGCAATGAGAACACACACAGCAAAAAAAAAAAAAATCGCGATTTTATTCACGTGACTTCCGGCGTCTGCTATGCAGTAGCGCGCGATCGAGTAGCCAGCTGATATGTGCGCTCCAGCACTACGTACATTACAGGCTAGGCTACTGTCATATCGGATGCGGAGTGTCGTACTAGTACTGCATGTTTCTACCGTGTATTGTTTATTTATCTATGGACGTCAAAGCAAAATTGTATGGACGGCAGCTGCACTCACTAAACTAGATCAATTCGGTGATGACCGCACTGCGCTACATACTCTACGACTAAGAGAAACTGATAAATATGGTCTTAAAAAGTTGGTCTGTAGTGAAGAGTCGCGCTGCGTTTTCATCTTGACGCGCTTAACGTTGTTATGCACTACATGTAGCACTAGCAGTACTGGGTAGCTGCTGCTGTACTAGCCACGGAAAATTAATAAACGTGCCGGTAACCTAACGTTAGATCTAATCGTAGTCATAGATGAACTTTGGACTAACCTTATTTGGGATGAGTCTAACAACTAATCGAGATGTTAGACTAGCCTAGTCACGGAAGATGTTAAACTGTTAAAGATGCTTACACCACGGGATTGCCCTGCCCTCAGACTGCCCTCAGATTGCTGTTTTGTACACGGCGATTGTTCGTATACGCGTACGTGCATTCGAACCCTACTAAGTTTTGCTTGAAGCTAGCTTGACCGAGCGAATCAATTTTTTGTATGTTTACAACAAACTTCGCGCGAAACGAATTGCATGCCGGGAATGGTCGATCGAGCGTGCTCGATTTTTCTAACTTCGCGTAACTTCGCGATTTTTTGGTGTAATGTGAACACGATTGTAAAATTTTATGGGAATGGCCTTATTATGTATTTTCGCCTTCCCCCCCCCCCCCTTTCATTTCACGCCCTTTTAATGCAACAGTATAAAAACAAAAGAAAATCTTAGCATAATCGTCGTGGTCATTTAGTTTTATTTCGTTTAGATATAGCGTTCAATGAACTGGTGCCAAAGTATATTTAGTGATGATATTAATCATGTTTAAAATATTTGTTATGTACCTAAAAGATGTACAACCACATTCTATAATCACATCAGTTTGACATCATCTGTGATGTATATAAGCCCCTCAAAAAGTTCTGCAATTCAAGTTTGACGTACGACAGGGGTATCATTAATAAGCTTCATTTTTCATCTTCGTATTGGTATACCATTTGCTATGATCATGCGATCATGGAATGTGCAGTATTCCAGAATATGGGGAAAGGACACAAATTGAATATTGCAAAATACACTGCTTTCAATAGCAAAGGCTCCATTTCTTTTGAAGATACAATGTGTTTCAAATTAACAATTAACGTTCACGCATCGCCGCATCAGCATCGTTCAAACTCTTTTCATGTGCAAAGCAAACGTAAAACATAACATTTTGCGACATTTCATTTTTGACATTGCTGTATATTCAGACGGTCTTCGCACTCCACGATTGCGTACGCATTAAAAACGATACATCACTGTAACGATAAATAGTGAAGCTGTCCTATGATACCACATTTATGTACGATAATGAAACAACTTGAGATAAATGACCCCTCAAACCTAAGATACAGTACTTTTTGACGGGTTTGTATTAAAAGTTCATATCACTCATATAATTTTAGAGTAATTACTACGCAAAGAAACATTTACATAAGTACAAGTACATAACCTTCCTAACAAATAACGAACGGTCTTGCTACTGAACGAATTTCTACAATTTCTACTGAATTGCCGTTCTGAAATCTCTTTAATCAAACTAACATGAAATTAAACCAAAAAAAAGACATTTCGTAGATGAACAATAATGCATTATTTGTCCATAATGCTCTTAACATTTTCGAATAATAGACTTATAAGAGAGTGCTAAACAAGTGATTTGTAGCAGGCATGCGTAATATTACTGACTTTTACATCTTTTTCATACTGCTGGCGTTTACAAAAATATGTACAGTTTTCAATTTCTACACAGTGCGTAAGTATATGTTCTTCATTTAGTGTATGAATAAGTAGTCTCTGACAATCACAGTGTACGCATCGGAAGTGACAGCATGAAATATAGTCAACGGTGACAGCATGACAATAAGGGCTATCCGAGTGGTGCCTGTTCTGACTACAAATACTGTGTTATAATACAATCTAAAAGTCTGTAACAATTACGAAGTTACAAGTCACGATTTATCTATCTTGGTTTACTTCAATGAAGGCGTTATTGCTTTTTGCTTCTTCACGTTGCAATAAAAAGCCATGTACAACCTGAACACATCAATGCATATACGAAACAGCCACTCGGGCTTTGAGGAAATCTGAATTGAATGAAATGTTATGGTAGATTGCATAATGATATTTAATTTCTATTCTTTATAAAATTATTTTAACATTGATGATTTGCATGACCTTTTTTCATTTCTTTTCTCCGTATCAAACAGACAATCTCACAATATACACCTTTTCCAGTAAGCTTCGAGAAGGTCTTTACGCAATCGCGTGCATTGATAATCTTGAGCACTTGCTTTGATTGCTCGCGACGCAGATCATAACAACGATGTGAGAGGCAATGTAATAAGACACTTGGTTTATTCTTACTGTCAAATAAATTCATTCCCATTTTATCAAAACCATATTTGTGGTTTCCAATGCCTTGCGATGCGCAACTCAATTATATTTGCCATTAAGTGTACCAAAGATCAATAATGCTTACACAATTATAATCAGCCTTAGTGTGGTGCTTAGTGATAATATACTATGATTACCAAAGCTTAAGACTACCATTCGCTAATTGCTGCATACCTCACGAACAGGATTTAGGAGTGCATAGTCAGACGAGTCAAATAAGAAGTCAATTGATTCATCTCCTTCTTGTTCATTCCTAGCAACCTGACGAGGACCCACTCCACCGGAAACAGACTCAGTAGATGCACACTGAGTTGCACGTTGAACCTGATGGGGTTCTGCGTACAGACATTCGACGTCGAGATCGCAATTCCGTTTGCTTTCTTCTGTGGGGAGGCGCGCGGGGCTAGAGACCGCTCCTAAATTGACCCTCGCTTCTTCCGCTGTGGCTGGACATGATGATGAGTCATCTTTATCTCCTGGTACTGGGATGTGTGACTGCTTGCTTTTCTTGGTCGTGGTTTTCTTGTTAGGCTTTGCATAGAGGTCTTCACGATTAACATCAGGAATATGCATGTGACTATTAAAAGGATTCATTTTGTTACACTGCACTGCCTCTTCACGATAATTTCGTTGTTTAGCAGCATGAAACACTACTTGTGCTTCGGTGTTCTGGAATTCCTCACAAGCAGAGTTCGATCTAGGCTCACACGAAGTTCCTGTCTTTGAGGCACAAGGGAAGGAATCATAGCTCGAAATATTTTCGTCTTCAATCGAGCAATAAACATCTTCCAAATTGCTGTTTTCAGTAGTACCATCCAATGTCTGATCTATCCGGCTAGCGAGTACTATCTCCGTCTCCACAGTTTCTTTGTCGCTTGGTGTTTTCTCACTCGCTCTATCAAACTGTTTGCAACCGCTTTGATTGGACCTACTCAATGCCGACAAGGAGCCAGTACAAGTATGAACGATATTACATTCACGTTTTTTATGTTGTGGATCATCTCCGGGTAGTGCACCTATCTGTCGTGCTCCCATCGAGCTATGAGCCTGAGATGGCGGGTACGATGGCGAGGAGGTTGAGTCAGATGCATCATGATCCCGCTGTGAGTCAATGGCGAGAAGAGCACCCATAGATACAGGGTTAGCACGCTGGGGTTTGTGAGTGCACCTTCGGTATTTCTTACAAAAGAAATTGAACAATCCACATGTGATGATATGCAGTACAAGGCTACATGCACATACTGCTGTCACAATTATGAACGCCTGTCTACTGACCGGAGTTAAAGTTAGTGTTGCGTTGTCTTCAGTATCATTAGACAGGGGTTTGGTGGTTAATTTTCTACTGGCGAGCGCTGGGGTTGCCATGACTGTGTTATTCAAATTAATAACAATCTGATCCATATTCGTGGTAGTTTCTGTTGTTTCCGGTGGACTAGTCGTCAAACCCCTCTCTGAAATCGTAACGGTTACAGAGATAAGTTTACAAGTCCGGTGAGTGGATTTAACTACGTACACCAGATTGTAAATTCCAGAATCACTCACATCGGTATTCACGATGCTCACATGGAACGTCACATTGAGCCACGATGTCACAATCCACTCACCAACCATTATGAAATGATACCGGGAGTTTTCCGGTTGATTTTGATAACAGGTTTCTGCACTGCACTTCGCTAGCCATTTGCTGCACGTTACCCATCTTAACTCGTAAAAATCAGACAAGTAAAGATCCTTTGTGAAGTGTAAAGTGACGTTCTCTCCGGCTACCGCGCTGATATCCAATTCGCTTGGATCACCATCACAAAAATTAAAAGCGTTTAAGGGTGACAATAAGCCTAAAAGGACAACGCCCACGAACAGAAGAATCGAGAACATTGTGATCTGAAATGTTATCCAAGTCACTGAATGTCTGTAAGTCAATACTAGTCTCCGTGTCGTAATTACTAATGCGTAGCCATTTTAACGACAATTCGGCTTTTGACGAACCTTGTCAAAGTAAGATCGGTCCATGGTCAGTAAAGAAACAAGATGTACGCCAAAGCAATTCTAAGCAAGGCTTCGCCAATCACGCTCTTTGTTCTTTGCTTATTGGCTGACACTTGTCATGTGATATTGGTATCTGATAATTTACAACCGCTACCTTCCTGTTGAAGATAAAAGTAGGCTGGTAAGTTTCTCAAACAACGGAAGAGGGTGTCCTGGTGTGATGCTTTAGGAGTTAGGTAAAATGCTGTATTCGTGTTTTTTTGTATTGTTCATATTCAATACATTCCAAAGGATTTAGTAAGCCTTTTCTCCATTTGTAAATTGATATTTGTGATATTAATTGTGCTCTTCTTGTCGATCGAGTTTTGAAACCATCTACATATATTGCATTAAAGCTTGTTTACATAATTATGATTTTCGGCATGTTCGGTGCTGTGGTCCAGGTCTATGCTTGTTCAGCATGGCAGTTCATGACTACTTATGATCAATGATTGTGATAGGGAAATAATTTTGGAAAGCTGATATACCTTTGTGCAAATGTATACAATATGGTAAAGCATCAATGTACATCGCGGTAAGTTTGATGAGCACACTACACCTGTTTTTCACAAACATACCCAGAGAATATTTCAAAACATGTACAAACAACTCACTGTAACATACTAGTAGCCTACAGACATTATGGGGTGCTTTAATGAGTTACTCTTCATATTAAGTGCCATCCGGCTATCTGCAACAGCATTGGTTCCAATCATACCAATGTCACATTCATCATTACCGACCTTGTCCATTGCCTGATATATATGCTCTAGCCGTTCATCAGATACTGATATGTTGGTCTCAACATGCTCTTTTAACACTAATGTGTTCACTTGCTCAACTTTATCGGTATTCACTATGCTCACAATGAACGTCATTTCGAACCACAATTGCATTCTAGTCAGCCACCAACCGTTATAAAACGATACCGTTAATTTTCCGGGCGATTTTGAGAACAAGATTCTAAACTCACTCGTGTCGGTTTCAGCTCCATAATGCCATCCTTGTAACGGAATAAATCCTCACACTCTCCTCACATCTCCCTCCCCCTCTCTCTCTTCCTTTATCTCCACCTCTCCCCCATATGTATCCATTTCCATCTCTATGGCTGTATTTGTCCCTTCCTCAGTCTGTCTTTCTGTTTTTCTGTCTCTGCTGCCCCCCCCCCCCCCATTGTACCAAAAAAGTGTTATTATCGATATCATATATCGATACATTCATCTTTCATCTTCCTCATCTATGACATCACAACATTACTTATTAGATAATGATAATTATGCTTTAAGTAGCCTTCTCCCCCTTCTCTCGTCTTACATGTGCCAATTGGTCCAATAGCCACTTCGTCCACAATCATTGCGTCTATTCCCATTTGGTCTAATAGCCAACTGAAGGAAAATGGTCTAATAGCCACTTGGTCTACTTTCATTTCGTCCATGTTCCATTTAGTCTAACAGCATTTGGTCTATTATCACTTGGTCTAAACGCATTTCGGCTAACAATCATTTGATCTAATCACCAATTGGTCCAATTGCCATTTTGGCTAATCACCATTTCGTCTACTAAGCGCACTGGTCTACTGCTGCAGAGCGTGCGGATTTTCTCTCCCTCGAGAACGTGCCGCGCGCGGAATCTCTCACACGACCGACGGCGCGTCAATCTTTATCGCTGTATTGTATGTATACAATGGAACCGGTATGTGATTTGGTGCGAATCATGTCAAGGTCAAGGGTTTGTTGTGGTAAACATTACGGGACCCGGAATCAGGGTAGATGTGTTTTTGATGTCATCACCACCAGTCCGGATCCAGTTTAATTTCTATTTCTATTCCCCTTGAAATGAAAATTAACGGTTTCTCATGACCATGGCGTTTGAAAACTCCTATTGGCCAATTGTCATCTCTCATGCGAAATTGATAGACTATGCTAATGCAACTCTCCAATGTAGACAAAGCGGGACCACTGTAATAGTTTTACTTTTCTAAATGATATTCATCTTATGAAAGCACATTAAACTTGAGCGTCACTATCTCCCTTTCACATAATTGTTGCCTCTCTCCCTCTTCGGAGTCTTTTATTGTTTGATCATGTTTCGGTTTCATGCACTCTTGAACATAAAATATCCTCCCACTCACTATCACATTTCTCACTCTCTCTCTCAATCCTCTCTACCCAACACTCTATCGTCTCTATGTCTGCTTGCAGAGTATGTAAGTCTGCCCCCCCCCCCCCATCTCTACTTTACCTCTCCCTGACTATATCTCTGTGTTTCTGCCCCCACTATACTCTCTGTCACGTGCTTTCTGTATAATCACTTTCCATTTCACCTCCATGACCACATTACTGCTTTCAGAGCAGTGACATGGTAAAGCATAGATTAGTCTCTGGTGATAATTATGGGAACTGTATGAACTACGCAAGCACATGGATATTTTAGAGACTTGGTTGGTAGTCTTAGTTGCAGACTTTAAAGAAATGTCGAGTCGGGCACTTGTCCTTTGTATTTGCATGACGCGAGGAAACCTGAAAATGTGAAGGAGAAATATGTGAACATGATGGATAGTTTATTTTTAATTTTAATATCATGATTTGTTCATATCTCATTTAAAAGACATAAGCCTATCATGCTTTTTAAAATGCGGATTTATTGTGTTTATTTCCTTCATCTATCTGATATCAGGCTATTTGCTCTACAAAGGGAGATATGTATGGGCTATAAACCCTCCCTCTATCCACTGGTTTTCTGTGTTTACTGAATGTCGGGGTGACAACTTGAACGCAAGAGATTGATGTAACATTAATTTCCAGATGAGCATCACGATCGTGACAAGGAGGAGAGAGATATCACGATAGATAATTCGAAGTATATAACATACAACATGATAGACCGGATGACATGGATTTTTTGTGAGGGAATGGGCTTCATGCATTACATAGACAAAGGACAATAAGGAATATCAAAGCGCTAAACAACTGCTGTTAGCGCTCAAAATATAGTCCAGCCGATGCTGACCTGGGAATTGTTGATGACATATAGGACGAGATTTAGAATTTAAAAGAATGGAAGAAGAAACAGGTACTGGGATTCTTTTTGAATAAATCATTATTCGAGACTGGACTGGTGATGCATATAAGTGTTAATTTTACAGCCTGTTCTTCTTCCCTGTTGATTGATTCTTCGTCTTTACTTCTCCATCTTCTGATTCTCCTTTTTTGCTCATCTTAGCTTTGTGTGATTGTACAGTTTTTACCAAGGGACACCTGTTACATACTTTGAACAAAAGAAAAACTAATAAAACATCAAGTGACACGCCCACTTTCGGAAACAGCATGCACTCAAACATAGATTGACAGACCGTCATTCTGTGCATAAAAATTACTTATTAGAAAAACAAGTTTTGTGCAAAGAATAGTGATTTTCTCCATTATCAAATCACTGCCATGAACGAGAATCAGACATACATAATACACCTGTATGTGTTATAGTTCATGGAAGTGAAATTCTGTGTAGTAAATTTCACATCCATACTATGTATTGAGAATCTGCTTTTGGCATTGTCTAACTCTTGATTATCCAAGGATATCCAAGGATACAAATATCTATATTATGTATTTTGGCCCTTTTCCCCCTTTCATTTCACGCCCTTTTAATGCAACAGTATAAAAACAAAAGAAAATCTTAGCATAGTCGTCGTGGTCATTTAGTTTATTTTGTTTAGATACAGCGTTAAACGAACTGGTACCAAAGTATATTTAGTGATGATGGTAATCATGTTTAAAATATGTGTTATGTACCTAAAAGATGTACAACCACATCGTATAATCACATCAGTTTGACATCATCTGTGATGTACGTAAACCTCTCAAAAAAGTTCTGCAACTCAAGTTTGACGGAAATTACAGGTATATCGCTTATGTGTTCATTTTCGTACGTGACTGGAGTATCATTTATGAGCTTGATTTTTCCTCTTTACATTGGTGTACCATTTGCTATGATCATGCAATCATGGAATGGGCAGCATTCCAGAATATGGGGAAAGGACACTAATGAAATTGGCAAAATTCATTGCTTTCAATAACAAAGGCTCCATTTCTTTTGGAGATACAATGTGTTTCAAATTAACGATGAACGTTTACGCATTGCCGCATCAACATCATTCAAACTTATTTCATGTGCAAAACGAACGGAAAACAACGAATTGTGCAACATTTCATTTTTTACATTGTTGCATATTCAGGAGGTCGTCGCAATCCATGATTGCGTGAGCATTACAAACGACGCATAATTGTAAAGATAAAATAGTCAAGCTGTCTTATGATACCACATTTATGATAATGAAGCAACTAAAGATAAATGGCCCCTCACACCTGAGATGCAGAACTTTTTTGAGGGGTTTATATCAAAAGTTCATGTCACAAATATTATTTTAGAGTAATTATAACACAAAGAAACATTTACATAGGTACACTAGTAAGAAACACGAATAGCAAACACTAACCTTGCTAAAGAAAAAAAAATAAGGAACGGTCTTGCTACTGAACGAAGTTCCACAGTTTTCACTGAATTGCCGTTCTGAAATTTTCTCTTCCTTAGGTTTATTCAAACTAACTTGAAATTAAACAATAAAAATGTTCAGACAAGTCCTATATAAACAATAAATGCATTCTTTGATCATAATTCTCTTCACATTTTAGAGTGATAGACACAAACGACAGTATTAAGAAGTGATCTGTAGCGGTCATGTGTAATACTACTGACTGTTCCATCTTTCTAATACTATTGGAGTTTTTAAAGATATATACAGCTTGCAATTTCTGCACAGTGCCTAACTAGGCCTGTATGTTCTTCATTTAATGTATGAATAAGTAGTCTCTGACAATCACAGTGTACGTATCGGAGGTGAGAGTATGAAAAATAGTCGAAGGTGACAGCATGACAATTAGAGATATCTGAGTGGTACACGTTCTGACTACAAATACGATATTAGATCACCATTTAAAGTCTCTGACAATCATAAAGTAACAAGACTCTTAGTATTTATCTAGCTTGGCCATAATATCAATACTTGTGTACTTTTAAACTGATGACGTTAATATATCAAACGTTAGATGTTAAACTTTGCAAGTTACAGCCTACATGATATTTATTTATCTTGTGCTATTATTCAGGTAGGTGGTATGTTGACAAGGACTTGTCACATTTTAAACAGCATGGTCCCACATAAAATGGATCTAAACCTGCGTAGAAGATTTACATTGCAGGGGAATATATAATTAATTACACATAAAATAGAGCACAGTGGAATATGATGCTTTCTCAGGAACAAGTTGGGAATATTTGATATAAGTTTGAGCAAAATTCTAGAAATGATTAACATTGCAATAAACGACTGTATGCTCATATTCTATACAAGATTTCCCTATCAGTCAAATGTCGTAGAAATAGTTGTCACCTTTGATAGTTACCAACTCAAAAATGACATCTCGAAGTAAGCGGCAATTCGTAGATGGCAAATTCATTGGCGCGAATAATCTTTTGAATGGTTATGACATGTTTACCTCAGGATCATACAATTTGTGTGTATCATATCGTTTATTCAGAACAGAGCAATATCACACTTGCCTATTTACAGTCTTAACCACACTGAGACAGCGTGAATAATTCATCATTCTTCGGAGCATTGGCTAAAAATCTTCCCGGAATTAGATAGCTGGAATATTTGAATCATTTCATCATTATTGAGGTGAAGACAAATCCAAATAACTAGTGACATACAGGCTACAGTTACTTTTAGTGACATTTATTGTTTATACCCTCCTTCTACACCTAGTTGCTAGGTGTGGTGGAGTGGCATGTACGGTGCTTGAGGGATATTGTCAGGTTTTAAATTGATTATATTTTAAAATCAACAAGTGACAAACGAATTAAGTATTAAAAAGTATGTTGCGAGAAACAAGATGAATGCAAAATTAACACTCTCCACGCCCGCAAGGTTACACATCATTTTTTTTAAGTTGTTTCATCTGAGGAATGCTTAATTAAACATTTCTTCTTCTTTTTTGTTACACATAGTATAAATATGACTTTATATAGCGGTATCGGCGCATTAGTATTTCTTGGATATCATCATTGCCAATAACGAGGATATACATGCTCACCATGAGAAAGAATAAATAGCGTTTACTTTAATGAAGGCATTACTGTTTTTTGCTTTTCCACAATGCGATAAAAAGCAATATAAAACCTGAACACATTAATGCATTTACAAGGCAACCACGCGGACTTTCAGGAAACCTAAATTGAAAATATCGATTATCAATAAACGGTGCTTAAATATTGATGAAATGTTATGATAGTTTATATAATGATAGTGTTTGTCCTGCTTTATTAAATGATTTTAACAGTAATGTTTTACTTCACCTTATTTCATTTTTTTCTACGTATGATACAATCTCAGAATATACACTTTCACCGGTAAGCTTCGACAATGTCTTTACGCAATCGCATGCGTTGATATTCTTGAGTACTTGCTTTGATTGCTCGCGACGAAGATTATGACAAAAGTGTTAATATGCATTGATGATTCAGGTGAACTATAAAATGACGCTACCATCACAACAAGCAGTAAGCTCTTTCTGCGAGAGGCAAAGTAACAAGACACTTGGTTTATTCTTACTGGCAAATAAATTCACATTCCCATTTTATCAATACCATAAGATTGTGGTTTTAAATGTCTTGCGGTGCGCAACTCAATTATATTTGCTATTAATTGTACCACAGCTAAATAATGCTTACACAATTATAACCAACCTTAGTGTGGTGCTTTGTGATAATATACTATGATTACCAAAGCTTAAGACAACATTTCGCTAATTGTTGCATACCTCACGAACAGGTTTTAGGAGTGCATAGTCAGACGAGTCAAATAAGAAGTCAATTGATTCATCGCCTTCTTGTTCATTCCTAGCAACCAGACTTGGAGCCACTTCACTGGGAACAGACTTAGCAGATGCACACTGAGTTGCATGTTGAACCTTATGGGGTTCTGTGTACAGGCTTTCGACGTCGAGATCGTAATCCCGTTTGCTTTCTTCAGTGGGGAGGCGCGCGGGGTTGGACACCGCTCCTAGATTGACCATCGTTTTTTCGGCTGTTGCTGGACATGATGGAGAGTGGTCTTTATCTCCTGGTACTGGGATGTCTGACTGCTTACTTTTTTTGATCGTGGCTTTCTTCTTAGGCTTTGCATAGAGGTCTCCACGATTGACATCAGGACTATGCATGTGACTATCAAAAGGATTCATATTGGTACTCTGCACTGCCTCTTCACGATAATTCAGTTCTTTCGCTGTATCACAGACAACTTGTTCTTCGGTGTTCTTGAATTCCTTGCCAGCAGAGTTCGAACTAATCTCACAAGAAGTCCCGGTCTTTGAGGCACAAGGGAAGGAAGCATAGCTCGTAATCTCTTCGTCTTCAATCGTGCAATAAACATCTTCAAAATTGCTGTTTTCAGTAGTACCATCCGATGTCTGATTTATCCGCCCTTCGACTACTGTCTCCGTCTCAACAGTTACTTTGTCGCTTGGTGTTTTCTCGCTCGCTCTATTAGGCTGTCTGCAACCGCTTTGACTGGACTTGCTCAATGCCGACAAGGAGCCAGTAGAAATATGAACGATATTGCATCCATTTGTGGTATGCTGTGGATCATCTCCGGGTAGTGCACCTATCTGTCGTGTTCCCATCGAACCATGAGGCTGAGATGGCGGGTACGATGGCGAGGAGGTTGACTCAGATGCAGCATGATTCCGCTGTGAGTCCAAGACGAGAAGAGCACCCATAGATACAGGGTTAGCTCGCTGGGGTTTGTGAGTGCACCCTCGGTATTTCTTCCAAAGAAAATTGACCAGTCCACATGTGATTGAAGTAAGTGCAACGCTACATGTTCCTACAACTATAATCACTATCATGAACGTCTTTTTACTGATCAGAGTGGAAGTAGGTTTCACGTTGCCTTTAGTATCGTCAGACAGGGGCTTTGTCTTGTTGGTTACTTTTCCTCGGGCGAAAGGCGCAAATGTAGACACACTTGAGAGCGCTGTGTTACTCAAAGTAATAACAGTCTGATCAATATCCGTGACTGTATCCGATGTTTCCGATGGACTGGACATCGAACCCCTGTCTGAAATCGTAACGGTTACAGACATAAGTTTACAATTATAACCACTGGGTTTGAACACGTACACCAGATTGTAAATGCCAGAATCACCCACATTGGTATTCACGATGCTCATATCGAATGTCATATTGAATCGCGATGTCCTAATCCTCTCACCAACAGTTGTAAAATGATACCGATGGTTTTCTGGTTGATTTTGAGAACAAGAATCTACACTGCACTTTGCTAGCCATTGGCTGCACCTCACCCATCGTGCCTCGTAAAATTCAGAGAAGTAAAGCTCATTTGTGTAGTGTAAGGTCACATTCTTTCCAGCTACTTCGCTGATTTCCTTTTCGTTTGGATCACCGTCACAAAAATCAAAAGCGTTTAAGGGTGATAACAAGCCTACAAAGACAACGCTTACGAGCAGCGGAATTGAGAACATTGTGATCTGAGATGTTTTCCAAGTCACTGAATGTCTGTAAGTCAATACTAGTCCTCCTGTCGTAATTACTAATGCGTAGACAATTTAGACGGCAATTCGGCTTTTGACGAACCTTGTCAAAGTAAGATCTGGACATGGTCAGTAAAGAAACAAGATGTACGCCAAAGCAATTCTAAACAAGGCTTCGCCAATCACGTTCTTTGTTCATTGCTTATTGGCTGATACTTGTCATGTGATATTGGTATTTGATAGTGTCCACCGTTACCTTCCTGTTGACGATAAAGCTATTAGTACGCTGGCAGGTTTCTCAAACAAAGGGAGAGGTGGTTAGGATAGCTGCTAGGTGTTAGGTCAAACGTTTTATTCGAGTTTTTTTTAATAATCTTCTATTTTAATACAATCCAAAGATATAGTAAACCTAATTCTCCCTTTGTAAATAAACATCAGTGATATGATTGTGCTCTTCTTGTCGATCGAGTTTTGAAACCACCTACATTTATTGCATTGATGAAGCCTGTCTACATGATTATGATTTTCTGTGCTGCGGTTCAGGTCTATGCTTGTTCAGCACAACAGTTCATGACTACTTATCTGACATTTATTTATAATAAGAAAATAACTTTAAACGGCTGCGTCCGGCGCATGCGTATTTTAAGGCTACATTATCTGTACTCAGGTACAGTTCATGACTTCTTACAGGATGCATGATTGAGATTGGAAAATTTTCATATCCCTTTCTGCAAATATGAACATTATATGAGCATCAATGTACATCGCGGTTAGTTTGATGAGCACTAGAGTGTGAGTTGCTATGCTGAAATGTAATGCAAGTAGTGTATGTTGGGGGTCTTTATTATTGATTGATTAAAACTGCTAAATTAATACTTAATTCAAAGTGGAAGTGCGGATGCTGGAATTTTCTGATCAAAACTGAAAAAATGAAAGTCTAGTCAAAGACTAGTCACTGCATCATTCTTGTATCAGTTCGTGGAGGAGAAACAGGAGAGGAAATCGAGAATGATTAGTCTACTGCAGCCAGACCCCTTTTTTGAATATTTTGGGGCTTGTTGACGTCACGTACGAGGTGCTCTCCAACATTGCTTTTGAAAATGCGCATTTTCTCCAGAAATGTCACATTTTTACCTTTACATTTGATTCATTATTAAAACGACATTTTAACACTCATACCTGTATGCAAACATATCATGGCGCTGTCAAAAACAGAAAAAGCAATTCATGGAATTATATCATGACGGATTTTCGTCAAACCTTTATTGTTTTGTTTATTGTATATTTCTGCTTTTATTGAAACCAACCTATATCTAGAATAGACTATCCCTGTATTGCTAAATAGGTTACTCATTGCATATATGTAATCGCTGGTGATAATCGTTTGTCTCGCAATGTATGGTCAACAAGGAATCTAAAAGATCACGATGTTTCGTGTGTCGCTGCAACACTCTGTCAGATGTGATACACTACAATTTTGCGTGAGCAGGGTGGCCTTCTGCAGGCTACTGGCTTCTACCACACTTCTCATGTACAACCAACAAAAATAGTCCCCACAAGCTTTTTTTCATAAATCAATAAAGAATTTTACTGATTTTCATCATTCAAAAGGTGAGGTAATGACACACGATACCTTTACTAATAGGCGAGCACCGACATACATGTATCATGGTTAATCGAGCGCTCGGGATTGGGTGAAATTCTGATTCTGATTTCGTCAATCTGTATCGCTGTATTGTTTGTTTATAATGGAACCGATAAGCAGCTTTGGTGCGAATCATGTCAAAGTTTAGGGTTTCTAGTGGTAAACATTACGGGACCCGGAATCAAGGTAGATCTGTTTTTGACGTCACCACCGATCCGAATCTTATTTGATTTCAATGATTTAATACTTTTGAGCGTATTCTTAATTCACAGATGCCCTGTAATGAAGATTAACCGTTTTTCATGACCATGATGGCGGTTGGAAACTCCTATTGGCCACTGTCCTGCCATCTCTCACGCGAAATTGATAGACTACGCTAATGCAACTCTTCAGTATTTACGGAGCGGAACTATTTCACGTAATAGTTTCACGTAATTGTTGTCTCTCTTCCTCTGCCGAGTCTTCTATTGTTCGATCATGTTTCGATTTCATGCACTCTTGAACATAAAATATCCTTCCGCTCACCATTACATTCCTCACTCTCTCTCAACCCTTTCTACCTCACACTCTACCATCTCTCTGTCTGTATGTACAGTTTGTCTGTCTGTCTGTCCGTCTGTCTTTCTTCGCACTCCCCTCTCTAGCTGACCTATCCCTGACTATATATCTGTGTTTCTGTCCCCTCCATACTCTTTGTCACGTGCTTTCTGTACAATCACTTTCCATTTCACCTCCATGACCACATCATTACTGCTTTCAGAGCAGTGGCATGGTTAAGCATATATTAATCTCTGGTGATAATTGTATGAACTAACGCAAGCACATGGAAATTTGAGAAACTTGGTTGATAGTCTTAGTTGCAGACTTGAAGGACATATTGAGTCGGACACGTGTCCTTTGTATTTTCGTGACGCGAGGAAACCTGAATTTGTGAAGGATAAATATGTGAACATGAATTCTCATTTCAAAGATATGCGCCTGTCATGCTTTTTTTAAACATGCGCATTTATTATGTTTATTTCCTTCATGCATGTCATATCTGACTATTTGGTCTAGAAAGGGAGATATATATGGGCTAGGGTTAATGTAAGGGATCTGTATTAGGATTAGGTTTTAAAATCTTGTCATAGTTTTACTGAAGTTTACTTAAAGGTATAGTTTACCCTGAAATTATTTTGGTTTCAATAAAAGGAGACAATTAAAAGAAACATATCAGTGAATGTTTGGCGAAAACGGTCAAAGGAAAACAAAGTTATTTGATTTTACAGTTTTGAGTTTGTGACGTTTGTGACGTCGCGTAAGAGGTGCTCTCCCATATGTCGTGTACTAATTGTTTCCATAAATTGCCTTTTTTATGTTCGTTAATGAAGGAATTCATTTTTTAATATCTATGTTTTAATAGCTGTGTGTAAAACATGTGTCTAATGATATATCAAATGCACAGGTGAAATGGTAAATATCCATTTGATAATAATTTTTTGCAAAAAATGTACACAACATAAGGGTAGGCACCTCGCACCTCACGTTACAAAACCAAAACTTTAAAATCAAATAACTCTCTTTTTCTTTGACCGATTTTGTCAAACCTGCACGTCCTTTTCTTCCATGGGTCTCCATGTATCAAAACCAAAATAATTTCAGGGTGAACTATCCCTTTAATCTTAAAGGGTAGTTGCAGGATCTTCCTTGTGAGCGAAATGGGCGTAAACCCTCCGTCTATGATAAACCGAATGACATGGATGACAAGGAATTTTGGTACGGGAATGGGCTTTATACATGGCATAGGCAAAGAACAATAGGGAATATCAGTGCGCTAAACAACTGCTGTTAACGCTCAAAATATAGTCCAGTCTTAGGCCTATGCTTACCTGGAAATTGTTGATGACATGAAGGACGATACTGATATAAAACTGACAAGAATGGAAGAAGAAACAGGTACCAGGCTCCTTTTGTATAAATCATCATTCAAAACTGCAATTTTACAGCCTGTTTCTTCTTCCTTGATGATTGATTATTCATCTTTACTTCTCCACCTTCTCAACTTAGCTTTGTGTGATTGCACAATTTTCACCAAGGGACAACAGCTACATACGTTAACCGAAAGAAAGACTAAGAAAACACCAAGTGACACGCCCACTTTCGAAAGCAGCATGCACTCAGACATAAATTGATAGACCGTCCTTCTGAAAATGAAAACTACTTATTAGAAAAACAAGTTTCGTGCAAAGAATAGTTATTTCCGCCATTATCAAATCACTGCCATGAAAGAGACTCAGACATACATAATACACGTGTTTGCGTTATAGTTCATGGAAGTGAAATTCTATATAGTAAGTTTCACCTCCATACTATGTATTGAGAATTTGTTTTTGGCATTGTCTAACTCTTGATTATCCCTAGAATACACATATCGATATTATGTATTATGGCCTTTTCCCCTTTCATTTTCACGCACTTTTCATGCAACACTATAAAAGCAAAGCTTAGCATAGTCGTCGTGGTCATTTAGTTTATTTTGTTTTGATACAGCGTTGAAGGGAGTGGTACTAAAGTATATTCAGTGATGATGGTAACCATGGTTACAATATGTGTTATGTATCTAAAGGATGATGTACAACCACATCGTATAATCAGTTCAGTTTGACATCATCTGTGATGTATATGAACCCCTCAAAACAGTTATGCAACTCAAGTTTGAGGGGTAGTACATGTATTACATCGCTTATTGCTTCATTATCGTATGTGACTGGGGTGTTATTAATAAGCCTGATTTCTCTTCTTCACATTGGTGTGCCATTTGCTATGATCATGCATTCATTGAATGTGCAGTATTCCAGAAAATGGGAAAATACACTGTTTTCCACAGCAAAGGCTCCATTTCTTTTGAAGATACAATGCGTTTCAAATTAACAATGAACGTTCACGCATCACCGCATCAACATCATTCAAACTTATTTCATGTGCAAAATAGACGGAAAACATAGAATTTCGCAACCTTTAATTTTTTATATTGTTGCATATTCAGAAGGTCATCGCAAACCATGATTGCGTAAGCATTACAAACGACACATCATTGTAAAGATAAAATAGTCAAGCTGTCTTATGATACCACATCTATGTACGATAATGAATCAACTAAAGATAAATGACCCCTCACAACTGAGATGCAGAAGTTCTTTGAGGGGTTTATATTAAAAGTTCATAATACTAACATTATTTTATAGTAATTACTACGCAAAGAAACATTTACATAAGTGCACTAGAAATATATATGAATAGCGAGCACTAACCTCGCTAACAAATAGGAGCGGTCTTGCTACTGAACGAATTTCCACAGTTTCTACTGAATTGCCGTTCAGAAATGTTCTCTCCTTTACGCTTATTCAAACTAACATGGAATTAAACAATAAAAATGTTCAGACAAGTCCTATATGAGCAAAAAAATGCATTCTTTGATCATAATTCTCTTCACATCTTAGAATGATAGACACAAACGACAGTATTAAAAAGTGATTTGTAGCAGGCATGTTTAATATTACTGACTGTTTTCCATCTTTCTCATACTATTGGCGTTTTTAAAAATATATACAGCTTGTAATTTCTACACAGTGCATAAGTATATGTTCTTCGTTTGATGTATGAATATTAGTCTCTGACAATCACAGTCTACGTATCGGAGGTGACAGCATGACAATTAGAGATATTCGAGTGGTACACGTTCTGACTACAAATAATATATTAAGTTACAAACTAAAAGTCCCTAACAAATAAAAAGTTACAAGACTCGGAATATCTATCTAGCTTGATCAATATTTGTGTACTTTTAAAACAATTAAAGATATCCAAGTACACGTTCTGACTACAAATACTAAATTTTTTTTAAAATTATGACGTTAATATATCAAAGGTAAGACGTTAAACTTTGCAAGTTACAACCTACATGATATATATTTATCTTGTGCTATCATTCATGTAGGTGCTATGTTGTCAAGGTCTTGTCACATTTTAAACAGCACGATCCCACATAAAATGGATCTAAGCCTGCGTAGATTTACCTTGCAGGGGAACATATAATTAATTACACGTAAAATAGAGCACAGTGGAATATGATGCTTTCTCAGGAACAAGTTGTGCATATTTGATATAAGTTTGAGCAAAATTCTAGAAATGATTAACATTACAATAAACGACTGTATGCTCATATTCTACCAAGATTTCCCTCTCAGTCAAATGTCGTAGAAATAGTTGTCACCTTTGATACTTACCAACTTAAAAATGACACCTCGAAGTAAGCGGAAATTCATAGATGGCAAATTTGTTGGCGCGAATAATCTTTTGAATGGTTATGACATGTTTAAATCAGGAACATACACTTTGTGTGTATCATATAGTCAATTCAGAACAGAGCAATATTACACTTCGATATTTAGAGTCTCAATCACACTGAGACAGCGTGAATTATTCATCATTCTTGGTAGCATTTGGCTAATCTTCTCGGAATTAGATATCTGGAATATTTGAGTCATTTCACCATTATTGAAGGAACGACAAATCCAAATACCTACTGACACACAGTCTACAGCTACTTTTAGTGTAATTTAAAGTTTATAACCGCCTTCCACGCCTAGCTGCTAGGTTTGGTGGAGTGGCATGTGTGGTGCTGAAAGGGTATTGTTAGTTTTTGAATTGATAATCCTTTTAAAATATATCAAGAAGTGACAAACGAATTAAGTACTAAAAGGTATGTTGCAAGAAATAAGATCAATGCAGAATTTACAAAATCTACATCCGCAAAGTTACACATCATTTATTTGAGTTGTATCATCTGAGGGATGCTCAATAAAAAATTCACATCTTTTTGTTACACATAAAATATGACTCTATAAAAGTGGTATCAGATTTTTAATATTTGAACGACTCATTTGTTTTTCTTGGATGTCATCAATGCAAAGAACTAGGATTTACATCTTCACCATGAGAAAGAATGAATAGCGTTTACTTTAATAAATGCGTTCTTCCTTTTTGCTTCTTCACGTTCAGATAAAAATCAATATAAAACCTGAACACATTAATGCATTTACGAAACAGCCACACGGGTTGTCAGCAAATCTAAGTTGTAGATATCGATCATCAATAAATAATGCTTGAAAAATGATGTCATTTGCATAATGATCTTAGATTTCGATTTTTCCGATAAGCTTCGAGAATGTCTTTACGCAATCGCGTGCATTGATATTCTTGAGCACTTGCTTTAATTGCTCGCAACGCAGATAATGACAACGATGTTATGTATTGATGATTCAGGCGAAGTGTAAAGTGACGCTACTATCACAATAAGCAGTCAGCAAAGTAATAAGACACTTGGTTTATTCTTGCTGGAAAATAATTTCACATTCCCATTTTGTCAATACCATAAAATTGTGGTTTTAAATGTGTTGCGATCTGCGACTCAATTATACTTGCAATTAAGTGTACCAAAGATCAATAATCCTTACACAATATATAATCAGCCTTAGTGTGCTCCCTGCTTAGTGATAATACAAAATGATACCCGAAGCTTCAGACTACCATTCGCTAATTGGTGCATACCTCACGAACAGGATTTAGGAGTGCATAGGCAGACGAGTCAAATAAGAGGTCAATTGATTCATCGCCTTCTTGGTCATTCTTAGCAACCTGATGAGGACCCACTTCACCGGAAGCAGACTCAGTAGATGCACACCGAGTTGCATGTTGAACCTTATGGGGTTCTGCGTACAGACATTCGACGTCGAGATCGTAATCCCGTTTGCTCTCTTCAGTCGGGAGGCGCGCGGGGTTGGACACCGCTCCTAAATCGACCCTCGCTTCTTCGGCTGTGGCTGGACATGATGGAGAGTCGTCTTTATCCCCTTGTACTGGGATGTGTGACTGCTTGCTTCTCTTGATCGTGGCTTTCTTGTTAGGTTGTGCATAGAGGTCTTCACGATGAACATCAGGACTATGCATGTGACTATCAAAAGGATTCATATTGATACTCTGCACTGCCTCTTCACGATATTTCCGTTGTTTCGCTGTATGAAACACAACTTGTTCTTCGGTGTTCTGGAATTCCTTGCCAGTAGAGTTCGATTTTAGCTCACAAGAAGCCCCGGTCTTTGAGGCACAAGGGAAGGAAGCATAGCTCGTAATCTCTTCGTCGTCAATCGAGCAATAAACATCTTCCAAATTGCTGTTTTCAGTAGTACCATCCCGTCTCTGATCTATCCGGCTATCGAGTACTGCCGTCTCCACAGTTTCGTTGTCGCTTGGTGTTTTCTCGTTCGCTCTATTAAGTTGTTTGCAACCGCTTTGACTGGACTTGCTCAACGCCGACAAGGAGCCAGTAGAAGTATGAACGATATTACATTCATGTTTCTTATGTTGTGGATCATTCCCGGGTGGTGCACCTATCTGTCGTGTTTCCATCGAACTATGAGCGCGAGATGGCGGGTACGATGGCGAGGAGGTTGAGTCAGATGCATCATGAACCCGCTGTGAGTCCATGACGAGAAGAGCACCCATAGATACAGGGTTAGCACGCTGGGATTTGTGAGTGCACCCTTGGTATTTCTTTCAAAGGAAATAGATCAATCCACATGTGATGATGTGTAGTGCAACCGTACATGTTCCTACAACTATAATCACAATCATGAACGTCTTTTTACTGATCGGGGTGGAAGTAAGTATCGTCTTTTCTTTAGTATCGTCAGACAGGGGTTTGGTGGCTAATTTTTCACGGGGGAAAGGCTCTAATGTGGATACCTTTGAGAGCGCTGTGTTACTCAAAGTGATAACAGTCTGATCCATGTTCGTGAGTGTTTGTGTTGTTTCCGGTGGACTGGTTATGAAACCCCTATCTAAAATCGTAACGGTTACAGACATAAGTTTACAACTCCAATGAGAGGATTTAACGACGTACACCAGATTGTAAATGCCAGAATCATCCACAACGGTATTCACTATTCTCATATCGAACGTCATATTGAAGGAAGATGTCCTATTCCACCCACCAACCGTTATAAAATGATACCGTTGGTTTTCTGGTTGATTTTGAGAACAAGATGATTCTAAACTGCAGTTTGCTAGCAACTGGCTGCACCTCACCCATCGTAACTCGCGATCGTTGAAGAAGCGAAGCTGCTCTGTATAGTGTAACGTCACATTCTCTCCAGCTACTGCGCTGATTTCCTTTTCGTTTGAATCTCCAAAACAAAAATCAAAAGCGTTTAAGGGTGACAATAAGCCTAAAAAGACAACGCGTACGAGCAGAGGAATCGAGCACATTGTGATCTGATATGTTATGCAGGTCCCTGAATGTCTGTAGGTCAATACTAGTCTCCCTGTCGTGAATTAAAAATGCGTAGACAATTTAACGACGATTCGGCTTTTGACTAACGTTGTCAAAGTAAGATCGGTTCATTGCCAGTAAAGAAACCAGATCTTCGCCAATGCCATTCCAAACAAGGCTTCGCCAATCACGTTCTTTTTTTCATCGCTTATTGGCCGACACTTGTCACGTGATATTGGTATCTCTGATAATTTACAGCCATTACCTTCCTGCTGACGATAAAACTATTAGTACGCTGGCAAGTTTCGCAAACAACGGGAGAGGAGATTAGAATGGGATGCAGGGGGTTAGGTCAATGCATGTATTCGAGTCTTTTTTTCTATTGTTACTTTTCAATGCATTCTAAAGACATAATAAATCTTGTTCTCCTTTTGTAAATTAACATTGGTGAGATGATTTGTTCTTCTTGTCGATCGAGTTTTAAAACCACCTGCATCTATTGCATTGAAGCCTGTCTACATAATTATGATTTTCGTTGCTGTGGTCCAGGTCTATACTTGTTCAGCACAAAAATTCATGACTTCTTACCTGACACTTATTTATGATAAGAAAATAACTCTTATAGGATGCATGATTATGCTAAGAAAATGTTCGTATCCCTTTTTGCAAATATGTACATTATGGCAAAGCATCAATGTACTTCGCAGTAAGTTTGATGAGCACGCTATAATTGTTTTTCATAATCGTACCAAGGGAATATTTCTAAACATGTACGAAGGCAAACAGTTCACTAGTTTTATTAGGATTGTTGGAAATTAACTCCCAATATGTTAAAACAGAATCAAACTGTGGTGTCGCATTTAGCACAAGAAGGGATCACCAGTCGTTCGTAAAGTCGTTCGTAGCTTATGAACAGCTTGGTGAAACACCCCCAGGTCTATGCTTGTTCAGCACAACAGTTCACGACAACTTATCTGACACCTATTTATGATAATAAAATTATTTATTCCATTGAATCTTGTCTACATAATTATGATTTTCCGTGATGTGGTCTAGGTCTATGCTTGTTTAGCAGAACAGTTCACGATAACTAATCTGACACTTATTTATGATAATAAAATAACTTTAAACGGCTGCGTCCGGCGCATGCGTATTTTAAGGCTACGTTATCTGTACTCAGGTACTCAGGTTCATGAATTCTTGTAGTATGCATGATTATGATAAGAAAATAACTTTGGAAAGCTGATGTTTATATCCCTTTGTGCGAATATGTACATTGCGGTAAAGCATCAATGTACATCGTAGTTAGTTTGATGAGCACACTGTTTTTCACAAACGTACCCAGAGAATATTTCAAAACATGTACAAAGGCAAACCGCTTACTAGTAACCTACTAGTAACACACAGATATTATGAGGTGCTTTAATGAGTTACTTTTCATAAGCGTCATCCGTCTATCTGCATCGTTATTGGTTCCAATCATACCAATGTCACAGTCATCATTACCGATCTCGCCCATTGCCTGATATACATGATGTAGCCGTTCATCAGATACTGATATGTTGGTCTCAACATGCTCTTTCAACACTAATGTGTTCACTTGCTCAACTTCATCGGTATTCACGATGCTTAAAACGTACGTCTGTTGCACCACAAATTGTCGCCCCTGCACACAAATTGCCGCCGGCGAGAATGAGTGCAGGGGGCGACAATTTGTGGTATTAGGGTTTTGCACAAATTTTCGCCGGCGACAATTTTTGCAGGGGCGACAATTTGTGGTGCAACATACGTCATTTTCGAATCACAACTGCATTCCAGTCAGCCCATCAACTATTATAAAACGACACCGTGAATTTTCAGGTTTATTTTGAGGACAAGATTCTAAACTTACTCGTTTCGGTTTCAGCGCCATAATGCCATCCTTGTAACATTATAAATCCTCCCACTCTCCTCATCTATCTCTCTCTCTGTCTTTCTCTTCACATCTCCCCCTATATGTGTCCAAATCCATTTTTCTGGCCGTATTTGTCCCTTCCTAGGTCTGTCTCCTTGTGTTTCTGTCTCTGCCCCCCCCCCCCCCCCGTGTATCCAAAGTTTTACTGTTAACGAAATTTGATATCGATAAGTTCATCTTTCATCTTCCTTATCTGTGACATCACAACATTGTCAGATAATTGATTAGATAATGATCATTATGTTTTAAATAGCCTCCTCCCCTTTCTCTCATCTGAGATGCATGTAATGCATGTAGTGTCAGTTATGGCAACACTAGAGTGAGAGTTGCTATGCTGAAATGTAAAACAAGTAGTCTATTTGGGGGACTTTATTATTGATATCGATCCCAATATTATCTTACTACTTTTGACATGTTTGAGGAAGTCTGCTTTCTACTTAAGACGGGGTGCTGTTCAAGCCGCTTCATATGCTTTTAACGTGATTTATTGACTAAGATGGTATGAAGCTCAAGCCCCCTCCCTCTTTTTCACCTAATTCAATATGAATTTTTGAAACTGCGAGATTAACACATTATTACATGAGGAAATGCGGCTGCTGGAATTTTCTGATCCAAAGTGAAAAAAATATAGTCTAGTCTAAGACTAGTCTTTTCTCAGTCCGTGCTGGTGAAGCAGGAGAAGAAATCGAGAAGGATTAGTCTGCTGCAGCCAGACGCCTTTGTTGAATATTTTGTTTTTTTGTGACGTCACGTGCGAGGTGCTCTCCAAAATGTTGTGTACAATTTTTTTTAATGTGCATTTTGTAAGAAAAAAATACAACAACAGCAACATATTTTTATCTTTTCATTTGATTCATCATTAGAAATACTAAAAGGTGAGCCCCGGCATATCATTGTTAAATAAGTGCTCGGGATTGTGAGGGACTGCTTTCCTTCTTTAAATTATTTCACTATTGTTTTAAATGGTAAGGGTTGGTCATGGTAGTATTGACATTGATTATGGACCGCGATCATATCATCGTCCCGATTTCCTTTCATTTCAACGATTGTGATTTCATACTCCTTCAGCTGCTTTCCACCCAGGTACCCATTTATACACCTGGGTGGAAAGCAGCAACGTGGATAATATATCTTGCAGATGGACGCAAGTGCCATATTTGGGCTTTAAACTGGAACCTTGAGATCTCTCGTTAAAGATCACAACCATTATACAATGACACATCTAATATATGCAACACGAAATCTGACCTGATGTAGAATCACGAAAGAAAGAAGTCACCGCGGGTCCGAATCCCGCTTGACAATGTTTGATTTCAATGATTTAATACTTTTGAGGGGATTCTTAATTCACAGGTCGCGGGGATTGAAGAATAACGGTTGTGATGACCATGCCGGTTCCAAACTCCTCTTGTCCATTGTCCTACCATCTCTCATGCGAAATTAATAGACTATGCTACTCCAACTCTTCATTGTTTACGGAGCGGGACTTTAGCAACTGTTCAAGTTTCTAAATGCTATTCATAATAGGGAAGCACAGTATGCTTCATATTTCCCTTTCACATAAGTGTTGTCTCTCTTCTTCTTCGAAGTCTTCAACTGTTTGATCATGTTTCGGTTTCATACCATCTTCAACATAGAAAATCCTCCCACGCACCATCACATTTCTCACTCTCTCTCTCAACTCTCTCTACACCACACTCTTTTGTCTCTCTATCTTTATATCTGTCAGTCTCCCCACCCCCACCCCTCCTCACCCCCTTCTCTAGTTAACCTCTCCCTGACTTTATCTCTGTTTTCTGCCCTCTCTATACTTTCTTTCACGTGTTACTGCTCCAGAGCAGTGCCAGGGTTGAGCAAAGACATAAGCCTGCCATGCCTTTTTAACATGCGGATCTATTATGTTTATTCCCTTCATTTATTTGATATCTGGCTATTTGGTCTTCAAAAGAAGATGTATGGGCAAGGGTTAATGTAAGGTGTCTGTATTAGGGTTAGGGTTTGAAATTATCTTATAGGTTTTTTTTTTTTGAAGTTTACTTAAAGGGATAGTTCACCCTGAAATTATTTTGGTTTCAATAAAAGGAGACACTTGAAAGAAATATATCAGTGAAGATTTGACGAAAATCGGTCAAAGGAAAACAAAGTTATATGATTTTAAAGTTTTGATTTAGTGACGTTACGTGCAAGGTGCTCTCCCATATGCTGAGCACTAATTTTTCCATAAATTGCCTTTTTTATGTTCGTTGATGAAAGAGTAGATTCTTTTCATAGCAATATGTGTGTAAAAACACATTTCCAAAAAATTGTACACAATATGTAGGAAAGCACCTCGCACGTAACGTTACAAATCAAAACTTTAAAATCAAATAACTCAAATAATTTTTGTCAAACCTTCACTAATAAATCTTTCATGCGTCTCCTTGTATTGAGACCTAAATAATTTCAGGGAGAATTAACTCTTTAATGTTAAAGGGTAGTTTTAGGGTTTTCCTTGTAGACGAAATATGCGCAGACCTAATGGCTATAAACCCTCCCTCTATCGACTTTCTGTGTTTATTGATTGTCGGGTGAGAACTTGAACGCAAGAGATTGCTCTAGTATTGTTTTCCAGATGAACATCACGAACGTGACAGAGAGGAGAGAGATGTCACCATAACTAATAACGTAACTCGAAGTATATAACATAAAACATGATAGACCAGATAACAAGGATGACAAGCAATTCTATGAGGTAATGGGCTTCATACATGGCATAGACAAAGGACAAAAAGGAATATCAATGCGCTAAACAACTGCTGCTATCGCTCAAAATATAGTCCAGTCTTAGGCCGATGCTGACCTGGAAAATGTTGATGACATGACGAGATTGATATTAAACTGACAGGAATGGAAGAAGAAAAAGGTACTAGGCTCCTTCTTGTATAAATCATCAGTCAAAACTGGACATATGATGAAATAAGTGTTGCTTTTACAGCCTGTTTCCTCTTCCTTGTTCAGCTTTACTTCTCCACCTTCTGATTCTCCCTTTTCTCTCATCTTAGCTTTGTGTGGTTGTACCATTTTCACTAAGGGACACCCTGCCACATACTTTTACCGAAAGAAAAACTAAAAAAAAAAAAAAAAAAAATCAAGTGACACGCCCACTTGCGGAAGCAGCATGCACACAAACATAGATTGACATAGCGTCATTTTGAGAATGAAGACTATTTATTAAAAAAAGTTTCGTGTAAAGAATAGAATTTTGCAACATTTCATTGTTGGCATTGCTGCATATTCAGAAGGTCTTTGCACTCCGTGATTGCGTAAGCATTATGAAAGATATATGAATGTAACGATAAACCGTGAAGCTGACTTATGATACCACATTAATGTACGATAATGAAGCAACTTAAAATAAATGACCCCCAAATTTGAGATTCAGAACTCTTTGAGAGGCTGATATCAAAAGTTCATATTACTAATATCATTAAGTAATTAGTAATTACTACACAGAAAATTAAAGTACACTAGTAATATACATGAATATATAGCGAGCACTGAACTTGCTAACAAATAAGGAACGGTCTTGCTTCTGAACGAATTTCCCCAGTTTCCACCGAATTGCCGTTCTGAAATAATAACAATTAAGTAACAAGGAAGTAAGATTGAGGTGGATTTGACACAACCAAACATTTGACTTCTTAAGTTTGAAAAGCTTATTTCGAGAAATGTAAGGACATGATTCCTGGTGTTAAACAAGTTATGGAAACAGTGAAGTGAGAGCTGCTTTGCTGAAATGTTAAATGAAGAGCTATGTATTGTGGGACTCGGGTACATGACTATTTATACGATACGATCAGAAAATTAAATTGCAAAGCTGATATTGATAAAGATGTGAATATGTGAATTATTTACATATCTGCATCTGGTAAAGCATCAATGTGCATCACAGATGAACACAGATGAACACGCTGTACTTTTTTTTTTTTTTACAAACGTGCCCAGAACATAATTCGCAGAAAAGCTGTTTCCTAGTAACCTACCGACATCGAGGTGCCTTCTATTTATTTTTTAATAATGTTTGCAGTCTCTACCTTGATTGGTTATCATTGGGAATAGTCGTGGATGGCGAACACCTGACACATCTCAGATTTGCAGATGACATTTTACTTCTTAGCCATACACCTCAGGAACTGGAAAAAATGGTCCGAGAACTAAGTGAAGAAAGTAGAAAAGCTGGACTGAAAATGAATATCACAAAGACAAAGGTAATGATGAGCAGTAGATTCAAAGAACACAAAATCACAGTTAGCGGGAGGACTGTAGAAAAGGTAGACAACTACATATACTTGGGCAAAAAGATCTCCATAGAAAACGAAACAGCAGGGGAAGTGAATAGAAGGATCCAGTTGGCTTGGGCAAAATTTGGCAAGCTCAACTTTATCTTTCGTGATGAGAAGCTCCCTCTTTCTCTCAAGAAACAGATTTTCAACCAATGTATCATACCTGTGCTCTCTTATGGAGCAGAAACATGGACCACAACTAAGAGACTGGAGAGAAAACTTAGAGTAACCGAAAGGGCTATGGAAAGAATTATGATTGGTGTTACAAAGAGGGACAAAGTTAGAAACCAGGATTTGAGAAAGAAAACTAAAGTACGGGACATAGTACAGGAAATTAAATCAAAGAAATGGAGGTGGGCTGGTCATCTGGCCAGGAGGAAAGATGACAGATGGACATATAAATTAACCATCTGGACTCCCAGAGCTAACACCAGAAGAAGAGGCAGACAAAGTAGGAGGTGGATTGACGATATTAGAGAATATGGTAGTGTGACATGGAAACGAACGGCACAAGATAGATCAAGATGGAAAAATGATGAGGAGGCCTTCCTTCAGCAGTGGAGAGAAATAGGCTAAATAGCAGTCTCTACAAAACACGTGTAGTTTCTTAAAATGCATATCTAATGTGAAATTATTTTATTGCGAGCACTGCTCTGATTTCCCAGCAACAGGCAGACAACTAGTTTATCTAATTTGGATTATACTACATGATATAGCACAAATAGAATGACAAGCTCAATGTACAATTACGTACACATTTGAGTACAGAGATGTTATGAGTTTGAGTTTGAGTTTGAGTTTGAGTTTGATGTTTTATTATCCAAATAAAAAGTATATATTACAAAACATTGCGAAACTGAAAGCACATTCAATAATTTTAACTCCTGAAATATTGGTTTTGAATGAGTCCTGATTGGACTAAAGGTTATGATTCTTAGTGCCATTTTTTGGCTTAGTAATAAACACTTCATTGTCGTTTCATAATTACTTCCCCAAACCTCAATTCCATATGTCAAATGCGGTTGGATTAATGTCTTATACAATAATAATAAAATATGCTTTGGCACAAACTGTCTTAATCTATATAAAACGCCAACCTTCTTTCTGATACACTTATTAACCCTTTCAATATGAGGTTTCCAAGTCAAGTGTTGATGTATATAAACTCCTACAAACGATGCAAAATCAACTTGGACTATTTCAGTCCCTGCTACTTTGAGCACCCCTTGAGTTACTACTGATTGTCTGTTCCCTCGTATTAACAAATAATTAGTCTTTAAGAGATTCACTGTAAGTTCAAGGTTTGAACGGACTCAGGCGACATGCTTTAGGAGCTTAACAATATCACCTCTGATACGAGCCTTGATACGTGAAATAGTTCATCGAACGGTGCCATCTCCTTGGGATGTGTACACCAAGAAACATAAAGACATTATACGATTCAATTACGACTAGCAAAGCGAGCTTTTCATTAATGCACCATGTAATTTAAAGTTCTTAAAATGAAATCCTCCTTTTGACGTCTATTACCAATACAGAGCGGTGATACCAAGGACATTATCACACACGCAGTACACCCACATCTCATATCTCGGGTTGCCATGGAAAATCACATGTTACTTGGGAATGGCGGAGGGGCTGGAAACTCGACAAAATCTGATGAATTACTTTGCGTGAGGCGGCGCCCCTTGGGAAATGGACAAGATGTGTTGCAGTAGACATGCTGTGGTCTGATGGGTTCCTCATAGTAGTCATCTAAACTAGCTGCCTCGTACTTTATCTCACAGGAAGAGCTCGAGATGGCACAACTTCTAGCTTGTTCCTTGAGCTCCATCCGTCTATCTGCATCATCATCGGTTCCAATCATGCCAATGTCACAGTGAGCATTACTGACCTCGCCCATTACCTGATATACATGATGTAGCCATTCATCAGATGTTGATATGTTGGTGTCAACATGCTCTTGTTGGGTCGACATGTTTGACGTTGGCAAATTACCAATACCAACGGTCTTACACTCGCGTTTGATCTGTCCACTTGCCCACTGTGTTCCCATCGAACTATGAGGTTGAGATGGCGGGCACGATGGCGAGAAGGTTGAGTCAGATGCATCATGATCCCACTGTGAGTCCGTGACGAGAAGAGCACCCATAGATACAGGGTTAGCACGCTGGGGTTTGTGAGTGCACCCTCGGTATTTCTTACAAAGAAAATAGATCAATCCACATGTGATTGAAGTTAGTGCAACGCTACATATTCCTACAGCTATAATCACAATCATGAACGTCTTTTTACTGCTCAGAGTGGAAGTAAGTATCACGTTGCCTTTAGTATCACCAAACAGGGGTTTGGTGGTTAACTTTCCGGAGGCGAAAGGCGCTAATGTGGACACGTCTGAGAGCGCTGTGTTACTCAAAGTGATAACAGTCTGACAAATCGTAACGGTTACAGACATAAGTTTACAACTCCAGTGAGTGGGTTTGACCACGTACACCAGATTGTAAGTGCCAGAATCATCCACAACGGTATTCACGATTCTCATATCGAACGTCATATTGAACGACGATCTCCTAATCAACCCACCAACCGTTATAAAATGATACCGTTGGTTTTCTGGTTGATTTTGAGAACAAGATTCTAAACTGCACTTCCCTAGCCATTGGCTGCACCTCACCCATCGTACCTCGCGATCGTAAGAGAAAAATGTCTCCTTTGTATAGTGTAACGTCACATTCTCTCCAGCTACTACGCTGATTTCCTTTTCGTTTGGATCTCCATAACAAAAATCAAAAGCGTCTAAGGGTGACAATAAGGCTAAAGAGACAACGCTTACAAGCAGAGGAATCGAGAACATTGTGATCAGAGATGTTATCGAAGTCACTGTATGTCTGTAAGTCAATACTGGTCTCCCTGTCGTCATTACTAATGCGCAGACAATTTAACGGCAATTCTGCTTTTGACGAACCTTGTCAAAGTAAGATCGGTTCATTGTCTGTGAAGAAACAAGATGTACGCTAAAGCAATTCTAAACAAGGGTTCGCCAATCACGTTCTTTCTTCTTCGCTTATTGGCTGACATTTGTCATGTGATATTAGTATCTCATGTTTTACAACCGCTACCTTCCTGTTGACGATAAAACTATGAGTACGCTGGCAAGTTTCTCAAACAACAGGAGAGGGGGTTAGGATGGGTTGCTAGATGTTAGATCAAACACTTTATTTGAGTTTTGTTCTAATGTTCTATTTCAATACATTCAAAGGATTTAGAAAACCCTCCCTTTGTAAATTAACATCAATGAGATAATTGTGCTCTTCTTGTCGATCGAGTTTTGAAGCCATCTATATTTATTACATTGTTCTTATGTACATAATCATGATTTTCGGCATGTTTGGTGCTGTGGTCCAGGTCTATGCCTGTTCAGCACAACAGTTCACAACGGTGCATGCATATTTTACGGCTACATTATCTGTAATCAGATACAGTTCATGACTTTTTATAGGATGCATGATTATGATAGGGAAATAACTTTGGAAAGCTGATGTTCATATTCCTTTGTGCAAATATGTCCAATATGGTAAAGCATCAATGTACACCGCGGTAAGTTTGATGAGCACACTACCCCTGTTTATCATAAACGTACCCAGACATAAAAACATATATAAAAACAAACAGCTTACTAGTAATCTACTAATAACCTACAGATATTATGAGATTCTTTAATGAGTTACTTTTCATAGGCGTCATTCGTCTATCTGCATCATCATTGGTTCCAATCGTGCCAATGTCACAGTCATCATTACCGACCTTGTCCATTGCCTGTTATAGCCGTTCATAAGATACTGATATGCTGGTCTCAACATGTTCTTTTAACGTTAATGCGTTCACTCGCTCAAATTCACCGGTATTCACGATGCTCCTAATGAACGTCATTTCGAACTACAATTGCATTCCAGTCAACCCACCAACAGTTATAAAACGATACCGTGAATTTTCAGGTCGATTTTGAGAACAAGATTCTAAACTCACTCGTTTGGGTTTCAGCGCCTTAATGCCATCCTTATACATTATAAATCCTCCCCCTCTCCTCACATCTCTCTCTCTCTCTCTCTCTCTCTCTCTCTCTTTCTCTCTCTCCACCTCTCCCCCAATATGTACCCATGTTCACCTCTCTGGCTGTATTTTTTCCTTCCTCTGTCTGTCTTTCTGTTTTTCTGTCTCTGCCCCCTCCCCCCCCCCCCGTGTTTCAAAAGTTTGTTATTATCGATAAATGATATCGATACGTTCATCTTTCATCTTCTTTATCTATGACATCACAACATTGCTTATTAGATAATGACCATTATGTTTTAAAGACCCTTCTCCCCTCTCCCTCATCTTAGATGCATGTATCACCAGTAATGGCAACACTAGAGTGAGAGCTGCTATGATAAAATGAAAAACGATTAGTATATTTTGGGGATTATATTGTATTATTGATATCGATCACAGTGCTATTTTACTACTTTTGAGGAAGTCTGCTTTCCACTCAAGACGGGGCGCTGTTCGATCGAGCCGCTTAATTATGCTTTTAACGTGATTCTCGAATAAGATAGTATGAAGTTTAATCCCCCTCCCTCTTTCTCACCCAATTCAATATGCATCTTTAAAATTGCTGGAATTTTCTGACCCAAACTGAAAAATAATGTCTAGTCTAAAACTAGTCACTGCATCATTCTCGTCTTTTCTCAGTCCGTGCAGGAGAAGCAGCAGAAGAAATCGAGAATGATTAGTCTACTGCAGCCAGACCCTTTTGTTGAATATTTTGTTTTCGTGACGTCACGTGCGAGGTTTCCTCCAAAAAGTTGTGTGTAATTGTTTTTGAAAATTTGCATTTTTTCAAAAAAAATATGCATCTCTTTACCTTTTTTATTTGATTCCTCATTAAAAATACGTTTTAACACTCATACCTGTATGAAAACAAATCATGGCGTTGTCAAAAGCAGAAAAGAGCAATCAATGGAATTATACTGCACACGACATTTTGATGGATTTTCATCAAGCCTGCACTACTGTTTTGTTTCTTTTGTGTTTCTGCTTTTATTGAAACCAACTTATCTTCAGGGTGAACTATGCATTTAATGCTACATAGATTACTCATTGCGGATATAACCGCTGGTGATAATCGTTTGTCTCGCAATGTATGGTCAACAAGGAATCTAAAAAGATCACGATGTTTCGCTGCAACACTTAATCAAGTGTGATACAAAATTGTAGTATCACACCTGACGAAGTGTTGCATTGTAGTGAGTATCACACCTTGCATTGCGACTGCTATCCCAACAGGAGAACTATTGTTTTAAAAGGTAAGGCTTAGTCATGGTAGTATTGATAATGATAATGGACCGTGATCATATCATCATCCCGATTTCATTTCATTTCAACGATTGTCATTTCATACTCCTCTGCTGCTTTCTACCCAGGTACCCATTTATACACCTTGGTGGAAAGAAGCAACGTGGATAATATATCTTGCTGAAGGACACAAGTACCGTGGTTGGGCTTTAAACTATCACACTGAGACGTCTCGTCACAGATCACAACCATTATACATGTAGCATGACACCTCTAATGTATGCAGCACGATATGAAATCTGACATGATGTGGAATTACGATAGATCTATTTTTGACGTCACCACGGCTCCGGATCTCGTTTGACAATGTTTGATTTCAATAATCTAATACTTTTGAGCGTATTTGTAACTCACAGGTCCCATTGAAATGATGACTGACGGTTTCTCATGACCATAAAGACGATTGGACACTCATATTGGCTATTGTCCTGTCATCTCTCACGCGAACTTGATAGAATATGCAAATGCAACTCTTCGTTCTTAACGTAGTGGGACTATTGTAATAGTTCTAGTTTCTAAACGATATTCATCATAGGAAAGGACATTATATTTATGCTTGATTAGCTCCCTTTCACATAATTGTTATCTCCATACCTCTTCGGAGTCTTTTATTTTTCAATCATGTTTCGGTTTCATGCACTCTTGAACATAAGATATCCTCCCACGCACCATCACGTTTATTACTCACTCTCAACCCATTCAACCCCACTCTTTCATCTCTCTGTCTGTCTGTACAGTATGTATGTCTGTCTGTCTCCACCTCTCTAGTTGACCTCTCCCTGACTATATTCCTGTTTTCTGCCCCCTCTATACTTTCTGTCACGTGCTTAATGTATAATCACTGCTCCAGAGAAATGCAATGGTTAAGCAAAGACATAAGCCTGTCTTGTTTTTTTAACATGCGGATTTATGTCTATTTTCTTCATCTATCTGATGTCTGACTATTTGGTCTGCAAAATGAGATAATGTATGGGCTAGAGTTAATGTACGGGGTCTGGATTAGGGTTAGGGTTTAAAATTATGTCATAGGGTTTTGTGATGTTTACTTGATCTTAAAGGATACATGTAGTTTCAGGATTTTCGTTGTAGACGAAATGATAATTAGACGAAATGGCCTTAGACCTAATGGCTATAAACCCTCCCTCTATCCACTAACTCTGTGTGTTTACTAAATGTCGGGGTGAGAACTTGAACACAAGAGATTGCTCTAGCATTGTTTTCCAGACGAACATCACGAACGTGACAGAGAGGAGAGAGATATCACCATAGATAATTCGAAGTATATAACATAAAATATGATAGACCGGATGACATGGATGACAAGCAACTTTTGTATGGGAATTGGCTTCATGAATAGCATAGGCAAAGGACAAGAAAGGAATATCAATGCACTAAATAACTGCTGTTATCGCTCAAAATATAGACCAGTCTTGGGTCGATGCTTATCCGGAAATTGTTGATGACATATAGGACGAGATTTTAAACTGACAAGAATGGAAGAAGAAGCAGGTTCTGGGCTTCTTTTTGTATAAATCATTATTCGAAACTGGACTGGTGATGCATATAAGTGTTAATTTTACAGTCTGTTCTTCTTCCCTGTTGATTGATTCTTCGTCTTTTACTTCTCCATTTTCTGATTCTCCTTTTTTTTCCTCATCTTAGCTTTGTGTGATTGTACAATTTTTACCAAGGGACACCTGTTACATACTTTAACCGAAAGAAAAACTAATAAAACATCGAGTGACACGCCCACTTTCGGAAACAGCATGCACTCAAACATAGTTTGATAGACCGTCATTCTGAGAATGAAAACTACTTATTAGAAAAACAAGTTCCATGTAAAGAATAGTTATTTCCACCATTTTCAAATCACTGTCATGAAAGAGAATCAGACATACATGATACAGCTGTTTGCGTTATAGTTCATGGAAGTGAAATTATGTGTAGTAAATTTCACCTCCCTACTATGTATTGAGAATTTGCGTTTGGCATTGTCTAACTCTTGATTATCCTTAGGATACAGATATCGATATTATGTATTTTGGCCTTTTCCCCCTTTCATTTCACGCCCTTTAAATGCAACAGTATAAAAACAAAAGAAGATCTTAGCATAGTCGTCGTGGTCATTTAGTTTATTTTGTTTAGATACAGCGTTAAACGAACTGGTACCAAAGTATATTTAGTGATGATGTTAATCATGCTTAAAATATGTGTTATGTACCTAAAAGATCTACAACCACATTGTATAATCACATCAGTTTGACATCATCTGTGATGTATATAAGCCCCTCAAAAAGTTCTGCAATTCAAGTTTGACGGATAATACATGTATATCGCTTATCGCTTCATTATCGTACGCCTGGGGTATTATTACCAAGCTTGATTTTTCATCTTTACATTGGTGTACCATTTGCTATGATCATGTAACCATGGAATAGCCAGCATTCCAGAATATGGGGAAAGGACACAAAACTACTTTCAATAGCAAAGACTCCATTTCTTTTGGAGATACAATGTGTTTCAAATTAACGATGAACGTTTACGCATTGCCGCATCAACACCATTCAAACCTATTTCATGTGCAAAACGAACGGAAAACATAGAATTTTGCAACATTTCATTTTTGACATTGTTGCATATACAGGAGGTCGTCGCAATCCATCATTGCGTGAGCATTACAAACGACGCATCATTGTAAAGATAAAATAGTCAAGCTGTCTTATGATACCACATTTATGATAATGAAGCAACTAAAGATAAATGACCCCTCAAACCTGAGATGCAGAACTTTTTGAGAGGTTTATATCAAAAGTTCATAATACTAATATTATTTTGAAGTAATTACTACGCAAACATTTACATAGGTACACTAGTAAGAAATACACGAATAGCAAACACTAACCTTGCTAAAAAAAAATAATAAGGAACGGTATTGCTACTGAACGAAGTTCCACAGTTTACACTGAATTCCCGTACTGAAATCTTTTCTTCCTTATGTTTATTCAAACTGACAATGAAATTAAACAATAAAAATGTTCAAAAAAGTCCTATATAAACAATAAATGCATTCCTTGATCATAAATTCTCTTAACTTCTTAGAGTGATAGACACAAACGACAGTACTAAAAAGTGATTTGTAGCAGGCATGTTTAATATTACTGACTGTTTTCCATCTTTCTCATACTATTGGCGTTTTTTTTAAATATATACAGCTTGCAGTTTCTACACAGTGCCTAAGTATATGTTCTTCATTAAATGTATGAATCAGTAGTCTCTGACAATCACAGTGTACGTATCGGAGGTGAGAGTATGAAAAATAGTTGAAGGTGACAGCATGACAATAAGAGATATCTGAGTGGTACACGTTCTGACTACAAATACTATATTAGATTACAATCTAAAAGTCTCTAACGATTATAAAGTTACAAGACTCTTAGTATTTATCTAGCTTGGTCATTTCGAAAAGTCCATTATGTATCAAAGGTAAGATGTTAAACAATAATAAAAGCAATATAAAACCTGAACACATTAATGCATTTACTAGGCAGCCACGCGGGTTTTCAGGATACCTAAATTGAAGATATCGATCATCAATAAACGATGCTTTAAAGTTGATGAAATGTTATGGTAGTTTATATAGTGATGGTGTATGTCTATGGTTTATTTAATGATTTTAACAGTAATGTTTCGCTTGACCTTATTTCACATTTTTCTACGTATGATACAGACAATCTCACAATATTATTTTTTTCCAGGTAAGCTTCCATAATGTCTTTACGCAATCGCGAGCATTGATATTCTTGAGCACCTGCTTTGAGTTTTCGCGACGCAGATCATGACAACGATGTTATGTATGAACGATTCAGGCGAACTGCAAAATGGCGCTACCATAACAACAAGCAGAGAGAGGCAAAGTAAAAAGACACTGTTTATTCTTACTGTTAAATAATTTAACATTACCATTTCATCAATACCATAAGAATACGGTTTTAAATTTCTTGCTAACTGCGACTCAATTATATTTGCCTTTAAATGTACCAAAAATCAATAATACTTACACAATCAGTATTAGTATGGTCCCTGCGTAATGATAATATACTATGATTACCAAAGCTTTTTTTAACAGACTACCATTCGCTAGTTGCTGCATACCACACGAACAGGATTTAGGAGTGCATAGTCAGACGAGTCAAATAAGAAGTCAATTGATTCATCGCCTTCATGGTCATTCCCAGCAACCTCATGAGGACACACTTTATCGGGAACAGACTTAGTAGATGCACACTGAGTTGCATGTTGAACCTTATGGGGTTTTGCGTACAGGCTTTCGACGTCGTGATCCCGTTTGCTTTCTTCTATGGGTAGGCGCGCGGGGTTGGACACCGCTCCTAAATTGACCCTCGCTTCTCCCGCTGTGGCTGGACACGATGGAGAGTCGTCTTTATCTCCTGGTACTGGGATGTGTGACGGCCTGCTTTTCCTTGTCATGGCGTTCTTGTTAGGCTTTGCATAGAGGTCTTCACGATTAACATCAGGACTATGCATGTGACTAATGAAGGGATTCATATTGGTACTCTGTACGGCCTCTTCACGATAATTCCGTTGTTTAACTGCATGGAACACTACTTGTTCTTCGGTGTTCTGGAATTCCTTGCCAGCAGAGTTTGATCTAAGCTCACAAGAAGTCCCGGTCTTTGAGGCACAAGGGAAGGAAGCATAGCTCAAAATCTCTTCGTCTTTAATTGAGCAATAAACATCTTCCAAATTGCTGTTTTCAGTAGTACCACCCAATGTCTGATCTATCCGGCCATCGAGTACTATCTCCGTCTCAAAAGTTTCTTTGTCGATTGGTGTTTTCTCGCTCGCTCCATTAAGCTGTCTGCAACCGCTCTCAATGGACTTAGTCGATGCCGACAAGGAGCCAGTAGATGTATGAACGACATTACATTCATGTTTGTTATACTGTGGATCATCTCCGGGTAGTGCATTTATCTGTCGTGTTTTCACCAAACTATGAGCCTGAGATGCTTGGTACGATGGTGAGGAGGTTGAGTCAGATGCATCATGATCCCGCTGTGAGTCCATGACGAGAAGAGCACCCATAGATACAGGGTTAGCACGCTGGGGCTCGTGAGTGCACCCTTGGTATTTCTTACAAATGAAATAGATCAATCCACATGTGATGATATGTAGTGCAAGGCTACATGCACATACTGCTGTCACAATTATGAACGCCTGTCTACTGACCGGAGTTAAAGTAAGTTTTGCGTTGTCTGCAGTATCGTCAGACAGGGGCTTGGCGGTTAATTTTCTACTGGCGAGCGCTGGAGTTGCCATGACTGTGTTATTCAAATTAATAACAGTCTGATCCATATTCGTGGTAGTTTCTGTTGTTTCCGGTGGACTGGTCGTCAAACCCCTCTCTGAAATCGTAACGGTTGCAGACATAAGTTTACAACTCAAATGCGTCAATTTGAACACGTACACCAGATTGTAAATACCACAATCACCTACATCGGTATTCACGATGCTCATATCGAACGTCACATTGAACAACGATGTCCTAATAAACTCACCAAACGTTATAAAATGATAACGTCGGTCTTCTGGTTGATTTTGAGAACAAGATTCTAAACTGCAGTTCGCTAGCCATTGGCTGCACCTCACCCATCGTACCTCGCGATCGTTAAAGAAGTGAAGCTCCTTTGTAAAGTGTAAGGTCACATTCTCTCCAGCTACAACGCTGATTTCCTTTTCGTTTGGATCACCATAACAAAAATCAAAAGCGTTCAAGGGTGAGAATAAGCCTAAAAATACAACGTTTGCGAGCAGAGGAATCGAGAACATTGTGATCTGAGATGTTTTCCAAGTCACTGAATGTCTGTAAATCGATACTAGTATCCCTGTCGTAATTACTAATGCGTAGACAATTTAACGGCAATTCGGCTTTTGGACGAACCTTGTCAAAGTAAGATCGGTTCATTGCCAGTAAAGAAACAAGATGTACGCCAAAGCAATTCCAAACAACGCTTAGCCAATCACGTTCTTTGTTCATCGCTTATTGGCCTACACTTGTCATGTGATATTGGTACCTGATAATTTACAACAGTTACCATTTTATGTTGACGAGAAGACTATTAGTACGCTGGCAAGTTTCTCAAACAACGGGAGAGGGGGTTAGTTGGAGTTGGGATGCTAGAGGTTAGGTCAAATGTTGTATTGGAGGGATTTTTCTAATGTTACTTTGTAATGCATTCCAGAGACATAGTAAACCTAGTTCTCCTTATGTAAATTATCATTAATTTAGTTAGACGATTTGCTCTTCTTGCCGATCGAGTTTTGAAACCACCTACATTTATTGCATTATAGCCTGTCAGTGCTGTTTTCAAGGTCTGTGCTTGTTCAGGACAACAGTTCATGACTACTTATCTGACACTTATTGATGATAAGAAAATAACTTTAACCGGCTGCGTCCGGCGCATGCGTATTATAGGGCTACATTATCTGTACTCAGGTACAGTTCATGACTTCTTATATGATGCATGATAATATACATATATATAATGTACAATATGGTAAAGCATCAATTTTTTTCGCGGTAAGTTAGATGAGCACACTACACTTGTTTTTCACAAACACACCCAGAGAATATCTCAAAACATGTAAAACGGTAAACAGCTTATTTGTAAGCTGCTAGTAACCTACAGATATTATGAGATTCTTTAATGAGCTACTTTTCATAAGCGCCATCTATCTATCTGCATTATCATCGGTTCCAATCATGTCAATGTCACATTCATCATTACCGACGTTGCCCATTGCCTGATATACATGCTCTAGCCGTTCGTCATATATTTATATGTTGGTCTCAACATGCTCTTTTAACGCTAATGTGTTCACTCGCTCAATTTTCACCGGTGTTCACGATGCTCATAATGAACGTCATTTCGAATCGCAATTGCAGTCCAGTCAGCCCACCAATCGTTATAAAACGATAACGTGAATTTTCCGGCTCATTTCGAGAAGAAGATTCTAAACTCAATCATTTCAGTTTCAGTGCCATAATGCCATTCTCTCTCTCTCTCTCTCTCTCACTCTCTCACTCACCACCACTCCCCCTATACGTGTCCATGTTCATCTCTCTGGCTGTATTTGTTCCCTCCTCTGTCCGTCTTTCTGTTTACCTTTTCATTTGATTCATCATTAGAATTACGTGTTAACACTCATACCTGTATGAAAACAAATCATGGCGTTGTCACAGAAAAGAGCAATTCATGGAATTATACTGCACACAACATTATGACGGATTCTCGTCAAGCCTTTACTCTTTTGTTTCTTTTATGTTTCTGCTTTTATTGAAACAAACTTTTTATCAGGGTGAAGTATCCATTTTGTGAATGCTAAATACATTACCCATTGCGGATATAATCGCTGGTGATAATCGTTTGTCTCGCAATGTATGGTCAACAAGGAATCTAAAAAGATCACGATGATTCGTGCGCCGCTGGAACACTTCGTCAGGTGTGATACAAAATTGTAGTATCACACCTGACGAAGTGTTGCATTGCGACTACTATCCCGACAGGAGCACTATTGTTTTAAAAGGTAAGGCTTAGTCATGGTAGTATTGACAATGATTATGGACCGTGATCATATAATCGTCCCGATTTCATTTCATTTCAACGATTGTGATTTCATACTCCTTCGGCTGCTTTCTACCGAGGTACCCATTCATACACCTGGGTTTAAAGCAGCAACGTGGATAATATGTCTTGTTGAAGGACACAAGTACCGTGGTTGGGCTTTAAACTGGAACAATGAGATGTCTTGTCACAGATTAAACATGTACCATGATACCTCCAATATATGCAACACGATATGAAATCTGATATGATGTGGAATTATATAGGCGCCAATGCAAGTGGCATACATATTCCCTTTGCTAGTTCCTTCCATTAAGTTACAAGGGTGAAATTCTAGTTTATTTCCCTAGTAGTAGACCTGTTTTTGACGTCACCACCATGACCACAGGTCAGCATCCCGTTTGATTTCAATGATTTCATACTTCTGAGGCAATTCTTAATTCACAGGTCCATTTGAAATGAAGAATAACGGTTTCTTCTGACCACGATGGGAGTTGGAAACCCCTATTGGCCATTGTCCTGCCATCTCTCACGCGAAATTAACAGACTATGCTAATGCAACTCTTTATTGTTTACGGAGCGGGACAATTGTAGGAGTTCTAGTTTCTTAATGATATTCACCAAAGAAAAGGATATCAAATTTATCCTTCATTATCGCCCTTTCACATAATTGTTGCCTCTCTCCCTCTTCGAAGTCTTTAATTGTTCGATCATGTTTCGGTTTCATGCCATCTTGAACATACAATACTTTCCCACTCACCGTCACATCAGACTCTCACTCTCTCACTCTCAATTCCCTCTCTCGCCCTCTCGTCTCTCTGTCTTCATGTTCAGTATGTCTGTCTGTCTGGCTCTCCCCCTGCCTCTAGTTGACCTCTTCATGACTGTAAAGTTCACCTCTGCTCCATAGTATGCACGGTATTGTGAATTCCCAGCCAGTGTAAATGTTGCGTTTGGCATTTTCTAAATCTTGATTATTCATAGAGTAGAAATATCTATATTATGTATACGTGGCATTTTCATTTTCATTTCACGCACTTTAAATGCGACAAAGAAACAAAGGAAATCTTAGCATAGCCGTCATGGTCATTTAGTTTAGTTGGTGTAGATACCGTTTAACAAACTCGAACCAAATTATTCAGTCTGCTCATCCCTGATTGGTGAATCGCGTGATGGACCCGGTAAAGAACAAGAGGCAATATTGCATATAGAGTGAACTAGAATTTGCCACATCTTTATCTAAATATCCGATGTTGTCCTTCTTGAAAAGAGGCACTATTGTATTTACATTAACATCAACACATTAATTAATGTCAAGGTATTGGTAACGAATGTGGAACGTTATCATGTCATCATCGGATTTCGATTTCAATTCAGTTCAAATTACTAGCTACTGGATATATCATCTGCTGTTTTTTTTTTTACTAAGTAAGGCAAAGGCATGGGGGCATTTTGAAGAAAATCATATAGATGCTTATAAAGAAGACATATAAAGACGCATGAATGGGCTGCTTTAACTTTAATGTATTTAGTAATAATAATGTGTGTTATTGTTGCATTCGCAAGCAGTTAGAACTTAATGAGGGACAATGATGTAAATAAAGACATTAAGGGAATTATATAGATACACTTAACATGAACTGCTAATCACATCAACACATTAATTTGTTACAATTTTGGTACGAAAATGATGATAGTAATGATGTTGTATTTCTGTCAAAAATTGTTATTTGGTAATATCATCGTCACAACAAAATTCGGTTCAGTGATCATGGTAACCATGGTTACAAAATGCGTAATTTACCTAAAGGATGATGTACAACCACATCGCTTAACATGCTTAATGCGATCAATTTGACACCATCTTTGATGTATATAAACCCCTTAAAAAGTTCTGCAACTTAAGTTTGAGGGGTAATACATCGCTTATTGCTTCATTATCGTCCGTGACTGGTTTATCAATAATAAGTTTGAATTATCCTTTGTATATTGGTATGCCATTTGCTATGAGTATGCGTTAATGGAATGTGCAGTATTTCAGAATATGGGGCAAAGTCACAAATTAAATGTTGCAAAATACACTGCTTTCAACAGCGAAGGCTCCATTTCTTTTGAAGATACAATGTGTTTTGAATGAACAATGAACGTTCACGCGTCGCCGCATCAACAACATTCGAACTCATTTGATGTGCAAAACAAATGGAAAACATCACGTTTTGCAACATTTCATTTTTGACATTGCTGCAAATTCAGAAGGTCCCCGCACTCCACGATTGTGTAAGCATTAAAAACGATACATCATTGTAACGATAAATAGTGAAGCTGTCTTATAATATCACTTTTATGTACGATAATGAAGCAAGTTATGATAAATGACTCCTCAAACCTGAGATGCAGTACTTTTTTGACAGGTTTGTATTAAAAATTCATGTCACTAATATAATTTACTACGTATAGAAACATTTACATAAGTACACTAGTAATAAACATGAACACCGAACACTAAGCTTGCTGACAAATAACAAACGGTCTTGCTACTGAACGAATTTCTACAATTTCCACTGAATCGCCGTTTTTAAAAGGATGTTCTATCCCTTTAATCAAAGTAACATTAAATTAAACCAAAAAAGAAGTCAATTCCTAAATGAGAAATAATGCATTCTTTGTTCATACTACTCTTAACATTTTAGAGTGATAGACGCATAAGAGAGTGCTAAACAAGTGATTTGTAGCAGGCGTGCGTAATATTACTGACTTTTACATCTTTGTCATACTGCTGGCGTTTACAAAAATATGTACAGTTTGCAGTTTCTCCACAGTGCGTAAATATAATTTTATGTTCTTCATTTAGTGTATGAATAAGTAGACTCTGACAATCACAGTGTACGCATCGGAAGTGACAGCATGAAATATAGTCAACGGTGACAGCATGACAGTAAGAGATATCCGAGTGGTGCCTATTCTGACTACAAATACTGTGTTATATTACAATCTAAAAGTCTCTAACAATTACGAAGTTATAAGTCACGATTTATCTATGTTGGTTTACTTCAATGAAGGCGCTATTGCTTTTTGCTTCTTCACGTTGCAATAAAAAGCCATGTACAACCTGAACACATCAATGCATATACGAAACAGCCACTCGAAGTTGAGGAAATCTGAATTGAATGAAATGTTATGGTAGTTTGTATAATGATCTTCAGTTTCTATTCTTTATAAGATTATATTAACAGTAATGTTTTGCATGACCTTATTTCATATCTTTTCTCCGTATCATACAGACAATCTCACAATGTACACTTTTTTCCGGTAAGCTTCGACGAGGTCTTTACGCAATCGCTTGCATTGATATTTTTGAGCACTTGCTTTGATTGCTCGGGACGCAGATCATGACAACGACGTTATATATTAACGATTCAGGTGAACTATAAAATGACGCTACCATCACAAGCTGGAAGCTCATTCTGCTGGTGGCAAAGTAAAAAGACACTTGGTTTATTCTTACTGGTAAATACTTTCCCATGACCATTTTATCAACACCATAAGATTGTGGTTTTAAATGTCTTGCGCTGCCCAACTCAATTATATTTGCCATTAAATGTACCAAAGATCAATAATGCTTACACAATTATAATCAGCCTTAGTGGGGTGCTAAGTGATAACATATTATGATTAACAAAGCTTAAGACAACCTTTCGCTAATTGTTGCATACCTCACGAACAGGATTTAGGAGTGCATAGTCGGACGAGTCAAATAAGAAGTCAATTGATTCATCGCCTTCTTGGTCATTCCTACCAACCTGACTTGGAGCAACTTCACCGGAAACAGACTCAGTAGATGCACACTGAGTTGCATGTTGAACCTGATGGGGTTCTGCGTACAGGTTTTCGACGTCGTGATCCCGTTTGCTTTCTTCAGTGGGGAGGCGCGCGGGGCTGGACACCGCTCCTAAATTGACCCTCGCTTCCTCGACTGTTGCTGGACATGATGGAGAGTGGTCTTTATTTTCTGTTACTGGAATGAGTGACTGCTTGCTTTTCTTGGTCGTGGCTTTCTTGTTAGGCTGTGCATAGAGGTCTTCACAATGAACATCAGGATAATGCATGTGACTAATGAAGGGATTCATACTGGTACTCTGCACGGCCTCTTCACGATAAGTCCGTTGTTTAGGTGCATGAAACACTACTTGTTCTTCGGTGTTGTGGAATTCTTTGCCAGCAGATTTCGAACTAAGCTCACAAGAAGTCTCGGTCTTTGAGGCACCAGGTAAGGAAGCATAGCTCGAAATTTCTTCGTCTTCAATCGTGCAATAAACATCTTCCAAATTGCTGTTTTTAGTAGTACCATCCAATGTCTGATCTATCCGGCCAGCAAGTATTGTCTCCGTCTGAACAGTTTCTTTGCCGATTGGTGTCTGCTCGCTCGCTCTATTAAGCTGTTTGCAACCGCTTTTACTGGACTTGCTCAACGCCGACAAGGAGCCAGTAGAAGTATGAACACTATTGCATCCATGTGTGGGATGCTGTGAATCATCTCCGGGTAGACCACCTATCTGTCGTGTTTCCATCGAGCTATGAGCCTGAGGTGGCGGGTTCGGTGGCGAGGAGGTTGAGTCTGATGCGTCATGATCCCGCTGTGGGTCCGTGACGAAAAGAGCATCCATAGATACAGGCTTAGCACGCTGCCCAGGCTTGTGAGTGCACCCTTGGTATTTCTTACAAATGAAGTAGATCAATCCACATGTGATGATATGTAGTGCAAGGCTACATGCACATACTGCTGTCACAATTATGAACGTCTGTCTACTGATCGGAGTTAAAGTAAGTGTTGCGTTGTCTGCAGTATCGTCAGACAGGGGTTTGGTGGTTAACTTACCCCTTGCGAAAGGCGCTAATGTGGATACGTTTGAGAGCGCTGAGTTATTCAAAGTGATAACAGTCTGATCCATATTCGTGACAGTTTCCGATGTTTCCAATGGACTGGTCGTCAAACCCCTCTCTGAAATCGTAACAGTTACAGACATAAGTTTACAACTCCTACGCGTGAATTTTAACACGTACACCAGACTGTAAATGCCAGAATCACGTACATCCGTATTCGTGATGCTCATATCGAACGTCACATTGAACAACGATGTCCTAATCCACTCACCAAACGTTGTAAAATGATACCGTTGGTTCTCTGGTTGATTTTGAGAACAAGATTCTAAACTGCAGTTTGCTAGCCATTGGCTGCACCTCACCCATCGTACCTCGCGATCATTAAAGAAGGCAAGCTGCTTTGTATAGTGTAACGTCACATTCTCTCCAGCTACTACGCCGATTTCCTTTTCGTTTGGATCTTCATCGCAAAAATCAAAAGCGTTTAAGGGTGACGAAAAGCCTAAAAAGACAACGCTGACGAGCAGAGTAATCGAGAACATTGTGATCTGAGATCCTATCTAAGCCACTGAATGTCTGTAAGTCAATACTAGTCTCCCTGTCATAATTACTAATGTGTATAGACAATTTAACGACAATTCGGCTTTTGACGAACCTTGTCAAAGTAAGATCGGTCCATGGTCAGTAAAGAAACAACATGTACGCCAAAGCAATTCTAAACTAGGCTGAGCCAATCACGTTCTTTCTTCATCGCTTATTGGCTGATACTTGTCATGTGATGCTGGTATCTGATAATTTACAGCCATTTCCTTCCTAATGCTAAATATGTTACTCATTGCAGATAATTCGCTAGTGATAATCGTTTGTCTCGCAATGTATGGTCAACGGAATCGAAAAAGATCACGACGCTTCGTGCGCCGCTGCAACACTCCGTCAGGTGTGATACAAAATTGTAGGGGTTTAAATACCCTTTGGTCGGTGCAGTGCATTACCTTCCTGTTGACGATAAAACTATTTGTACGCTGACACGTTTCTCAAACAACGGGAGAGGGGGTTAAGATGGCATGCTAGGGGTTAGGTCAAATGCTGTATTCGTGTGTTTTTTTCTAATGACACATTTCTAGACATAGTAAGCATTAGTAAAGGTGTCACGAAAATCGGTCAAGGGAAAAGAAAGTTATTTGATTGCAAATTTTGATTTTGTGACTTCCCGTGCGAAGTACTCTCCCATATGTTGTGTACAATCCTTTTACTTGTGCATTTGATACATCATTAGAAATACGTTTTTACACGCATACATGTATGAGAAAAAATCGTAAAGAAAGACAACAAAATTATGCAATTATTTTGGACTCAAGATATGGGAGAGTTTATCGCACGTGACGTCACAAAATCAAACATTAAAATAAAACAACTTTCTTTTTTTCGTCAAACCTTCAATAATACTTTTCATTCATGTGTCTCCTTTTATTGCGACCAAAATGATGTCATAGTGAACTATCCCTTTAATTTTGAATAGCTAATATTAAGACATGAAAGGACATGTTTTATGGTGTTAAATGAGTTATGAAAACAGTGGAGTGAGAGTTTCTTTGCTGAAATGGTAAATGAAGAGCCATATATTTGGGGGCTCAGGTACAGTTCTTGACTACTAATATAATACACAAGTATGATAACAAAATTAAACTAAAAAGCTGATATTGATAAAGATGTGAAAATGTGAAATATTTACATATCTGCATCTGGTAAAGCATCAATGTGCATCACAGTTAGTTTGATGAACACACTGCACTGGTTTTCACAAACGTACCCAGAGCATAATTCAAAACATGTACACAGAGAAGCAGCTTACTCGTAACCTACCGACATTTGAGGTGCTTTCCTTAGCTATTTTTAATAATTTTCGCATTCTCTACAAAACACGTGTGATTTTTTTTTTATGTGTATCATAATTATGTGCTAATAATTCCCCCTTTTCACTTCTCCCATTTGCCCACAACAGGTAGACTACTAGTTTATCTAGTTCGGAATATGCTACTTGATATAGAACAAATGGAATGACAAGCTACGTGTATAATTAGGTACACATTTTAGTACAGAGATGTTATGAAATATATTTTCCATTCCTAACTTGAACGTTTGAAAAGGCTCAGGCGACATGCTTTACGAGCTTAACAAAGTCACCTCTAATACGAGCATGGAAACGTGACATACTTCATTAAACGGTGCCATCTCATTGGGATGTGTACACCAAGAAACATAAAGACATTATACGATTCAATTACGACTATCAAAGCAAGCTTTTCACGAATGCACCATGTAATTTAATGTTCTTAAAATAAGATCCTCCTTTTGACCAATAGAGAGCGGTGATACCAAGGACATTCCCACACATGGAGGAACCCACATCTTATATCTCGGGTTGCCATGGAAAATCACATGTTACTTGGGATTGGCGGAGGGGCTGGAAACTCGATAAAATCTGATGAATTATTTTGCGTGTGGCTTCGTCCCTTGGGAAATAAACAAGATGTGTTGGAGTAGACATGGTGTGGTCTGATGGGTTCCTCATAGTAGTCATCTAAACCAGCTGCCTCGTACTTTATCTCACAGGAAGAGGTCGAGATGGCACCACTTCTAGCTTGTTCCTTGAGCTCCATCCGTCTATCAGCATCATCGTCGGTTCCAATCATGTCAATGTCACAGTCAGCATTACCGGCCTCGTCCATTGCCTCATATACATGATGTAGCCGTTCATCAGATACTGATGTGTTGGTGTCAACATGCTCTTGTTGGGTCGACGTGTCCGACGTTGACAAATTACCAGTACCAACGATGTTACACTCGCGTTTGATCTGTCCACTTCCCCACCGTGTTCCCATCGAACTATGAGGAGAGGAGATTGAGTCAGATGCGTCATGATCCCGCTGTGAGTCCAAGACGAGAAGAGCACCCATAGATATAGGGTTAGCACGCTGGGGGTTGTGAGTGCACCCTCGGTATTTCTTACAAAGGAAATAGATCAATCCACATGTGATGATATTCAGTGCAAGGCTACATGCACATACTGCTGTCACAATTATGAACGCCTGTCTACTGACCGGAGTTAAAGTAAGTGTTGCGTTGTCTTCAGTATCATCAGACAGGGGTTTGGTGGTTAATTTTCCTCGGGCAAGCGCTGGGGTTGTCATGACTGTGCTATTCAAATTAATAATAGTCTGATCCACATTCATGACAGTTTGTGTTGTTTCCTGTGGACTAGTCGTCAAACCCATATCTAAAATCGTAACAATCAGAGAAATAAGCTTACAACTAAAACGAGTGAATTTTAACACGTACACCAGATTATGAATGCCCGAATCACCTACATCGGTATTCATGATGCTCATATCGAACGTCATATTGTACAAAGATGGCGTAATCCACTCACCAAATGTTGTAAAATGATACCGTTGGTTTTCTGGTTGATTTTGAGAACAAGATTCTAAACTGCAGTTTGCTAGCCATTGGCTGCACCTCACCCATCGTACCTCGCGATCGTTAAAGAAAGAAAGATCCTTTGTATAGTGTAACGTCACATTCTCTCCAGCTAATACGCTGATTTCCTTTTCGTTTGGATCTTCATCGCAAAAATTAAAAGCGTTTAAAGGTGACATTAAGCCTAAAAACAGAACGCTTACGAGCAGAGTAATCGAGAACATTGTGATCTGAGATCCTATCCATGTCAGTGAATGTCTGTAAATCAATACTAGTCTCCCTGTCGTAATTACTAATGCGTAGACGATTTAACGGCAATTCGGCTTTTGACAAACTTTGTCAAAGTAAGATCGGTTCATCGCCAGTAAAGAAACAAGATGTACACCAAAGCAATTCCAAACAAGGCTTAGCCAATCACGTTCTTTGTTCATCGCTTATTGGCTGACACTTGTCATGTGATATTGGTACCTGATAATTTACAACAGTTACCATTTTGTGTTGACGATAAGACTATTAGTACGCTGGCAAGTTTCTCAAACAACGGGATAAGGGGTTAGTTGGGATGCTCGAGGCTAGGTCAAATGCTGTATTGGAGGGATTTTTCTAGTGTTACTTTGTAATGCATTCCAAAGACATAGTAAACCTAGTTCTCCTTATGTAAATTATCATTAATTTAGTTAGATGATTTGCTCTTCTTGCCGATCAAGTTTTGAGCGCACCTACATTTTTTGCATTATAGCATGTCAGTGCTGTTTTCCAGGTCTGTGCTTGTTTAGGACAACAGTTCATGACTAGTCTCCCTGTCGTAATTACTAATGCGTAGACGATTTAACGGCAATTCGGCTTTTGACGAACTTTGTCAAAGTAAGATCGGTTCATTACCAGTAAAGAAACAAGATGTACGCCAAAGCAATTCCAAACAAGGCTTAGCCAATCACGTTATTTGTTCATCGCTTATTGGCTGACACTTGTCATGTGATATTGGTACCTGATAAGTTACAACAGTTACCTTCATGTTGACGATAAGACTATAAGAGAGAGGGGGTTAGTTGGGATGCTTGAGGCTAGGTCAAATGCTGTATTCGAGGGGTTCTTCTAGGGTTACTTTGTAATGCATTCCAAAGACATAGTAGACCTAGTTCTCCCTTTGTAAATTAACATTAATTTAGTTAGATGATTTCCTCTTCTTGCCGATCGAGTTTTGAAACCACCTACATGTATTGCATTATAGCCTGTCAGTGCTGTTTTCCAGGTCTGTGCTTGTTCAGCACAACAGTTCATGACTACTTATAGGATGCATGATAATGATAAGAAAATAACTTTGGAAAGCTGATGTCCATATCCGTTTGTGCAAATATGTACATTATGGTAAAGCATCAATGTACATCGCAGTAGGTTTGATTAGCACTCTGCCTTTGTTTTCTACAAACGTTATTTTTCATAAGCGCCATCCGTCTATCTGCATCATCATCGGTTCCAATCATGTCAATGTCACATTCATCATTACCGACCTTGTCCATTGCCTGATATACGTGCTCTAGCCGTTCATGAGATACTGATGTGTTGGTCTCAATATGCTCTTTCAACGCTAACGTGTTCACTTGCTCAACTTCATCGGTATTTACGATGCTCCCAATCATTTCGAAACACAATTGCATTCCAGTCAGCCCACAAACCGTTATAAAACAATACCGTGAATTTTCCGGTCGATTTTCAGAACAAGATTCTAAACTCACTCGTTTCGGTTTCAGCACCATAATGCCATCCTTGTAACATCATAAACCCTCCTACTCTCCTCATCTCTCTCTCTCTCTCTCTCTCTCTCTCCCTGCCCCCACCTCCCCCCCCCCCCCCCCACCCCCCACCACCACCACCTTCCCCCCTATATGTATCCATGTCCACTTTTCTGGCTGTATTTGTTGCTTCCTCTGTCTTTCAGTTTTTCTGTGTCTGCCCCCCCCCCCCCTCAGTGAATGAAAAGTTTGTTATTATCGACAAATGATATCGATACACTCATCTTTCATCTACACACATCTATGACATCACAACATTGCTTATAGGATAATGATCATTTCGCTTTAAATATCCTTCTCCCCTTTCTCTTATCTTAGATTTATGTAGCACCAGGTATTGCAACACTAGAGTGAGAGTTGCTCTGCTGAAATGTAAAAGAAGTAGTGTGTTTTGGGGACTCTATTATTGATATCGATCACAGTGCACTTTAATACTTCCGAGAAAGTCTCCTTTCCAATCAAGACTGGTCGCTTTTCGAGCCGCTTCATATTCTTTTAACGTGATTTCTTTTTTAACAAGATCGTATGAAGTTCAAGCCCCCTCCCTCTTTTTCATCCAATTCAAAATTAATTTTGGAACTGCTAAATTAGTATTTTTTTATCCAAACTTTAAAAATAAAAGTCTAGTCAAAGACTAGTCACTGCATTATTCTCCTTTTTACTCAGTCCGTGCATGAGAAGAAATCGACAATGATTAGTATACTGCAGCCAGACGTCACGTACGAGGTGCTCTCCAAAATTAATTTTGAAATATATTCTATAAAAAGATCATCTTTTTACCTTTTCATTTGATTCATCATTTGAAATTCGTTTTAACACCCATACCTGTATGCAAGCAAATTATTGCGTTGTCAAAAACAGAAAAAGTGCAATTCATGGAATTGTATTATTAAGGATTTTTGTCAAACCTTCACTGTTTTGTATATTTTATGTTTCTGCTTCTATTGAAACCAACGTATATTTAGGGTAAACTATCCCTTTAATGCTAAATATGTTACTCATTGCGGATATAATCGCTAGTGATAATTATTTGTCTCGCAATGTATGGTCAACAAGGAACCTAACAAGATCACGACATTTCGTGCGCCGCTGCAACACTGTCGGATGTGATACTCATCACAATTTTGCGTGAGCAGGGTGGCCTTCTGCAGGCGGCTAGTTTCTACCACTCCTCGATGGCTGACTCGGGGTATATTACATGAATTAATACAATTGTTGCCAACTAAACTCGGCAGTTCTCATGTACACCAAACAAAAATAGTCCCCACAAGCTTTTTTGTCAAAGTTCAAAAAAGAATTTTACTGATTTTCATCATTCATCATGAGGTAATGACACACGATGCATGTACTAATAGGCGAGCACCGACATACATGTATCATGGTTAATCGAGCGCTCGGGATTGGGTGAAATTCTGATTCTGATTTCGTCAATCTGTATCGCTGTATTGTTTGTTTATAATGGAACCGATAAGCAGCTTTGGTGCGACTCATGTCAAAGCTTAGGGTTTCTAGTGGTAAACATTACGGGACCCGGAATCAAGGTAGATCTGTTTTTGACGTCACCACCGATCCGAATCTTATTGATTTCGATGATTTAATGCTTTTGAGCGTATTCTTAATTCACAGATCCCCTGTAATGACGATTAACGGTTTCTCATGACCATGATGGCGGTTGGAAACTCCTATTGGCCATTGTCCTGCCATCTCTCACGCGAAATTGATAGACTACGCTAACGCAATTCTTCAGTATTTACGGAGCGGAACTATTGTAATAGTTTCACGTAATTGTTGTCTCCCTTCCTCTGCCGAGTCTTCTATTGTTCGATCATGTTTCGATTTCATGCACTCTTGAACATAAAATATCCTTCCGCTCATCATCACATTTCTCACTCTCTCTCTCAACCCTTTCTACCTCACACTCTACCATCTCTCTGTCTGTATGTACAGTTTGTCAGTCTGTCTGTCTGTCTGTCTTCCCACTCCCCTCTCTAGTTGACCTATCCCTGACTATATCTCTGTGTTTCTGTCCCCTCCATACTCTTTGTCACGTGCTTTCTGTACAATTACTTTCCATTTCACCTCCATGACCACATCATTACTGCTTTCAGAGCAATGGCATGGTTGAGCATAGATTAGTCTCTGTTGATAATTGTATGAACTAATGCAAGCACATGGAAATTTGAGAAACTTGGTTGGTAGTCTTAGTTGCAGACTTGAAGGACATATTGAGTCGGAGATTTGTCCTTTGTATTTTCGTGACGCGAGGAAACCTGAATTTGTGAAGGATACATATGTGAACATGATTTCTCATTTCAAAGATATACGCCTGTCGTGCTTTTTAAACATGCGCATTTCTTATGTTCATTTCCTTCATGCATGTCATATCTGACTATTTGGTCTAGAAAGGGAGATATATATGGGCTAGGGTCAGTGTAAGGGGTCTGTATTAGGATTAGGTTTTAAAATCTTGCCATAGTTTTACTGAAGTTTACTTAAAGGTACAGTTTACACTGAAATTATTTTGGTTTCAATAAAAGGAGACAATTAAAAGAAACATATCAGTGAAGGTTTGACGAAAACGGTCAAAGGAAAAACATGTTATTTGATTTTAAAGTTTTGAGTTTGTGACGTTTGTGACGTCGCGTACGAGGTGCTCTCCCATATGTTGTGTACTAATTGTTTCCATAAATTGCCTTTTTTATGTTCGTTAATGAAGGAATTCATTCTTTAATAGCTATTTGTAATAGCTGTGTGTAAAAACATGTGTCTAATGATATATCATATGCACAGGTGAAATGGAAAATATCCATTTGATAATATGAACATTTTGCAAAAAATGTACATAAAATAAGGGAAGGCACCTCGCACTTCACGTTACAAAACCAAAACTTTAAAATCAAATAAGTCTCTTTTTCTTTGACCGATCTTGTCAGACCTGCACGTCCTTCTCCTTCATGGGTCTCCATGTATTAAAACCAATATAATTTCAGGGTAAACTATCCCTTTAATCTTAAAGGGTAGTTGCAGGATCTTCCTTGTGAGCGAAATGGGCGTAATCCCTCCCTCTATGATGAACCGAATGACATTGATGACAAGGAATTTTGGTACGGGAATTGGCTTCATACATGTCATAGGCAAAGGACAATAGGGAATATCAATGCGCTGAACGACTGCTGTTAACGCTTAAAATATAGTCCAGTCTTAGGCCTATGCTTACCTGGAAATTGTTGATGACATGAAGGACGAGACTGATATAGAACTGACAAGAATGGAAGAAGAAACAGGTACCAGGCTCCTTTTGTATAAATCATCATTCAAAACTGTAATTTTACAGCCTGTTTCTTCTTCCTTGATGATTGATTATTCATTTTTACTTCTCCACCTTCTCATCTTAGCTTTGTGTAATTGCACAACTTTCACCAAGGGACACCTGGTACATACTTTAACCGAAAGAAAGACTAAGAAAACATCAAGTGACACGCCCACTTTCGACAACAGCATGCACTCAAACATAGATTGATAGACCGTCATTCTGAAAATGAAAACCACTTATTAGAAAAAACAAGTTTCGTGCAAAGAATAGTTATTTCCGCCATTATCAAATCACTGCCATGAAATAGAATCAGACATACATAATACACCTGTTTGCGTTATAGTTCATGCAACACTATAAAAGCAAATCTTAGCATAGTCGTCGTGGTCATTTAGTTTATTTTGTTTAGATACAGCGTTGAACAGAGTGGTACTAACGTATATTCAGTGATGATGGTAACCATGGTTACAATATGTGTTATGTATCTAAAGGATAATGTACAACCACATTGGATAATCAGTTCAGTTTGACATCATCAGTGATGTATATAAACCTCTCAAATCAGTTATGCAACTCAAGTTTGAGGGGTAATACATGTATTACATCGCTTATTGCTTCATTATCGTATGTGACTGGGGTGTTATTAATAAGCCTGATTTCTCTTCTTCACATTGGTGTGCTATTTGCTATGATCATGCAATCATTGAACGTGCAGTATTCCAGAATATGGGAAAATACACTGTTTTCCACAGCAAAGGCTCCATTTTTTTTTTTGGAGATACAATGTGTGTCAAATTAACAACGAACGTTCACGCATAGCCGCATCAACATCATTCTAACTTATTTCATGTGTAAAACAAACGGAAAACATAGAACTTTGCAACATTTTATTTTTTACATTATTGTATATTCAGAGGGTCGTCGCAATCCATGATTTCGGAAGCATTACAAACGACACATCATTGTAACTATAAAAAGTGAAGCTGTTTATGGTACCACATTTATGTACGATAATGAAACAACTCAAGATAAATGACCCCTCAAACATGAGATGCAGAACCTTTTTTGACGGGTTTATATTTAAAGTTCATATCACAAATATTATTTTAGAGTAATTATGACGCAAAGAAACATTTACATAAGTATAGCGAACACTAACCTCGCTATAAACAAATAAGGATCGGTCTTGCTACTGAACGAATTTCCACAGTTTCCACTGAATTGCCGTACTGAAATGTTCTTTCCTTTAGGTTTATTTAAACTAACATGAAATTAAACAATCAAAAAGTTCAGACAAGTCCTATTTAAACAATAAATTAATTCTTTGATCATAATTCTCTTTATATTTTCAGAGTGATAGACACAAACGACGGTTTTTAAAAGTGATTTTTAGCAGGCATGTGTAATATTACTGACTGCTCCATCTTTCTCATATACAAATATATGGAGATTTCAGTTTCTACACAGTGCACATGTCGGAGGTGACGGCATGACATATAGTCGAAGGTGACAGCATGACATTTACATCCGAGTGGTGCACGTTCTGACTACAAATATTAAATTAAGTGAAAATTTAAAAGCTCGACCAAAATATAAATTTACAAGTCACGATTTATCTATCTTGGTCATTTCGAAAAGTTCACTTTGATATCAATATTTGTGTACTTTTATATTAAGTTACAAACTAAAAGTCTCTAACGAAATATAAAGTTACAAAAACTCGGAGTATCTATCTAGCTTGATCAATATTTTTGTATCTTTAAAATTATGACAATAATATACTAGTATCAAGGGAAAGATGTTAACCTTTGCAACTTGTATCCTATATGATATATATTTATCTTGTCATATTGTTCATGCAGGTGCTATGTGACAAGACTTTTCACAATTTAAACAACGTGATCACACAGCGATAAAGCGGATCTAAACATGCGTCGAAAATTTACATTGCAGGGGAATATATCATTCCTCACATATAAAAATAGAGCACAGTGGAATATGATGCCTTCTCAGAAACAAGTTGTGCATATTTGATGTAAGTTTGAGCAAAAATCTAGTAATTATTAACATTACAATAAACGACCGGATGCTTATATTCTTTACAAGCTTCCCTTATTAGTCAAATGTCGTATAAATAGTTGTCATTTTTGATAGTTACCAACTCAAAAAAGACAACTCGAAGTAAGAGGAAATTCATTGATGGCAAATTAGATGGGTGCGAATAATCATTTGAATGGTTATGACATGTTTAACTCAGGATCATACAATCTGTGAGTATCGTATAGGTTATTCAGAACAGAGCGATATCCTGTATGTACCACACCTGGCTATTTACAGAGTCTCAGCCACGATGCTTAAAACTGATGAGATGTTATGGTAGTATATGTAATGATTTGCATGTCAATCCTTTATTAAATTGTTTTTAACACTAATGTTTGATTTTACTTTATATCATTTGTTGTTGGTATGATTCAGATAATCTCACAATATTCACTTTTTTTCCGGTAAGCTTCGACGAGGTTTTTACGCAATCGCATGCATTTATATTCTTGAGTACTTGCTTTGATTGCTCGCGACGCAGATCATGACAATAGTGTTAATATGTATTGATGATTCAGATGAACTGTAAAATGACGCTACTATCACAATAAGCAGTCAGCAAAGTAATAAGACACTTGGTTTATTCTTGCTGGCAAATAATTTCACATTCCCATTTTGCCAATACCATAAAATTGTGGTTTTAAATGTGTTGCGATCTGCGACTCAATTATATTTGCAATTAAGTGTACCAAAGATCAATAATCCTTTCACAATATATAATCAGCCTCAGTGTGATCCCTGCTTAGTGATGATACAAAATGATACCCGAAGCTTCAGACTACCATTCGCTAATTGGTGCATGCCTCACGAACAGGATTTAGGAGTGCATAGTCAGACGAGTCAAATAAGAAGTCAATTGATTTATCGCCTTCTTGGTCATTCCTAGCAACCTGACGAGGACACACTTCACCGGAAACAGACTCAGTAGATGTACACTGAGTTGCGTGTTGAACCTTATTGGGTTCTGCGTACAGACATTCGACGTCGAGATCGTAATCGCGTTTGCTCTCTTTTTGAACAGTGGGGAGGCGCGCGGGGTTAGACACTGCTCCTAAATTGACCCTCGCTTCTTCGGCTGTGGCTGGACATGATGGAGAGTCGTCTTGATCTCCTGGTACTGGGATGTGTGACTGCTTGCTTTTCTTGATCGTGGCTTTCTTGTTAGGCTTTGCATAGAGGTCTTCGTGATTGACATCAGGACTATGCATGTGACTAATAATGAGATTCATATTGGAACTCTGCACTGCCTCTTCAACATAATTCCGTTGTTTCGCTGCATGAGACATTACTTTTTCTTCGGTGTTCTGGGATTCCTTGCCAGCAGAGTCCGAACTAAGTTCACGTAAAGTCCCGGTCTTTGAAGCACCAGGTAAGGAAGCATAGCTCGAAATATTTTCGTCCTCAATCGAGCAATAAACATCTTCCAAATTGCTGTTTTTAGTAGTACCATCCAATGTCTGATCAATCTGGCCATCGAGTACTATTTCCGTCTCAACAGTTTCTTTGTCGATAGGTGTTTTCTCGCTCGCTCTATTAAGCTGTCTGCACCCGCTTTGATTTGACAAGAAGCCAGTAGAAGTATGAACAATATTGCATTTATGTTTTTTATGTTGTGGATCATCTCCGGGTAGTGCACCTATCTGTCGTGCTTCCATCGAGCTATGAGCCTGAGATGGCGGGCACGATGGCAAGAAGGTTGAGTCAGATGCATCATGATCCCGCTGTGAGTCCAAGACGAGAAGAGCACCCATAGATACAGGGTTAGCACACTGGGGTTTGTGAGTGCACCCTCGGTATTTCTTACAAAGGAAATAGATCAATCCACATGTGATGATATTTAGTGCAAGGCTATATGCACATACTTCTGTCACAATTATAAACGCCTGTCTACTGAGCGGAGTTAAAGTAAGTGTTGCGTTGTCTTCAGTATCGTCAGACGGGGGATTGGCGGTTAATTTTCCACTGGCGAAAGGCGCAAATGTGGACACGTTTGAGAGCGCTGTGTTACTCAACATGCTCAAAGTGATAACAGTCTGATCCATGCTCGTGACAGTTTCTGCTGTTTCCGATGGACTGGTCGCCAAACCCTTATCTGAAATCGTAACGGTTACAGACATTAGTTTACAACTCCAACCATTGGATTTGTACACGTACACCAGATTGTAAATGCCAGAATCACCTACATCGGTATTCACGATGTTCATATTGAACGTCATTTTGAACCACGATGACGATCTGATTTCCTCCCCAACCGTTATAAAATGATGTCGTGGATTTGCCGCGTGGTTTTGAAAGCAAGATTCTGCACTGCACTTCGCTAGCCATTGGTTGCTCCTCACCCATCGTACCTCGCGATCTTTAGAGAAGTAAAGCTCCTTTGTATAACAGTGTAACGTTACATTCTTTCCAGCTACTACGTTGATTTCCTTTTCGTTTTGATTTCGACCACAAAAATCAAAAGCGTATAAGGGTGACAATAAGCTTAAAAAGACAACGCTTACAAGCAGAGGAATCGAGAACATTGTGATCTCAGATGTTACACAAGTCATTGAATTCCTGTAAGTCAATACTAGTCTCCCTGTAGTAATTACTAATGCGTAGACAATTTAACGGCAATTCGGCTTTTGACGAACCTTGTCAAAGAAAGATCGGTCCACGGTCAGTAAAGAAACAAAATGTACGCCAAAGCGATTCTAGAAAGGGCTTAGCCAATCACGTTCTTTCTTCATCGCTTATTGGCTGACGCTTGTCACGTGATATTGGTATCTGATAGTTTACAACCGTTACCTTCCTGTCTCAAACAACGGGAGAGGGGGTTAGGCTGGGATACTAGGGGTTAGGTCAAATGCTGTATTCGAGTTTTTTTCTAATGTTCCAAAGAAATAGTAAACATATTTCTCCCTTTTTACCTTAAAATCAATGAGATAATTGTGCTCTTCTTTTGATTGAGTTTTAAAACCACCTGGATTCATTGCATTGATGAAGCCTGTCTACATGCATATGATTTTCGGTGCTGTGGTCCAGTTCTATGCTTGTTCAGCACATCAGTTCATGACTACTTATCTGACACTTATTTATGATAAGAAAATAACTTTAACCGGCTGCGTCCGGCGCATGCGTATTTTAAGGCTACATTATCTGTAATGAGGTACAATTCATGACTTCGTATAGGATGCATGATTATGATAGGAACATATCTTTGGAAAGCTGATGCTCATATCCAAATATGTACATTATGGTTAAGCACCAATGTGCATCGCGGTAAGTTTGAAGAACACACTACACTCAGACACTTGTTTTTCATAAACGTACCCAGAGAATATTTCAAAACATACAAACATACCTATATACAAAAGCAAACAGCTTAGTAGTAACCTTCATGTAACCTACAGATATTATGAGGTGCTTTAATGAATTGCTTTTCATAAGCGCCATCCGTCTATCTGCATCATCATTGGTTCCAATCATGCCAATGTCACATTCATCATTACCGACCTTGTGCACTGCCTGATACACATGATGTAGCCGTTCATCAGACACTGATATGTTGGTGTCAACATGCTCTTTTAACGTTAATGTGTTTACTCGAGCAACTTCATCGGTATTCACGATGCTCACAATGAACGTCATTTCGAATCGCAGTTGCATTCCAGTCAGCCCACCAACCGTTATCAAACGATGCCGTGAATTCTCCTGTCGATTTTTGAGAAGATTCTCAACTCACTCGTTTTGCTTTCAGCGCCATAATGCCATCCTTGTAACATCTCCGGTTCTCCTCATCTCTCTCTCTCTCTCTCTCTCTCTATCTCTCTTTCTCTCCACCTCTCCCCCTAGATGTATCCATGTCCACCTCTCTGGCTCTATTTGTTCCTTTTTCTGTCTGTCTTTCAGTTTTTCTGTCTCTGCCCCACCCCCCCCCCTTCAGTGTCTCAAAAATTATTATCGATAAATGATATCGATACGTTCATCTTTCATCTTCCTCATCGATGACATCACAACATTGCTTACTAGAAAAAAATTATTATGCTTTGAATAGCTTTCTCCCCTTTCTCTTATCCTAGATTCATGTAGCACCAGTTATGGCAACACTCGAGTGAGAGTTGCTATGCCGAAATGTAAAACAAATGCTTTATTTTGGGGACTTTATTATTGGTATCGATTACAGTGCCATTTTACTACATTTGAGGAAGTCTCCATTCCAATCAAGACGGGTCGCTTTTCAAGCCGCTTCATATGCTTTTAACGTGATTTTCGAATAAGATGGTATGAAGTTCAAGCCCCTCCCCCTTTTTCATCCAATTCAAAATTAATTTTGGAACTGCTAAATGAACACTTAATTAATTGAGGAAGTGCGCATGCTGGAATTTTCTCATCCAAGCTGAAAAAATGAAAGTCTAGTCAAAGACGATTCACTGCATCGTTCTCGTCTTTTCTCAGTTCGTGCAGGAGAAACAGGAGAAGAAATCGAGAATGATTAGTCTTCTGCAGCCAGACCCATTTGTTGAATATTTTTGGGTTTGTTGACGTCACGTACGAGGTGCTCTCCAATATTGCTTTTGAAAATGTGCATTTGATCCAAAAAGATCATATTTTTACCTTTTCATTTGAATCATCGTTAGAAAGACGTTTTAACACTCATACATGTATGCAAACAAATCATGACGTTGTCAAAAAACAGAAATAGAGCAATTCATGGAATCATATCATGACGGATTTTCGTCAAACCTTTATTGTTTTGTTTATTGTATATTTCTGCTTTTACTGAAACCAACCTATCTTTAGGGTAAACTATCTCTGTATTGCTAAATAGGTTACGCATTGCGAATATAATCGCTAATGATAATCGTTGGTCTCGCAATGTATGGTCAACAAGGAATCTAAAAGATCATGATGTTTCGTGCGCCGCTGCAACACTCTGTCAGATGTGATACTCACTACAATTTTGCGTGAGCAGGGTGGCCTTCTGCAGGCTACTGGCTTCTACCACTCCTCGATGGCTGACGCGGGGTATATTGCATGAATTAACACAATTGTTGCGAAATAAATTCGGTATTTGTCATGTACACCCAACAAAAATAGTCCCCACAAGCTTTTTTTTCATAAGTCATAAAGAATTCTTACTGATTTTCATCATTCGAATGGGAAGGTAATAGCACACAATGCCTTTACTAATAGGTGAGCACCTGCACATCATTGTTAAGTGAGCGCTCGGGATTGTGAGGGACTGCTTTCCTACTTTAAAGTAGGCATATTATCACTATCCCGTCATGGGCAATATTGATTTAAAAGGTAAGGGTTAGTCATGGTAGTATTGACAATGATTATGGACCGTGATCACATCATCGTCCCGATTTCATTTCATTTCAACGATTGTCATTTCATACTCCTCTGCTGCTTTCTACCCAGGTACCATTTATACCCCTGGGTGGAAAGCAGCAACGTGGAAACTATATCTTGCAGGAGGATGCAAGTGTCATGGTTGGCCTTCAAACTGGAACCTCGAGATCTCTTTTTAAATTTCACAACCATTATACCATGACCACTCTAATGTATGCAACACGATATGAATCTGACATGATGTAGGATCACGATAGATCTATATTTGAAGTCACCGCGGGTCCGAATACCGTTTGACAATGTTTGATTTCAATGATTTAATACTTGATTGATTGATTTAATTACTCAAGTTTTCGTCAATCTGTATCGCTGTATTGTTAGTTTATAATGGTACCGATAATCAGCTTTGGTGCGATTCACGTCAAAGCTAAAGGTTTGTTGTGGTAAATATTACGGGACCCGGAATCATGGTAGATCTGTTTTTGACGTCACCACCGATCCGAATCTTATTTGATTTCAATGATTTAATACTTTTCAGCGTATTCTTAATTCACAGATCCCCTGTAATGAAGATTAACCGTTTCTCATGACCATGATGGCGGTTGGAAACTCCTATTGGCCAATTGTCCTGCCATCTCTCACGTGAAATTGATAGACTACGCTAACGCGACTCTTCAGTATTTACGGAGCGGAACTATTGTAATAGTTTCACGTAATTGTTGTCTCTCTTCCTCTGCCGAGTCTTCTATTGTTCGATCATGTTTCGATTTCATGCACTCTTGAACATAAAATATCCTTCCGCTCACCATCACATTTCTCACTCTCTCTCTCAACCCTTTCTACCTCACACTCTACCATCTCTCTGTCTGTATGTACAGTTTGTCTGTCTGTCCGTCTGTCTGTCTGTCTTCCCACTCCCCTCTCTAGTTGACCTATCCCTGACTATATCTCTGTGTTTCTGTCCCCTCCATACTCTCTGTCACGTGCTTTCTGTACAATTACTTTCCATTTCATCTCCATGACCACATCATTACTGCTTTCAGAGTAGTGTCATGGTTGAGCATAGATTAATCTCTGGTGATAATTGTATGACCTAACGCAAGCACATGGAAATTTGAGAAACTTGGTTAGTAGTCTTAGTTGCAGACTTTAGAGACATATCGAGTCGGACACTTGCACTTTGTATTTTCATGACGCGAGGAAACCTGAATTTGTGAAGGAGAAATGTGTGAACATGATGGATAGTCTTATTTTTCATCTTAATATCATGATTTGTTCATTTCTCATTTCAAAGATATACGCCTATCATGCTTTTTAAACATGCGCATTTATTATGTTTATTTCCTTCATCCATCTCATGTATCTCGCTATTTGGTCTACAAACGGAAGTATGTATGGGCTAGGGTTAATATAAGGGGTCTGCATTAGGATTTGGTTTTAAAATCATGGCATAGGTTTTTGTGAAGTTTACTTAAAGGGACAGTTCATCCTAAAATTATTTTGGTTTCAAGAAAAGGAGACAATTCCAAGAAACAAATCAGTGAAGGTTTGAAGAAAAACGGTCAAAGGAAAACAAAGTTATTTGATTTTAAATTTTTGAGTTTGTGACGTTTGTGACGTCGCGTACGAGGTGTTCTCCCATGTTGTGTACTAATTGTTTCCATAAATTGCCTTTTTATGTTCGTTGATGAAGGAATACATTCTTTTAATAGCTATCATGTGTGTAAAAACATGTGTCTAATGATATATGAAATGCACAGGTGAAATGGTAAATATCCATTCTATAAAATGGACATTTTCCAAAAAAAAAATGTACACAACATATGGGAAGGCACCTCGCACCTCACGTTACAAATTCAAAACATTAAAATAAAAAAAACTCTCTTTTCTTTTTATCAAACCTTCAAGTCGTTTTCTTTCATGGGTCTCCATGTATCAAAACCCAAATAGTTTCAGGGTAAACTATCCCTTTAATTTTAAAGGGGGAAGTGTTAGGATCTTCCTTGTGAACGAAATGGGCGTAAACCCTCCCTCTATGATAAACCGAATGACATGGATGACAAGCAATTTTTGTAAGTAATGGGCTTCATACATGGATATGGATATGGATATGGATATAGCAATTTATTGTCCAATTGGAAATTTCATTTTCACTGGTTTACATTGATACAAACAAAGAATGTGACATCACACAAGGTACATATAAACAGAAAGACATATACAATTATACAAATTCTTAAGGATACATGATGTTTATATTAGCTTTACAATTACTGAAACTGTGCAAAACAAGGCTTCTATTGGGTTGTACGAAATATACACTTATTACACCAGTATTAGAAAACCTGCATTGCAGTAATGATGGTCACAGTTTGGGCAGTTCGACGGATCCTCTGCTTTTACGGATTCCATCCTTCAAAACAAAAGTAACGCTGAGTGATCAAGCAATTGCTTGTGTAGCCCCCAAGCTTTTGGACATATACCCTTTAAAAGTTAGGAAAACACCGTCCATGAAACAACTTTAAATCAAAGCTCAAAAACACATGTATTTAATTAGTAGCCAGTATTTAGGAGTCCTATAAAGCGCAGTAGAATATAAACTTGATAGAATAGTTTCTGCGTTCTATAAATTCATATGTTATTATTATCAGTATTATTACATTTCGGAGACTGGTCTTCGCGCCTGGGCGTTAAAAAGGTGAATCGAGTTGGGGACGAAAGATTGCCTAAAACGGTTGGTCCTATTACGGGGGACACATAAACGTATTCCTGATCTGTTGAACTTGAAATTGTCGTTGAGTGGGTGGGTGGGGTCAGACATAATGAGTTTTATTTTGCTAGCGACTTTTTCTTGATAGATAATCTCAAGTGAGGGCAAGTCTGCCCCTATTATCCGTTGGGCAACCTTTCTTGCTTGTTCGAGCCTCTTTAGATCATCATTTGTAGCATTTGCCAAGTAACACACTAAGTTGTAAGATATAACACTTTGAATGATTGACTTGTAGAACATTACGATAAGCGTGTTATCTACTCTCAATTTCTTCATTATTCTGACAAAGTACAGCCTCTTGTTTACTTTCTTTTGATTTTGTTCCACGTTCCTTGACCATTTCAGCAAATTACTTATAGACGTTCCCAGGTATTTTCACTTGTTCTACATCTTCTCCATGAACAGACACTGCCTTATGTTCGGTGATATTACGGCGGAAATCTATTATCAACTCTTTTGTTTTGGTTACATTTAATACCAGAAAGTGGTCATCGCACCACTGCACAAAATTTGCTCTCGTCGTGACATATGAATCAACACTGTCGGAACTGTCGGAAATGTACCCGGTAATTACGGTATCGTCAGCATATTTAATGATGCTACACTCACTGCTAGTACATCGACAGTCACTAGTATACATGGCATAGGCAAAGGAAAATAAGGAATGTCAATGCGCTAAACAACTGCTGTTCACGCTAAAAATATAGTCCAGTCTTAGGCCTATGCTCATCTGGAAATTGTTGATGATATGAAGGACGAGACTTATATAAAACTGACAAGAATGGAAGAAGAAAGAGGTACCAGGCTCCTTTTGAATACATCATCATTTAAAACTGGACTGGTGATGCAAATGAGTGTTAATTTGACAGCCTGTTCCTTCTTCCTTGTTGATTGATTGTTCATCTTTACTTCTCCACCTTCTCATCTTAGCTTTGTGTGATGGTACAATTTTTACCGAGGGACACCTGTTACATACTTTAACCGAAAGAAAAACTAATAAAACATCAAGTGACACGTCCACTTTCGAAAACAGCATGCACTCAAACATAGTTTGATAGACCGTCATTCTGAGAATGAAAAATTACTTATTACAAAACAGGTTTCGTGTAAAGAATAGTTATTCCCACCGTTATCAAATCACTGTCATGAAAGAGAATTACACATACATAATACCACCTGTTTGCGTTATAGTTCATGGAAGTGAAATTCTGTGTGGTAAATTTCACCTCCATACTATGTATTGAGAATGTACGTTTGGCATTGTCTAACTCTTGATTATCCCTAGAATAAAAATGTCGATATTAGGCGCATTCTCATTGCACTTAAAGGGCATATACTGTACTGGAAGGCAAAAAAGCCTTCAAAATGTAATTGTTAGCAATCTTCTTGCCCATGGTATTGAATTCATGTATTGTCTATTTTAGAAGCTTGCTGAAAGTTATTTGCCTCCAAATGATCCACATATGGAGTAATTAATGATTAATGATTAAATCTTAAAATGTTCGGCCCGAACATTTTGAGGATTTGTGATTTAATCACTCATTACTCCAAATGTATATCATTTGAGGGCAAATAACTTTCAGCAAGCTTCTAAAATAGACAATACATGAATTATGTATGCACTACATGTAGCACTAGCAGTACTGGGTAGCTGCTGCTGTACTAGCCACGGAAAATTAATAAACGTGCCGGTAACCTAACGTTAGATCTAATCGTAGTCATAGATGAACTTTGGACTAACCTTATTTGGGATGAGTCTAACAACTAATCGAGATGTTAGACTAGCCTAGTCACGGAAGATGTTAAACTGTTAAAGATGCTTACACCACGGGATTGCCCTGCTCCTTCGGGAAAATACTACGTCAGATTGCTGTTTTGTACACGGCGATTGTTCGTATACGCGTACGTGCATTCGAACCCTACTAAGTTTTGCTTGAAGCTAGCTTGACCGAGCGAATCAATTTTTTGTATGTTTACAACAAACTTCGCGCGAAACGAATTGCATGCCGGGAATGGTCGATCGAGCGTGCTCGATTTTTCTAACTTCGCGTAACTTCGCGATTTTTTGGTGTAATGTGAACACGATTGTAAAATTTTGCGATTTTTAACTTCGCGATTTTTTGTAATGAGAATGGCCCTATTATGTATTTTCGCCTTTCCCCCTTTCATTTCACGCCCTTTTAATGCAACAGTATAAAAACAAAAGAAAATCTTAGCATAATCGTCGTGGTCATTTAGTTTATTTCGTTTAGATATAGCGTTCAATGAACTGGTGCCAAAGTATATTTAGTGATGATATTAATCATGTTTAAAATATTTGTTATGTACCTAAAAGATGTACAACCACATTCTATAATCACATCAGTTTGACATCATCTGTGATGTATATAAGCCCCTCAAAAAGTTCTGCAATTCAAGTTTGACGGGTTCTACATATATATCGCTTATCGCTTCATTATCGTACGACAGGGGTATCATTAATAAGCTTCATTTTTCATCTTCACATTGGTATACCATTTGCTATGATCATGCGATCATGGAATGTGCAGTATTCCAGAATATGGGGAAAGGACACAAATTGAATATTGCAAAATACACTGCTTTCAATAGCAAAGGCTCCATTTCTTTTGAAGATACAATGTGTTTCAAATTAACAATTAACGTTCACGCATCGCCGCATCAGTATCGTTCAAACTCTTTTCATGTGCAAAGCAAACGGAAAACATAACATTTTGCGACATTTCATTTTTGACATTGCTGTATATTCAGACGGTCTTCGCACTCCACGATTGCGTAAGCATTAAAAACGATACATCACTGTAACGATAAATAGTGAAGCTGTCCTATGATACCACATTTATGTACGATAATGAAACAACTTGAGATAAATGACCCCTCAAACCTGAGATACAGTACTTTTTGACGGGTTTGTATTAAAAGTTCATATCACTAATATAATTTTAGAGTAATTACTACGCAAAGAAACATTTACTTAAGTACAATAGTAATATACGTGAACACTAAACTTGCTAACAAATAACGAACGGTCTTGCTACTGAACGAATTTCTACAATTTCTACTGAATTGCCGTTCTGAAATCTCTTTAATCAAACTAACATGAAATTAAACAAAAAAAAGACAATCACAGTGTACGCATCGGAAGTGACAGCATGAAATATAGTCAACGGTGACAGCATGACAATAAGGGCTATCCGAGTGGTGCCTGTTCTGACTACAAATACTGTGTTATAATACAATCTAAAAGTCTGTAACAATTACGAAGTTACAAGTCACGATTTATCTATCTTGGTTTACTTCAATGAAGGCGTTATTGCTTTTTGCTTCTTCACGTTGCTATAAAAAGCCATGTACAACCTGAACACATCAATGCATATACGAAACAGCCACTCGGGCTTTGAGGAAATCTGAATTGAATGAAATGTTATGGTAGATTGTATAATGATATTTAATTTCTATTCTTTATAAAATTATTTTAACATTGATGATTTGCATGACCTTTTTTCATTTCTTTTCTCCGTATCAAACAGACAATCTCACAATATACACCTTTTCCAGTAAGCTTCGAGAAGGTCTTTACGCAATCGCGTGCATTGATATTCTTGAGCACTTGCTTTGATTGCTCACGACGCAGATCATGACAACGATGTGAGAGGCAAAGTAATAAGACACTTGGTTTATTCTTACTGTCAAATAAATTCATTCCCATTTTATCAAAACCATATTTGTGGTTTCCAATGCCTTGCGATGCGCAACTCAATTATATTTGCCATGAAGTGTTCCAAAGATCAATAATGCTTACACAATTATAATCAGCCTTAGTGTGGTGCTTAGTGATAATATACTATGATTACCAAAGCTTAAGACAACCTTTCGCTAATTTCTGCAGACCTCACGAACAGGATTTAGGAGTGCATAGTCAGACGAGTCAAATAAGAAGTCAATCGATTTATCGCCTTCTTGTTCATTCCTAGCAACCTGACGAGGACCCACTTCACCGGAAACAGATTCAGTAGATGCACACTGAGTTGCATGTTGAACCTGATGGGGTTCTGCGTACAGACATTCGACGTCGAGATCGCAATTCCGTTTGCTTTCTTCTGTGGGGAGGCGCGCGGGGCTAGAGACCGCTCCTAAATTGACCCTCGCTTCTTCCGCTGTGGCTGGACATGATGATGAGTCATCTTTATCTCCTGGTACTGGGATGTGTGACTGCTTGCTTTTCTTGGTCGTGGTTTTCTTGTTAGGCTTTGCATAGAGGTCTTCACGATTAACATCAGGAATATGCATGTGACTATTAAAAGGATTCATTTTGTTACAGTGCACTGCCTCTTCACGATAATTTCGTTGTTTAGCAGCATGAAACACTACTTGTGCTTCGGTGTTCTGGAATTCCTCACAAGCAGAGTTCGATCTAGGCTTACACGAAGTTCCTGTCTTTGAGGCACAAGGGAAGGAATCATAGCTCGTAACCTCTTCGTCTTCAATCGTGCAATAAACATCTTCAAAATTGCTGTTTTCAGGAGTATCATCCAATTTCTGATCTATCTGGCCAGCGAGTACTGGCTCCGTCTCAACAGTTTCTTTGTCGCTTGATGTGTTCTCGCTCGCTCTATTAAACTGTTTGCAACCGCTTTGATTGGACTTACTCAATGCCGACAAGGAGCCAGTAGAAGTATGAACAATATTGCATTCATGTTTGTTATGTTGTGGATCATCTCCGGGTAGTGCATCTATCTGTCGTGTTCCCATCGAGCTATGAGCCTGAGATGGCGGGTACGATGGCGAGGAGGTTGAGTCAGATGCATCATGATCCCGCTGTGAGTCCAAGACGAGAAGAGCACCCATAGATACAGGGTTAGCACGCTGGATGTTGTGAGTGCACCCTCGGTATCTCTTACAAAGGAAATAGATCAATCCACATGTGATGATATGTATTGCAACGCTACATGTTCCAACAACTATAATCACAATCATGAACGTGTTTTTACTGATCGGAGTGGAAGTAAGTATCGAGTTTTCTTTAGTATCGTCAGACAAGGGTTTGGAGGTTAATTTTTCACGGGCGAACGGTGCTAATGTGGACACGTTTGAGAGCGCTGTGTTACTCAAAGTGATAACAGTCTGACAAATCGTAACGGTTACAGACATAATTTTACAACTCCAATGTGTGGATTTGACCACGTACACCAGATTGTAAATGCCAGAATCATCCACAACGGTATTCACGATTCTCATATCGAACGTCATATTGAACAACGATGGCGTAATCCACTCACCAAATGTTGTAAAATGATACCGTTGGTTTTCTGGTTGATTTTGAGAACAAGATTCTAAACTGCAGTTCGCTAGCCATTTGCTGCACCTCACCCATCGTACCTCATTAATGTCAGAGAAGGGAAACTTCTTTCTATAGTGTAACGTCACATTCTCTCCAGCTACTACGCTGATTTCCTTTTCGTTTGGATCTCCATAACAAAAATCAAAAGCGTCTAATGGTGACAATAAGCCTAAAAAGACAACGCTTACGAGCAGAGGAATCAAGAACATTGTGATCTGAGATCCTATCCGAGTCACTGAATGTCTGTAAGTCAATACTAGTCTCCCTGTCGTAATTACTAATGCGTAGACAATTTAAAGACAATTCGGCTTTTGACGAACCTTGTTAAAGTATAAAGATCGGTTCATGGTCAGTAAAGAAACAAGGTGTACGCCAAAGCATTCTAAACTAGGCTTCACCAATCACGTTCTTTCTTCATCGCTTATTGGCTGACACTTGTCATATGATATTGGTACTTGATAATTTACAACCGTTATTTCCTGTTGACGATAAAACTATTAGTACGCTGGCAAGTTTCTCAAACAACGGGTGGGGGGGGGGGGGTAGGGTGGGATGCTTTTTCCGTGAATCGGTATATAAATCCAATATAGTGTATGGATTTGTCAACGTTGGTCGCGCAAATGAGTTCAAACACAAAATCCTACTATAGGGACCCAAGCACAAGGTAGTGTCCGCTCATTATGCAAACTTTTACTATTTACCGCTATATATACTAATAAAAAGATATTGGCCGGTATGTATGCAAATGAAGTATTTTGCTAGGATGGTTGAATGTTAGCCATGCCTGTCAATCATCAGGTAAAAGGATTATCGAGTTGAGGTATAGAATATACAAATAAAAACCGCTCTGACGGACATGGTTTTAAACTATAGGCACTAGTTGATTCCAAAACGTTTCTATTGTCATGAGGCCACAGGCTGAGGGATAGCAGCATTATTTTGAGATCACCGCGAGTTCAAAGAAGTTCTCCATTTATTCACCTTGTAATGCATTGTTTTTATGATTTAATAATACCAGTAGAGCAGGTGCCAAAATAGACGGCCTCTAGGGTGCGAGCATAACCAGTGCCATGATTAGGTCACACTCCCCTAATAGCTGGGGAAGTAAGATTGAGGTGAGTTTGACACAACCCAACATTTGATTTCTTATTTTTGAAAAGCTTATTTCCAAAAATGTAAGGACATGATCTTTTATATAGCACCAGTTATAGCAACACTAGAGTGAGACTTGCTATGCTGAAATGTACAACAAATAGTGTATTTTGAGGACTTTGTTATTGATTTCGATGACAGTGCCATTTTACTATTTTGAGGAAGTCTTCTTTGCAATCGAGACGGGGTGTTGTTCGAGCCACTTTATATACTTTTTACGTGATTTTCGAATAAGATGGTATGAACGCATGATTATATGAGGAAAACTGCTGTTGGAATTTTCTGATCCAAACTGAAAATATAAGGTCTAGTCTACGACTTATCAATGCACCATTATCGACTTTTCTCAGTCCGTGCAGGAGAAGCAGGAGAAGAAATCGAGAATGATTAGTTAACTGCAGCCAGACCCTTTTGTTGAATATTTCGTTTTTTGTGACGTCACGTGGGAGGTGCTCTACAAAATGCTGTGTACAATTGTGTACAGATATGCATCTGTTTACCTTTTCATTTGATTCATCATTTGAAATACATTTTAACACGCATACATGTATGAAAACAAATCACGGCGTTGTCAAAAACATAAAAAGAAATGGAATTATACTGCACACAACTTTATGACGGATTTTCGTCAAACCTTTACTGATTAGTCTCTTTTATGTGTCTGCTTTTATTGAAACCAACTTGGCTTCAAGGTAAAGTATCCCTTTAATGCTAGATAGGTTATTTATTGCGGATATAATCGCTTGTGATAATCGTTTGGCTCGCAATGTATGGTAAACGTAAAATCTAAAAAGATCACGACGTTTCGTGCGCCGCTGCAACACTTCGTCAAGTGTGATACTCACTACAATTTTGCATCACACCTGACGAAGTGTTGCAGCGGCGCACGACACGACGTGATCTTTTTCAGATTCATTTTTGGCCATACATTGCGAGACAAACGATTATCCCTTTAATGTTTGCTGCAATCCTCAACAATGTGTCAGTATTTCACGCGGGGACTTTTGAATCCAGCAACTGATAATCTGAAGAGTCAAAGAGTTTATCTAACTCGGAGTCTGCTTCATACCTTCTTCCGTTTTCTTGAGCTTTCAGAGTCTTCTTTCGTCAGCAGGGTAGCCTTCTGCAGGCTACTTGTTTCTACCACTCCTCGATGGCTGACTCGGGGTATATTACATGAATTAACACAATTATTGCCAACTAAACTCGGCAGTTCTCATGTACACCCAACCAAAAAAGGCCCCACAGGCTTTTTTTCAGAAGTCATCAAGAATTTTACTGATTTTCATTATTCAAATGGGAAAGTAATGACATACAATGCCTTTACTAAAAGGCGAGCACCGACATACATGTTTCATGGTTAATTGAGCGCTTGGGATTGTGAGGGACTGCTTTCCTTCTCTAAACTGGACATATTAACATATGGGCATGTGAAATGTGACATGATGTAGAATCACAAAAGATCTATATTTGAAGTCACCGCGTGTCCGATTCCCGTTTGACAATGTTTGATTTCAATGATTTAATACTTTTGAGGGGATTCTTAATTCACAGGTCCCCGTGAAATGAAGAATAACGGTTTTTAATGACCATGCCGGGTCCAAACTCCTCTTGGCTATTGTCCTACCATCTCTCATGCGAAATTAATACACTATGCTAATCCAACTCTCACTTTACGGAGCGGGACTATGGTAATAGTTCTAGTTTATAAATGCTATTCATAATAGGAAAGCACATAATATGTATGCTTCATAGCTCCCTTTAACATAAGTGTTGTCTCTCTTCTTCTTCGAAGTCTTTAACTGTTTGATCATGTTTCGGTTTCATACCATCTTGAACATAAAAAATCCTCCCACGCACCATTACATTTCTCACTCTCTCTCTCTCTCTCTCTCTCTCTCTCTCTCAACTCTCTCTACCCCACACTCTTTTGTCTCTCTTTATATCTGTCTGTCTCCCCACCCAACACCATGCCTTTTTGACATGCGGATCTGTTATGTTTATCTCATTCATCTATCTGATATCTAGGTAGTTGGCCTACAAAAGCAGATATGTATGGGCTAGGGTTAAGCTAAGGGGTCTGTACTAGGGTTAGGAATTAAAAGTATGCTATAGGGTTTTTTGAAGTTTACTTAAAGAGATAGTTCACCCTGAAATTATTTTGGCTTCATTCAAAGGAGACACTTGAAAGAAATATATCAGTGAAGGTTTGACGAAAATCGGTCAAAGGAAAACAAAGGAAAGTTATTTGATTTTGCAGTTTTAACTTTGTGACGTTACGTGCGAGCTGCTCTCCCATATATTGTGTACTAATTTTTCCATAAATTACCTTTTTTATGTTCTTTGATGAAGGAATACATTCTTTTCATAGCAATATGTGTGTAAAAAGATGTGTCTAATGATACATTGAACGCACAGGTAAAATAGTAAATACCCTTTTAAGAAAATTGACATTTTCCAAAAAAATGTACATAATATGTGGGTAAGCACCTCTCACGTGACGTTACAAATCAAAACTTTAAAATCAAATAACTCAAATAAATCTTTTCCTTGCTTTCCAGACAAACATCAGGAACGTGACAGAGAGGAGAGAGATATCGCCATACGTAACGCGAAGTATATAACATAAAACATGATAGACCGGATGACATGGATGACAAGCAAGTTTTGTAAGGGAATGGGCTTCATGCATTACATAGACAAAGGACAAGAAGGAATATCAATGCGCTAAACAACTGCTGTTATCGCTCAAAATATAGTCCAGTCTTAGGCCGATGCTGACATGGAAATTGAATTGATGACATGTAGGATGAGATTTAAAACTGACAAGAATGGAAGAAGAAACAGGTACCTGGCTCCTTTTGAATAAATCATTATTCGAAAGTGGACTGGTGATGCATATAAGTGTTAATTTCACAGCCTGTTTCTTCTTCCCTGTTGATTGATTTCCACCCAGGGACACGCTTCCACATACTTCTACCGAAAGAAAAACTCAAATAACATCAAGTGACACGCTCACTTTTGGAAACAGCATGCACTCAAACATGGATTGACAGACCGTCATTCTGAGAATAAAAACTACTTATTAGAAAAACAAGCTTCATGCAAAGAATATTTTTTTTCCGCCATTATCAAATCACTGTCATAAAAGAGAATCACACATACATAATACCACCTGTTAGCATTATATTTCATGGAAGTAAAATTTTGTGTAGTAGATTTCACCTCTGCTCCATAGCATGTATTGAGAATTTGCGTTTGACATTCTGTAACTCTTGATATTCCTAGAATACAAAAATCGATATTATGTATTTTGGCGTATTTTTCCCTTTCATTTCACGCACTTCAAAGCGACAGTATAAAAGCGAAAGAAAATCTTAATATAGTCGTGATGGTCATTTAGTTTATTTTATTTAGACAGCGTTAAATGAACTGGTACCAAAGTACCTGGTATCACTTTGACATAATCTATGATGTATACAAACCCCTAAAAAAGGTTCGGCAACTCAAGTTTTACGGGTAAGACATGTGTATCGCTTATCGCTTCGTTGTCATTAATAAGCTTCATTTTCCTCTTCACATTGTTGATATGGGCAAAGACACAAGTCAAATGTTGCAGAATACACTGGTTTCAACAGCAAAGGCTCCATTTGTTTTGAAGATACAATGTGTTTCAAATTAACAATGAACGTTCACGCATCGCCGAATTAACATCATTTAAACTGTTTTCATGTGCAAAACAAACGAAAAACATTTTTCACATTGTTGCAATGGTCGTTGCAATGGTTGTCGCAATCTATGATTGCGTTAGCATTAAAAATGACACATCATTGTAAATATATATAGTTGAGCTGTGTTATAATACCGCATTTATGTACGATAATGAAGCAACTAAAGATAAATGATCCCAATAACCTGAGATGCAGAACTTTTTTGAAGGGTTTGTATTAAAAGTTCATATCACTAATATTGTTTTAGAGTAATTACTACACAGAGAAACGTTTACATCGGCAAACTAGTGATGTACATTACTAGCGAACACTAATCTTGTTAACAAATAATGAACGGTGTTGCTACTGAACGAATTTCCCCAGTTTCCACTGAGTTGCCGTTCTGAAATTTCTATCCCTTACGTTTAATCAAACTAAATGGAGTTAAACAATTGTTCATATAAAATAAAATAAAAATAACTAACATGACTAAACTGAATGTTTTGGGTTTATATTACTCTTGACATTATAGACACATAAGAGAGTGTTAAACGAGAGATTTGTAGGCGTTCGTATATTACTGACTGTTCCATCTTTCTCCTACTATTACAAAAGTATATACAGCTTGTAGTTTCTACAAAGTGTGTAAGTATATGTTCTTCATTATATGTAAGAATAAGTAGTCTCTGACAATTACAGTGTACGCATAGGAGGTGACAGCATGACAATTAGAGATCTCCGAGTGATACACGTTCTGACTACAAATACTATATTAGTTTAAAACCTAAAAGTCTCGACCAAAAATATAAATTTACAAGTCACGATTTATCTATCTTGGTCCTTTCGAAAGGTTCACTTTTATATCAATACTTGTGTGTTTTTAAAATCATGATGTTGATATATCAAAGGTGAGATGTTAAACTTTGCAAGTTATAGACTATATGATTGATATTTATCTTGTGCTATTATCGATGTAGGTGCATTGTTGTTAATGACTTGTGACATTTCAAACAACATGATCACACTTCAATAAAACTTCAATAAACTTGCGTAGAAAATTTATATTGTAAGGAAATAAACAACTTCTTACACATAAAAAAAGGAGCACAGAGGAATATAATGCCTTCTCAGTAACCAGTTGTGCATTATTGAAAGTTTAAGCACAATTCTAGAAATTATTAACAATACAATAAACGACCGTATGCTCATATTCTATACAAACTTCCACTGTCAGTCAAATATCGGAGCAGTAGTTGTCACTTTTGATAGTTACCCACTCAAAATCACAACTCGAAGAGAGCGGAAATGTATTGTATTATAAGTTCATGGATGGTAAATTGGTTAAGCGCCACTTATCTTTTAAATAAGTACGACACGTTTATCTCAGGAACATACGCTTTGTTTTTATCATACCGTTTATTCAGAACAGAGCAATATCCTTATGTACTACACGTGCCTATTTACAAAGTCTTAACCATACAGAGACAGCGTGAATTATTAATCATTCTTGGTGGCATTGGCTAATCTTCCCGGAATTAGATATCTGGAATAATTGGGTAATTTCTCTATTAGTGCGATAAATCCAAATACTTACTGACGTACAGTGTATGAATCTACTGCTTTGTGTCATTTAAAGTTTATACCCTCCTTCCACACCTAGCTGCTAGGTTTGGTGGAGTGGCGGTTGCGGTGTTTAAAGGATATTGGCAGGTTTTGAATTGATTATCTTTTTAAAATATGTCAACAAGTGACTAACAAATTAAGTATTACAAAATATGTTGCATGCAATATGACACTTGGTTTATTCTTACTGGCAAATAATTTCACATTACCATTTTAACAAAACCATGAGATTGCGGTTTTAAATGTCTTGCGATCTGCGACTCAATTATATTTGCCATTAAGTGTACAAAAAAATAATAATGCTTACACAATATATATTCAGCCTTAGTGTGCTCCCTGCTTAGTGATGATACAATAGGATAACTAAAGCTAAAGACTACCATGCAATTTGGCTAATAATTGCTGCATACCTCACGTACAGGATTTAGGAGTGCATAGTCAGACGAGTCAAATAAGAAGTCAATTGATTCTTCTTGGTTATTCCTAACAACCTGACGAGGACCCACTTCACCGGGAACAGACTCAGTAGATGCACACTGAGTTGCATGTTGAACCTTATGGGGTTTTGCGTACAGGCTTTCGACGTCGAGATCCCGTTTGCTTTCTTCAATGGGGAGGCGCACGGGGTTGGACACCGCTCCTAAAGTGGCTGGACACGATGGAGAGTCGTCTTTACCTCCTGGTACTGGAATGTGTGACTGCTTGCTTTTCTTGGTCGTGGCTTTCTTGTTAGGCTTTGCATAGAGGTCTTCACGATGAACATCAGGACTATGCATGTGACTCATGAAGGGATTCAAATAGTTCCTCTGCACTGCCTCTTCACGATAATTCCGTTGTTTTGCTGCATGGTGTTCTTCGGTGTTCTGAAATTCCTTGCCAACAGAGTTCGATCTAAGCTCACATGAAGTCCCGGCGTTTGATGCACCAGGGCAGGAAGCATAGCTCGAAATTGTTTCGTCTTCAATCGAGCAATAAACATCTTCCAAATTGCTGTGTTTAGTAGTACCATCCAATGTCTGATCTATCCGGCCATCGACTACTGCCTTTGTCTTAACAGTTTCTTTGTCGCTTGGTGTTTTCTCGCTCGCTCTATTAAACTGTTTGCAACCGCTTTGATTGGACTTACTCAATGCCGACAAGGAGTCAGTAAAAGTATGAACAATATTACATTCATGTTTGTTATGTTGTGGATTATCTCCGGGTAGTGCACCTATCTGTCGTGTTCCCATCGAACGTTGAGCCTGAGATGGCGGGTACGATGGCAAGGAGGTTGAGTCAGATGCATCATAATCCCGCTGTGAGTCCGTGACGAGAAGAGCATCCATAGATACAGGGTTACCACGCTGGGGTTTGTGAGTGCACCCTCGGTATTTCTTCCAAATGAAATAGATCAATCCACATGTGATGATATTTAGTGCAAGGCTACTTGCACATACTGCTGTCACAATTATGAACGCCTGTCTAGTGATCGGAGTTAAAGTAAGTGTTGCGTTGTCTTCAGCATCATCAGACAGGGGTTTGGTGGTTAATTTTCCACTGGCGAGCGCTGGGGTTGTCATGACTGTGTTATTCAAATTAATAGCAGTCTGATTCATATTCGTGGCAGTTTGTGTTGTTTCCGGTGGACTGGTCATCAAACCCCTCTCTGAAATCGTAACGGTTACAGAGATAAGTTTACAAGTCCGGTGAGTGGATTTAACTACGTACACCAGATTGTAAAGTCCAGAATCACTCACATCGGTATTCACGATGCTCACATCGAACGTCACATTGAGCCACGATGTCACAATCCGCTCACCAACCATTATGAAATGATACCGGGGGTTTTCCGGTTGATTTTGATAACAAGTTTCTGCACTGCACTTCGCTAGCCATTTGCTGCACGTTATCCATCGTACCTCGTAAAAATCAGAGAAGTAAAGTTCCTTTGTGAAGTGTAAAGTGACGTTCTCTCCGGCTACCGCGTTGATATCCAATTCGTTTGGATCACCAGCACAAAAATTAAAAGCGTTTAAGGGTGACACTAAGCCTAAAAGGACAACGCTTACGAGCAGAGGAATCGAGAACATTATGATCTGATACGTTATCCAAGTCACTGAATGTCTGTAAGTCAATACTAGTCCTCCTGTTGTAATTACTAATGCGTAGATAATTTACTGGCAATTCGGCTTTTGACGAACCTTGTCAAAGTAAGATCGGTCCATGATCAGTAAAGAAACAAGATGTACGCCAAAGCAATTCTAAACAAGGCTTCGCCAATCACGTTCTTTGTTCTTTGCTTATTGGCTGACACTTGCCATGTGATATCTGATGATTTACAACCGCTACCTTCCTGTTGAAGATAAAACTATTAGTAGGCTGGCAAGTTTCTCAAACAATGGGAGAGGGTGTCCTGGTGTGATGCTTTAGGAGTTAGGTCAACTGCTGTATTCGTGTTTTTTTGTATTGTTCATTTTCAATACATTCCAAAGGATTTAGTAAGCCTTTTCTCCCTTTGTAAATTAATATCTGTGAGATAATTGTGCTCTTCTTGTCGATCGAGTTTTGAAACCATCTACATATATTGCATTAAAGCTTGTTTACATAATTATGATTTTCGGCATGTTCGGTGCTGTGGTCCAGCTCTATGCTTGTTCAGCATGGCAGTTCATGACTACTTATGATCAATGATTGTGATAGGGAAATCATTTTGGAAAGCTGATATCCCTTTGTGCAAATGTATACAATATTGTAAAGCATCAATGTACATTGCGGTAAGTTTGATGAGAAAACTACATCTGTTTTTCACAAACATACCCAGAGAATATTTCAAAACATGTACAAACAACTCACCGTAACCTACTAGTAGCCTACAGACATTATGAGGTGCTTTAATGAGTTACTCTTCATATTAAGTGCTATCCGTCTATCTGCATCATCATTGGTTCCAATCGTGCCAATGTCACATTCATCATTACCGACCTTGCCCATTGCCTGATATACATGCTCTAGCCGTTCATCAGATACTGATATGTTGGTCTCAACATGCTCTTTTTACACTAGTGTGTTCACTTGCTCAACTTTATCGGTATTCACTATGCTCACAATGAACGTCATTTCGAACCACGATTGCATTCCAGTCAGCCCACCAACCGTTATAAAACGATACCGCTAATTTTCCGGGCGATTTTGAGAACAAGATTCTAAACTCACTCGTGTCGGTTTCAGCTCCATAATGCCATCCTTGTAACGGAATAAATCCTCACACTCTCCTCACATCTCCCTCCCCCTCTCTCTCTTCCTTTATCTCCACCTCTCCCCCATATGTATCCATGTCCATCTCTATGGCTGTATTTGTCCCTTCCTCAGTCTGTCTTTCTGTTTTTCTGTCTCTGCTGCCCCCCCCCCCCCCCCATTGTACCAAAAAAGTGTTATTATCGATATCATATATGGATACATTCATCTTTCAACTTCCTTATCTATGACATCACAACATTACTTATTAGATAATGATAATTATGCTTTAAGTAGCCTTCTCCCCTTTCTCTCATCTTAGATGTGCCAATTGGTCCAATAGCCACTTCGTCCACAATCATTGCGTCTATTCCCATTTGGTCTAATAGCCAACTGAAGGAAAATGGTCTAATAGCCACTTGGTCTACTTTCATTTCGTCCATGTTCCATTTAGTCTAACAGCATTTGGTGTATTATCACTTGGTCTAAACGCATTTCGGATAACAATCATTTGATCTAATCAACAATTGGTCCAATTGCCATTTTGGCTAATCACCATTTCGTCTACTAAGCACACTGATCTACTGCTGCAGAGCGTGCGGATTTTCTTTCCCTCGAGAACGTGCCGCGCGCGGAATCTCTCACACGACCGACGGCGCGTCAATCTGTATCGCTGTATTGTATGTGTACAATGGAACCGGTATGTGATTCGGTGCGAATCATGTCAAGGTCAAGGGTTTGTTGTGGTAAACATTACGGGAACCGGAATCAGGGTAGATCTGTTTTTGATGTCATCACCACCAGTCCGGATCCCGTTTAATTTCTATTTCTATTCCCCTTGAAATGAAGATTAACGGTTTCTCATGACCATGGCGTTTGAAAACTCCTATTGGCCAATTGTCATCTCTCATGCGAAATTGATAGACTATGCTAATGCAACTCTCCAATGTAGACGAAGCGGGACCACTGTAATAGTTTTAGTTTTCTAAATGATATTCATCTTAGGAAAGCACGTTAAATTTGAGCCTCACTATCTCCCTTTCACATAATTGTTGTCTCTCTCCCTGTTCGGAGTCTTTAATTGTTCGATCATGTTTCGGTTTCATGCACTCTTGAACATGAGATATCCTCCCACTGACCATCACATTTCTCACTCTCTCTCATGCAATCCTCTCTACCCCACACTCTATCGTCTCTATGTCTGCTTGCAGAGTATGTAAGTCTGCCCCCCCCCCCCCCCCCCATCTCTACCTAACCTCTCCCTGACTATATCTCTGGGTTTCTGCCCCCACTATACTCTCTGTGACGTGCTTTCTGTATAATCACTTTCCATTTCACCTCCATGACCACATTACTGCTTTCAGAGCAGTGACATGGTAAAGCATAGATTAGTCTCTGGTGATAATTATGGGGACTGTATGAACTAACGCAAGCACGTGGACATTCTAGAGACTTGGTTGGTAGTCTTAGTTGCAGTCTTTAAATACACATCGAGTCGGACACTTGTCCTTTGTATTTTCATGATGCGAGGAAACCTGAAAATGTGAAGGAGAAATATGTGAACATGATGGATAGTCTTATTTTTCATCTTAATATCATGATTTGTTCATTTCTCATTTCAAAGACATAAGCCTATCATGCTTTTTTAACACGCGGATTTATTGTGTTTATTTCCTTCATCTATCTGATATCAGGCTATTTGGCCTACAAAAGAAGATATGTATGGGCTAGAGGTAAGATAAGCGGTCTATATTTGGGTTAGGCTTTAAAATCATGCACAACATACTGAAATTTGGGAGAAAATTGATTGAGGATGACCGAGATACTCTCAAACGGGTAAAAAAGTTCATGACGTCAAACTTGAAAATTCATTTTTTCGATTCATATGTCAATATGATGACGTCACGATGTACTTACCGATAAAATGACACATGCAATCACATTTACATCTCATACTCTTTCCAAATATTAAAAAAAAAATGGGGGTCACCGGCCATTCTAAAGAGCTATGGCCGATTGAAGTCATGATTGAAGTCATTTTTTTTGCAATATTTGCACACTAAAACGTATTGAAGCATGCGCAGACTTTCAACTTTGACGCACACATACGACCTTGTTATTGCATGGAAATAATTCAAAATGACAGGACGTGATGTATGTACTGTCAGATACATGAAACCAGTAAAACAACGAAATTTTGACGCTGCAATCGCGTTACGCACGGAAAAACGCGCGAACGTGCGCGCACGCGCGGAAATTTTTGAAATGGTGGAAATGGCCTGAAATATAATCATGCAAAACAATTTTTAGTTGATTTGGAGCATTTCTAAATTTTGCCCGCGCGTCATTGCACTAACGTACGCGTAAGCGCACGTTTTTGTCCATTGAAATTAATTTTCCTATCATTAACTTTAAGCATGTCAATTTTCATTTGCTCTAGATAATCAGTTCTAGAGATATATCAGTTAACAGGTTTTCATTAAATTGCTCGTGGATGACGTCACTGTTATGCCATGACCTTGATAAATGGTAAAAACATGATAAGACATGACACATGCATTGTTGAGGTATAGATGACACAAAAAAGTGGGGGGGGGGGGGGGTAATGGAATAAAAATAAGAAGAAGAAGAAGAAGAAGAAGAAGAAGAAGAAGAAGAAAGGAGATTCAGACGAAATTAAAAAGTGATCTGTCGGTGTACGACAGACCACCTAATAACTCTCTTTTCCTTTGACTGATTTTTGTCAAACCTTCACTGTTATGTTTCTTTCATGTGTCTCCTTTTATTGAAATCAAAATAATCTCAGGATGAACTAACACTTTAATTTTAAAGGGTAGGTTCTTCAGGTTCTTCCTTGTAGACGAAATGGGCGTAGACTTAATGGCTATTGGCCATCATTTTATCCACTGACTCTCTGTGTTTAATGAATATATAAATAGGTGTTAATTTTACAGCCTGTTTCCTCTTCCTTCTGGAGTGATTGTTAATCTTTACTCCTCCACCTTTTGATTCTCCTTTTTCTCTCGTCTTAGCTTTGTGTGAAGGCACAATTTCCACCCAGGAACACGCTTTCACATACTTTTACCGAAAGAAGAACTCAAAGAACATCAAGTGACACGCCCACTTTCAGAAACAGCATGCACTCAAAAATGAATTGACAGACCGTCATTCTGAAAATGAAAGCTACCTATGAGAAAAACAAGTTTCGTGCAAAGAATATTTATTTCCGCCATTATCAAATCACTGTCATGAAAGAGAATCAGACATACATACTACCACCTGTTTGCGGTATAGTTCATGGAAGTGAAATTCTGTGTCGTAAATTTCACCTCCATACATCATTCAAACTCATTTCATGTGCAAAACAAAAGGAAAACATACAATTTTGCAACATTTAATTGTTGACATTGCTGCACATTCAGAAGGTTTTCGCACTCAACGATTGCGTAAGCATTACAAACAATACATCATTGTAACAATAAATAGTGAAGCTGTATTATACTACATTTATGTACGACAAAGAAGCAGCTAAAGATAAATGGGCCCTCAAACCTGAGGTGAAGAAGTTTTTTGACAGGTTTGTATTAAAAGTTCATATCAATGATATAATTCTAGAGTAATTACTACGGAAAGAAACATTTACATAAGTACACTAGTAATAAACATGAAGAGCGAACACTAAGCTTGGTAACAAATCAGGAAAGGTCTTGCTACTGAACGAATTTACCCACAGGTTCACTGAATTGCCGTTCTGAAATTTTCTATCCCTAAGGTTTAATCAAAGTAATATGAAATCCTAAATGGACTATAGTGCATTTTTTTTTGGTTTATAATACTCTTGACATTTAGGCACATAAGAGAGTGCTAAACGAGTGATTTCTAAGCGTTTGTAATATTAATGACTGTCGCATCTTTCTCATACTATAGGCCTTTACAAAAATATATACAGCTTGCGGTTTCTACACAGTGCGTAACTATATGTTCTTCATGTAATGTATTAATAAATAGGCCTCGACAATCAGAGCGTACGCATCGGAGGTGACAGCATGACAAATAGTCAACGGTGACAGAATGACAATAAGAGATATCCGAGTGATACACATTCTGACTACAATACTATATTAGATTACAATCTAAGAGTCTCTAACAATTCTCAAGTTACAAGACTCGGAGTATCTTCCGAGCTTGATCATTTCGAGAAGTCCAATTGTATAACAATATTTTTGTACTTTTAAAAAATTATAATAGCAGTATATCAAAGGTAAGATGTTAGACTTTGCACATTGTAGCCCATATGATCTTATATATTTTTTTGTGACATGATCACACTTCCATAAAACGGATCTAAATTTGCGTAGAAAATTTACATTAAAGGGAATATACGATTTCTTACACATAAAAAAGAACACAGAGGAATATGATGTCTTCTCAGTAAACATTTGTGCATTATTGATATGAGTTTGAGCACAACTCTGGAAATTATTTACATTACAATAAACGACCGTCTGCTCATATTCTATACAAGCTTCCACTATCAGTCAAATATCGGAGCAGCAGTTGTCAATTTTGAAAGTTACGAACTCAAAATGACAACTTGAAGAAAGCGGAAATGTATTGTATAATAAGTTCATGGATGGTGAATTAGTTGGGCGCCAATTATCTTTTAAACGATTATGACACGTTTAACTCAGGAACATACATTTTGTGTGTCATATAGGTTATTCAAAACAGAGCAATATCCTTTATGTACCACACTTGCCTATTTACAGAGTCTCAATCACACATAATCATCATGAATTATGTACTAATCATTCTTGGTAACTTTGGCTAATCTGCACGAAATTAGATATCTTGGGCCATATTAATGAAAGCTTACTCGCATAGTTGGTTACTACAATGCTTGCATTTTGATGCACTTAAGTAACTAACTAGGCTTAGTAAGGTTTCATGAATATGTCCCGAGGAATTTTTGAGTTATTTCACCATTAGTGCGACAAAAAAAAATACCTACTGACACACAGTGTATGAATCTACTTTTTTGTGTCATTTAAAGTTTATACCCTCCTTCCACGCCTAGCTGCTAGGTTTGGTGGAGTGGCGGCTGCCGTGTTTAAATGATATTGGCAGGTTTTAAATTGATTATCTTTTTAAAATCTATTAACAAGTGACTGACGAATTAAGTATTTGCAAAAAACAAGATAAATGCAGAATTAACACTCTCTGCGCCCGCAAAGATACACATCATTCATTTGAGGTTTTTCATCTTTGCTCAATCAAACATTTCTTCTCCTTTTGTCTTACACACAGTATAAATATGACTCTATATAGCGGTATTGTCGCATTAGTATTTCTCGGATATCATCATTGCCAATAACGAGGATATACATGCTCACCATGAGAAAGAATAAATAACGTTTACTTTAATGAAAGCATTATTGCTTTTTGCTTTTACACATTGCGAAAAAAAGCAATATAAAACCTGAACACATTAATGCATTTACAAGGCAGCCACGCGGGCTTTCAGGAAACCTAAATTGAAAATATCGATCAACAATAAGCGATGCTTAAATATTGATGAAATGTTATTATAGTTTATATAATGATAGTGTTTGTCTATGCTTTACTAAATGATTTTAACAGTAATGTTTTATTTGACATTATTTCATTTTTTTTCTACGTATGATACAGACAATCTTACAATGTACACTTTTTTCCGGTAAGCTTCGACGATATTTTTACGCAATCGCATGCGTTGATATTCTTGAGTACTTGCTTTGATTGCTCGCGACGCAGATCATGACAATAGTGTTAATATGTACTGATGATTCAGGTGAACTTTAAAATGACGCTACCATCACAACAAAAAGTAAGCTCATTCTGCTGGAAGCAACGTAATAAGACACTTGGTTTATTCTTCCTGGCAAGTAATTTAACATTCCCTTTTCATCAGTACCATACAATTGTGGGTTTCAATGTCTTGCGATGTGCGACTCGATTACATTTTCCATTAAGTGTGCGAAAGATCAATAATCCTTACACAATATGTAATAAGCGACATGCTTTAGGAGCTTAACAATGTCACCTCTGATACGAGCCTTGATACGTGAAATCCTTCATTTAATGGTGCCGTCTCCTTGGGATGTGTACACCAAGAAACATAAAGACATTATACGATTCAATTACGACTAGCAAAGCGAGCTATCCACTTATGCACCATGTTATTGAATGTTTTTAAAATGAAATCCTCCTTTTCACGTCTATTACAAATAGAGCGCGGTGATACCAAGGACATTATCATACACGGAGTACACCCATATCTCATATCTCGGGTTGCCATGGAATATCACATGTTACATGGGAATGGCGGAGGGGCTGGAAACTCGACAAAATCTGATGAATTACTTTGCGCAAGGCGGCGCCCCTTGGGAAATGGACAAGATGTGTTGGAGTAGACATGCTGTGGTCTGATGGGTTCCTCATAGTAGTCATCTAAACCAGCTGCCTCGTACTTTATCTCACAGGAAGAGGTCGAGATGGCACCACTGCCAGCTTGTTCCTTGAGCGTCATCCGTCTATCTACATCATCGTCGGTTCCAATCATGTCAATGTCACAGTCATCATTACTGACCTCGTCCATTGCCTGATATACATGATGTAGCCGTTGATCAGATACTGATATGTTAGTCTCTTCATTCTGTTCCTGGATCGACGTGTTTGACGTTGGCAAATTACCAGTACCAACGGTCTTACACTCGCGTTTGATCTGTCCACTTGCCTTCCGTGTTCCCATCGAACGTTGAGCCTGAGATGGCGGGTACAATGGCGAGGAGGTTGAGTCAGATGCATCATGGTCCCGCTGTGAGTCCAAGACGAGAAGAGCACCCATAGATACAGGGTTAGCACGCTGGGGGCTGTGAGTACACCCTCGGTATTTCTTACAAAGGAAATAGATCAATCCACATGTGATGATATTTAGTGCAAGGCTACTTGCACATACTGCTGTCACAATTATGAACGCCTGTCTACTGATCGGAATTAAAGTAAGTGTTGCGCTGTCTTCAGCATCATCAGACAGGGGTTTGGTGGTTAATTTTTCACTGGCGAGCGCTGGGGTTGTCATGACTGTGTTATTCAAATTAATAACAGTCTGATCAATATTCGTGGCAGTTTCTGTTGTTTCCGGTGGACTGGTCGTCAAACCCCTCTCTGAAATCATAACGGTTACAGACATAAGTTTACAACTAAAATGCGTGGATTTGACTACGTACACCAGATTGTAAATTCCAGAATCACTCACATCGGTATTCACGATGCTCACATCGAACGTCACATTGAGCCACGATTTCACAATCCACTCACCAACCATTATGAAATGATACCGGGAGTTTTCCGGTTGATTTTGATAACAAGTTTCTGTACTGCACTTCGCTAGCCATTTGCTGCACGTTACCCATCGTACCTCGTAAATATCAGAGAAGTAAAGTTCCTTTGTGAAGTGTAAAGTGACGTTCTCTCCGGCTACCGCGTTGATATCCAATTCGTTTGAATCACCATGACAAAAATTAAAAGCGTTTAAAGGTGACAATAAGCCTAAAAGGGCAACGCTTACGAGCAGAGGAATTGACAACATTGTGATCTGAGATGTTATCCAAGTCACTGAATGTCTGTAAATCAATACTAGTCTCCCTGTCGTAATTACTAATGCGTAAACAATTTAACGGCAATTCGGCTTTTGACGAACCTTGTCAAAGTAAGATCGGTCCATGGTCAGTGAAGAAACAAGATGTACGCAAAAGCAATTCTAAACAAGACTTCGCCAATCACGTTCTTTCTTCTTCGCTTATTGGCTGACGCTTGTCATGTGATATTGGTATCGGATAATTTAAAAGCGTTACCTTCCTGTTGAAGATAAAACTATTAGTAGGCTGGCAAGTTTCTCAAACAGCGTGAGAGGGTGTCCTAGTGTGATGCTATAGGGGTTAGGTCAAATGCTGTATTCGTGTTTTTCTATCGTTCATTTTCAATACATTCCAAAGGATTTAGTAAGCCTTGTTCTCCCTTTGTAAATCAACATTAGTGAGATAATTGTGCTCTTCTTCCCGTTCGAGTTTTGAAACCATCTACATTTATTGCATTAAAGCTTGTTTACATAATTATGATTTTCGGCATGTACGGTGCTGTGGTCCAGGTGTATGCTTGTTCAGCACAACAGTTCATGACTACTTATAGGATCAATGATTATGATAGGGAAATCATTTTGGAAAGCTGATATCCCTTTGTGCAAATGTGTACAACACGGTAAAGCATCAATGTACATCGCGGTAAGTTTGCTGAGCAGACTACACCTGTTTTTCACAAACATACCCAGAGAATATTTCAAAACATGTACAAACAGCTTACTGTAACCTACTAATAGCCTACAGATGTTATGAGTTACTTTTCATAAGCGCCATCCGTCTATCTGCATCATCATTGGTTCCAATCATGCCAATGTCACATTCATTATTACCGACCTCGTCCATTGCCTGATATACATGCTCTAGCCGTTCATCATATATTTATATGTTGGTCTCAACATGCTCTTTTAACGCTAATGTGTTCACCCTCTCAACTTCACCGGTGTTCACGATGCTCACAATGAACGTCATTTCGAACCATAATTGCATTCCAGTCAGCCCACCAACCGTTATAAAACGATACCTTTAATTTTCCGGGCGATTTTGAGAACAAGATTCTAAACTCACTCGTGTCGGTTTCAGCTCCATTATGCCATCCTTGTAACGGAATAAATCCTCACACTCTCCTCACATCTGCCTCCCCCTCTCTCTCTTCCTTTATCTCCACCTCTCCCCCATATGTATCCATTTCCATCTCTGTGGCTGTATTTGTCCCTTCCTCAGTCTATCTTTCCGTTTTTCTGTCTCTGCTGCCCCCCCCCCCCCCCAATTGTGACAAAAAGTGTTATTATCGATATCATATATCGATACATTCATCTTTCATCTTCCTCATCTATGACATCACAACATTACTTATTAGATAATGATAATTATGCTTTAAGTAGCCTTCTCCCCTTTCTCTCATCTTAGATTTGCCAATTGGTCCAATAGCCACTTCGTCCACAATCATTACGTCTATTCCCATTAGGTCTAATAGCCAACTGAAGGAAAATGGTCTAATAGCCACTTGGTCTACTTTAATTTCGTCCATGTTCCATTTAGTCTAACAGCATTTGGTCTATTATCACTTGGTCTAAACGCATTTCGGATAACAATCATTTGATCTAATCACCAATTGGTCCAATTGCCATTTTGGCTAATTACCATTTCGTCTACTAAGCGCACTGGTCTACTGCTGCAGAGCGTGCGGATTTTCTCTCCCTCGAGAACGTGCCGCGCGCGGAATCTCTCACACGACCGACGGCGCGTCAATCTGTATCGCTGTATTGCATGTTTACAATGGAACCGGTATGTGATTTGGTGCGAATCATGTCAAGGTCAAGGGTTTGTTGTGGTAAACATTACGGGACCCGGAATCAGGGTAGATCTGATTTTGATGCCATCACCACCAGTCCGGATCCCGTTTAATTTATATTTCTATTCCCCTTGAAATGAAGATTAAACGGTTTCTCATGACCATGGCGTTTGAAAACTCCTATTGGCCAATTGTCATCTCTCATGCGAAATTGATAGACTATGCTAATGCAACTCTCCAATGTAGACGAAGCGGGACCACTGTAATAGTTTTAGTTTTCTAAATGATATTCATCTTAGGAAAGTACATTAAATTTGAGCCTCACTATCTCCCTTTCACATAATTGTTGTCTCTCTCCCTGTTCGGAGTCTTTAATTGTTCGATCATGTTTCGGTTTCATGCACTCTTGAACATAATATATCCTCCCACTCACCATCACATTTCTCACTCTCTCTCAATCTTCTCTACCCCACACTCTACCGCCTCTATGTCTGCTTGCAGAGTATGTAAGTCTGCCCCCCCCCCCCATCTCTACTTTACCTCTCCCTGACTATATCTCTGTCTTTCTGACCCCACTATACTCTCTGTCACGTGCTTTCTGTATAATCACTTTCCATTTCACCTCCATGACCACATCATTACTGCTTTCAGAGCAGTGACATGGTAAAGCATAGATTAGTCTCTGGTGATAATTATGGGGACTGTATGAACTAACGCAAGCACATGGACATTCTAGAGACTTGGTTGGTAGTCTTAGTTGCAGACTTTAAAGACATATCGAGTCGGGCACTTGTCCTTTGTATTTTCATGACGCGAAGAAACCTGAAAATGTAAAGGAGAAATATGTGAATATGATGGATAGTCTTATTCTTTATCTTAATATCGTGATTTGTTCATTTCTCGTTTTAAAGACATAAGCCTATCATGCTTTTTAACATGCGGATATATTGTGTTTATTTCCTTCATCTATCTAATATCAGGGTATTTGGTCTACAAAGGAAGATATGAATGGGCTATAAACCCTCCCTCTATCCACTGGCTTTCTGTGTTTACTGAATGTCGGGGTGAGAACTTGAACGCAAGAGATTGCTGTAGCATTAATTTCCAGATGAACATCACGAACGTGAGAGAGAGGAGAGAGATATCACTATACGTAACTCGAAGTATAAAACATAAAACATGCTAGACCCGATGACATGGATGACAAGCAATTTTTGTAAGGGAATGGGCTTCATGCATTACATAGACAAAGGACAATAAGGAATATCAAAGCGCTAAACAACTGCTGGTAACGCTCAAAATATAGTCCAGCCGATGCTGACCTGGAAATTGTTGATGACATGTATGACGAGACTTAAAACTTACAAGAATGGAAGAAAAAACAGGTACTGGGCTTCTTTTTGTATAAATCATTATTCTAAACTGGACTGGTGATGCAAAGGAGTGTTAAGTTTACAGCCTGTTTCCTCTTCCTTGTTCAGCTTTACTTCTCCACCTTCTGATTCTCCCTTTTCTGTCATCTTAGCTTTGTGTGATGGTACAATCTTCACCAAGGGACACCTGTCCAATACTTTTACCGAAAGGAAAACTAAAAAAAAAAAACCATCAATTAACACGCCCATTTTCGGAAGCAGCATGCACTCAAACATAGATTGACATTACGTCATTTTGAGAATGAAGACTAATTATTACAAAAACAAGTTTCGTGTAAAGAATATGATTTTTCAACATTTCATTTTTGACATTGCTGCATATTCAGAAGGTCGTCGCAATCCAAGGTTGCATAAGCATTAAACACGATACATCAATGTAACGATAAATAGTGAAGCTGTCTTATGATACCACATTTATGTACGATAATGAAACAACTTGAGATAAATGACCCCTCAAACCGGAGATGCAGAAGTTTTTGATAGGTTGATATCAAAATTTCATATCACTTATATTTTGAAGTAATTACGACGCAAATAAACATTTACAGAATTACACTAGTACTATACATAAATATGTAGTGAGCAGCTGAACTTGCTAACGAATAAGGAACGGTCTCGCTACTGAACGAATTTCCCCAGTTTCCACCGAATTCCCGTTCTAAAATAATAACTGGGGAAGTAAGATTGAGACGGGTTTGACACATGTGAACATTTTGATTTATTAAGTTTGAATAGCTCATTTCGAGAAATGTAAGAACATGATTTCTGGTGTTCAACAAGTTATGGAAACAGTGGAGGAATAGTTGCTTTGCTGAAATTTTAGTTAAGGAGCTATGTATTTTGGGGCTCAGGTACATGACTATTTATATGATAAGAAAATAAAATTCCAAAGCTGATATTGATAAAGATGTGAATATTTACATATCTGCATCTGGTAAAGCATCAATGTGCATCACAATTAGTTTTAAGAACACACTGCACTGGTTTTCACAAACGTACCTAGAGCATAATTTAAACCATGTACACAGAGAAACAGCTTTATACTAGTAACCTACCGACATTTTGGTGTGCTTTCCTTAGCACCTTTAATATTTTTTGCATTCTCTAGAAAACACGTGTGATGTTTTCAAAAATGTATATCAAATGTGACATTATTTCAATGCGAGCACTGCTCTGATTTCCCAGCAACAGGTAGACAACTATTTTATCTAGCTCGGAATATGCTACATGATATAGAACAAATGCAATGACAAGGTACATGTATAACTAGGTGCTCATTTTTGTACGAAATTTTTGTATGAAATATATTTTCCATGACGAACGTCAACGTTTGAACAGGCTCAGGCGACGTGTTTTAGGAGCTTAACAATGTCACCTCTGTACGTGATTAATACGTGAAATCCTTCCATTAATAGTGTCGTCTTCTTGGAATGTGTACATCAAGATACATAACAATTTATAAAAAAAATCAATTATTACTATTTACGTTGTAAATTAATGTTTTTAAAATGAAATGATCCCTTTGACGTCTATTATTCTTAGAGAGCGGTGACACGAAGGACATTCTCACACAGGGAGTACACCCACATCTCACATCTCGGGTTGCCATGGGAAATCACATGTTACTTGGGAATGGCGGAGGGGCTGGAAACTCGACAAAATCTGATGAATTACTTTGCGTGAGGCTTCGTCCCTTGGGAAATGGACGAGATGTGTTGGAGTAGACATGCTGTGGTGTGATGGGTTCCTCATAGTAGTCATCTAAACCAGCTGCCTCGTACTTTATCTCACAGGAAGTGGTCGAGATGGCACCACTTCCAGTTTGTTCCTTGAGCTCCATCCGTCTATCTGCATCATTATTGGGTCCATTCATGCCAATGTCACAGTCATCATTACCTACCTCGTCCATTGCCTGATATAAATGATGTAGCCGTGCATCAGATACTGATATGTTGGTCTCAACATGCTCTTGTTTGGTCGACGTCTTCGACGTTGGCAAATTATCAGTACCAACGATCTTAAAATTGCGTTTGACCTGTCCACTTGCCCACCGTGTTCCCATCGAACTATGAGCCTCAGATGGCGGGTACGATGGCGAGGAGGTTGAGTCAGATGCATCATGATCCCGCTGTGAGTCCAAGACAAGAAGAGCACCCATAGATACAGGGTTAGCACGCTGGAGTTTTGGAGTGCACCCTCGGTATTTCTTACGAAGGAAAGAGATCAATCCACATGTGATTGAAGTTAGTGCAACGCTACATATTCCTACAGCTATAATCACAATCATGAACGTGTTTTTACTGATCGGAGTGGAAGTAAGTATCGCGTTGCCTTTAGTAGCGTCAGACAAGGGTTTGGTGGGTAATTTTCCACTGACGAAAGGTACTAATGTCGACACGTTTGAGAGCGTTGTGTTATTCAAAGTGATAACAGTCTGATTCATATTCGTGACTGTTTCCGAGGTTTCCGGTGGACTGATCGTCAAACCCATATCTAAAATCGTAACGGTTACAGACATAAGTTTACAACTCAAACGTGTGAATTTGAACACGTACACCAGATTGTAAATGCCAGAATCACCTACATCTGTATTCAAGATGCTCATATCGAACGTCATATTGAACAACGATGTCCTAATCCACTCACCAAACGTTGTAAAATGATACCGTTGGTTTTCTGGTTGATTTTGAGAACAAGATTGTAAACTGCAGTTTGCTAGCCATTGGCTGCACCTCACCCATTGTATCTCGCGATCGTTAGAGAAGGGAAGCTCCTTTGTATAGTGTAACGTCACATTCTCTCCAGCTAATACGCTGATTTCCTTTTCGTTTGGATCTTCACCGCAAAAAATAAAAGCGTTTAAGGGTGACATTAAGCCTAAAAACAGAACTCTTACGAGCAGAGTAATCGAGAACATTGTGATCTGAGATCCTATCCAAGTCACTGAATGTCTGTAAATCAATACTAGTCTCCCTGTCGTAATTACTAATGCGTAGACGATTGAACGGCAATTCGGCTTTTGACGAACCTTGTCAAAGTATGATCGGTTCACTGCCAGTGAAGCAACAAGATGTACGCCAAAGCAATTCCAAACAAGGCTTAGCCAATCACGTTCTGTGTTCATCGCTTATTGGCTGACACTTGTCATGTGATATTCGTACCTTATCATTTACAACAGTTACCATTTTATGTTGACGATAAGACTGTTAGTACGCTGACAAGTTTCTCAAACAACGGGAGAGGGGGTTAGTTGGGATGCTAGAGGTTAGGTCAAATGCTGTATTCGACGGATTTTTCCAGTGTTACTTTGTAATGCATTCCAAAGACATAGAAAACCTAGTTCTCCTTATGTAAATTATCATTAATTTAGTTAGATGATTTGCTCTTCTTGCCGATCAAGTTTTGAAACCACCTACATGTATTGCATTATAGCCTGTCAGTGCTGTTTTCCAGGTCTGTGCTTGTTCAGGACAACAGTTCATGACTACTTATCTGACACTTGTTTATGATAAGAAAATAACTTTAACCGGCTGCGTCCAGCGCATGCGTATTATACGGCTACATTATCTGTACTCAGGTAAAGTTCATGACTTCTTATATGATGCATGATTATGATAAGAAAATATCTTTGGAAAGGTGATGTCCAGATCCCTTTGTGCAAACATGTACAATATGGTAAAGCATCAATTTTCATCACGGTAAGTTTGATGAGCACACTGCACTTGTTTTTCACAAAAACACCCAGAGAATATCTCAAAGCATGTACAAAGGTAAACAGCTTATGCTTATGCAACTACTAGTAACCTACAGATATTATGAGATTCTTTAATGAGCTACTTTTCATAAGCGCCATCTATCTATCTGCATTATCATTGGTTCCGATCATGCCAATGTCACATTCATCATTACCGACCTTGCCCATTGCCTGATATATATTCTCTAGCCGTTCATCAGATACTGATATGTTGGTCTCAACATGCCCCTTTAACGCTAATGTGTTCACTCGCTCAACTTCATCGGTATTCACGATGCTCACAATGAACGTCATTTCGAATCGCAATTGCATTCCAGTGAGCCCACCAACCGTTATAAAACGATGCCGTGAATTTTCCGGCTCATTTCGAGAAGAAGATTCTATTAAAAAACTCAATCTTCCCCTATACATGTCCATGTTCATCTCTCTGGCTGTATTTGTTCCCTCCTCTGTCCGTCTTTCTGCTTACCTTTTCAGTTGATTCATCATTAGAATTACGTGTTAACACTCATACCTGTTCGAAAACAAATCGTGACGTTGTCACAAACAGAAAAGAGCAATTCATGGAATTATACTGCACACAAAATTATGACGGATTCTCGTCAAGCCTTTACTCTTTTTGTTTCTTTTATGTTTCTGTTTTTATTGAAACAAACTTATCTTCAGGGTGAACTATCCATCTTATGAATGCTAAATAGATTACTCATTGCGGATATAATCGCTAGTGATAATCGTTTGTCTCGCAATGTATGGTCAACAAGGAATCTAAAAAGATCACGAGGTTTCGTGCACCGCTGCAACAATTCGTCAGGTGTGATACAAAATTGTAGTATCACACCTGACGAAGTGTTGCATTGCGACTACTATCCCGACAGGAGAACTATTATTTTAAAAGGTAAGGCTAGGACCATGATCATATCATCGTCCGGATTTCATTTCATTTCAATGATTGTGATTTCACATTCCATCGGCTGCTTTCTACCCAGGTACCCATTTGTACACCTGGGTGGAAAGAAGCAACGTGAATAATATATCTTGCTTAAAGGTCCCCTGTCATCAAAATACATGTATATGTCGACTTATGTTGATGCAACATAATATGTACACAACAAAATCACTAACTGTGCAATGGAAGTATGTGTCGTATATTTTAAAATAATTGTTCTTTATTTTTTCTCAGCACTGCTAAGCCCCGCCTCCAAAATATTATCCAAGTCAAGATTCCCCCTATGACATCATCAAAGGTAGCAATTAGCACGATAATAAGCAGAATTTATGCACACACTAAGCATTGCAATGATTATCTTCACCTGCCTACAAGACCATCACATGACTTCACACAATGCCATCTAACAACCTTTCATGTGGGAATAATCGCTTCCTTATGACAGAATGTGCTAGCTATGTGATGCTATTATAAGCACTTGCAGATAGTCATTGCAATGTTTAGTTTGTGCATAAATTATGCCTATTATCCTGCTAATTTCTACGTTTGATGATGTCACAAGGGGAATCTTGAGTTAGAGGATATTTTGGAGGCGGGGCCTATCAGTGCTGAGAAAAATAACGAAAAAAAATATTTTAAAATATAGAACACAAATTTCCATTGAACAGTTAGTGATTTTGTTATATACATATTATATTGCATCCATAGAAGTCAACATATATTTTGATGACAGGGGCCCTTTAAGGACACAATTGCCATGAGTTGGATTTAAACGGGAACCTTGAGATCTCTCGTCACAGATCACAATCATTATGCATGTACCATATATGCAACACGATATGAAATCTGACATGATGTGGAATTATATAGGTGCCAATGTAATTGACATACATATTTACCTTTTGTTAGTTTCCTCCTTTAAGTCACAAGGGTGAAATTGTAATTGATTTAATTGCTCAAATTTTCGTCAATCTGTGTCGCTGTATTATATGTTTATAATGGAATCGATAAGTGATCAGCTTTGGTACGATTCACGTCAAAGCTAAGAGTTTGCTGTGGTAAACATTACGGGACCCGGAATCATGGTAGATCTGTTTTTGACGTCACCACCGATCCGGATCCCGCTTGATTTCTATGATTTAATACTTTTGAGGGGATTCCTTCTTCACGGTTTCTCATGACCATGATGGCGGTTGGAAACTCCTATTGGTCATTGTCCTGCCATCTCTCATGCGAGAATTGTAGAATATGCTAATCCAACTCATCAATGTTGACGGGGCGGGGCTATTGTAGTAGTTTCTAAATGTTATTCATCTTTGGAAAGGACATCATGTATGCTTCATTAGCTCCCTCTCACATAATTGTTACCTCTCTCCCTCTTGGAAGTCTTTAATTGTTCGATCATGTTTCGGTTTCATGCCATCTTTAACAAAAAAAAATCCTCCCACTCATCATCACATCAGTCTCTCACTCTCTCTTTCTCTCAATCCTCTTCCTCAGCCTCTCTCTCGTCTCTCTGTCTGTACGTACTGTATGTATGTCTGTCTGTCTGTTTGTCCTCCTCCTGTCTCTAGTTGACCTCTCCGTGGCTATAAATTTCACCTCTGCTCCATAGTATGTACGATATTGAGAGTTCTCAGGCCTCGTAAAAATTACATTGGCATTGTCTAAATCTTGATTATCCCTAAAATACTAATGTCTATATTATGCATGTTTTTCCCTCTTTTCATTTCACGCACCTTACATGCGACAAAGAAACAAATGAAATCTTAGCACAGTCATTTAGTTTATCTAGTTTGGACACCGTTTAACGAACTAGTACCAAAGTACATTCAGCCTGCCCATCCCTGCTTGGTGAATCGCGTCATGGAATCGGTAAACGAACAAGAAGCAATATAGCGTAGAGAGTGAACTAGAATTTGCACCCATGTTTATCTGAGTGTCGGTGTTGTCCTTCTTAAAACTGGGGATGTAGTATCACTGTCCTGAGAATGGCACTATTGTTTCTAAAGGTCAGTGTAGTATTTGCAATGATTATGGACCGTTAGAATGTCATCATCGGGTTCCGATTTCAATTCATTTCAATTCATTTCAAAGTGAAGACAAAAGTATGGCGACATTTTGAAGAAAATCATTGAAATGCTTATGAAGGGGGCATATAAAGACGCATAAATGGGCTGCTTTAATTTTAATGAATTTAATAACCATGTGCACTATTGTTGCATTCGTAAGAAGTGAGGAATAAATGAAGGACAATGATAGAAATAAAGACATTAAAGGAATCATTTTCATATAGATACACTTAGCACAAACTGCTAATCATATAAAGACATTTAGTTCACATTATTACAATTTGGGTATAAAAATTATGATAGTAATGATGGTGTATTTCAGCCAAAAATTCTCATTCGGTAATATTATTGTCAGAACATGATTCGACCCGGTGATCAGTAATGATCATATTAACCATGGTAACAATATAATAATGTTATGTACCTAAAGGATGATGTACAACCACATTGTATAATCACATCAGTTTGACATCATCTGTGATATACACAAACCCCTCAAAAAGGTTCTGCAACTCAAGTTTAAGGGGTAATACATGTATATCGCTTATCGCTTCATTTTCCTACGTGACTGTCCAGGTATTATTAATAAGCTTGATTTTTCCTCTTCACATTGGTATAACATTTGCTATGATCATGCAATCATGGAATGTGCAGTATTACAGAATATGGGGCAAAGTCACAAATGGAATATTGCAAAATACACTGTTTTCAATAGCAAAGGCTCCATTTCTTTTGGAGATACAATGTGTTTCAAATTAACAATGAACGTTCACGCATCGCCGCATCAGCATCGTTCAAACTCTTTTCATGTGCAAAGCAAACGGAAAACATAACATTTTGCAACATTTCATTTTTGACATTGCTGTATATTCAGAAGGTCTGCGCACTCCACGATTGCGTCAGCATTACAAACGATACATCATTGTAACGATAAATAGTGAAGCTGTCCTATGATACCGCATTCATGTACGATAATGAAACAACTTAATATAAATGACCCCTCAAACCTAAGATGCAGTACTTTTTGACGGGTTTGTATTAAAAGTTCATATCACTAATATAATTTTAGAGTAATTACTACGCAAAGAAACATTTACATAAGTACAATAGTAATATAGGTGAACACTAAACTTGCTAACAAATAACGAACGGTCTTGCTACCGAACGAATTTCAACAATTTCTACTGAATTGCCGTTCTGAAATGTTCTTTAATCAAACTAACATGAAATTAAACAATAAAAGACAATTCCAAAATGAACAATAATGCATTATTTGTTCATAATGCTCTTAACATTTTCGAATAATAGACACATAAGAGAGTGCTAGACGAGTGATTTGTAGCAGGCATGCGTAATATTACTGACTTTTACATCTTTCTCATACTCCTGGCGTTTACAAAAATATGTACAGTTTGCAATTTCTACACAGTGCGTAAGTATATGTTCTTCATTTAGTGTATGAATAAGTAGTCTCTGACAATCACAGTGTACGCATCGGAAGTGACAGCATGAAATATTGTCAATGGTGACAGCATGACAGTAAGAGATATCCGAGTGGTGCCTGTTCTGACTACAAATACTGTGTTATATTACAAATCTAAAAGTCTCTAACAATTACGAAGTTACAAGTCACGATTTATCTATCTTGGTTTACTTCAATGAAGTAATTTTTGATTCTTCACGTTGCAATAAAAAAAACCATGTACAACCTGAACACATCAATGCATATACGAAACAGCCACTCGGGCTTTGAGGAAATCTGAATTGAATGAAATGTTATGGTAGTTTGTATAATGATAATGATCTTCAATTTCTATTCTTTATCAAATTATTTTAACATTTTTGATTTGCATGACCCTTTTTCATTTCTTTTCTCCGTATCATAAATACAATCTCACAATATACACCTTTTCCAAGAAGCTTTGAGAAGGTCTTTACGCAATCGCGTGCATTGATATTCTTCAGCACTTGCTTTAATTGCTCACGACGCAGATCATGACAACGATGTTATGTATTAACGATTCAGGCGAAATGCAAAATGACGCTACCATTGCTTCAAGCAGTAAGCTCATTCTGCGAGAGGCAAAGTAATAAGACACTTGGTTTATTCTTACTGGCAAATAAATTCACATTCCCATTTTATCAATACCATAAGATTGTGGTTTTAAATGTCTTGCGGTGCGCAACTCAATTATATTTGCCATTAAGTGTACCAAAGTTCAATAATGCTTACACAATTATAACCAGCCTTAGTGTGGTGCTTAGTGATAATATACTATGATTACCAAAGCTTAAGACAACATTTCGCTAATTGCTGCATACCTCACGAACAGGATTTAGGAGTGCATAGTCAGACGAGTCAAATAAGAAGTCAATTGATTCATCTCCTTCCTGGTCATTCCTAGCAACCTTACTTGGAGGCACTTCACTGGGAACAGACTTAGCAGATGCACACTGAGTTGCATGTTGAACCTTATGGGGTTTTGGGTACAGGCTTTCGACGTCGAGATCGTAATCCCGTTTGCTTTCTTCAGTGGGGAGGCGCGCGGGGTTGGACACCGCTCCTAGATTGACCATCGTTTTTTCGGCTGTTGCTGGACATGATGGAGAGTGGTCTTTATCTCCTGGTACTGGGATGTCTGACTGCTTACTTTTTTTGATCGTGGCTTTCTTGTTAGGCTTTGCATAGAGGTCTCCACGATTGACATCAGGACTATGCATGTGACTATTATGAGGATTCATATTGATACTCTGCGCTGCCTCTTCACGATAATTCAGTTCTTTCGCTGTATCAAACACAGCTTGTTCTTCGGTGTTCTGGAATTCCTTGCCAGCAGCGTTCGAACTAAGCTCACAAGAAGACCCGGTCTTTGAGGCACAAGGGAAGGAAGCATAGCTCGTAATCTCTTCGTCTTCAATCGTGCAATAAACATCTTCAAAATTGCTGTTTTCAGTAGTACCATCCGATGTCTGATTTATCCGCCCATCGACTACTGTCTCCGTCTCAACAGTTACTTTGTCTCCTGGTGTTTTCTCGCTCGCTCTATTAGGCTGTCTGCAACCGCTTTGACTGGACTTGCTCAAAGCCGACAAGGAGCCAGTAGAAATATGAACGATATTGCATCCATGTGTGGTATGCTGTGGATCATCTCTGGGTAGTGCACCTATCTGTCCTGTTCCCATCGAACCGTGAGACTGAGATGGCGGGTACGATGGTGAGGAGGTTGAGTCAGATGCATCATGATCCCGCTGTGAGTCCATGACGAGAAGAGCACCCATAGATACAGGGTTAGCTCGCTGGGGTTTGGGAGTGCACCCTCGGTATTTCTTCCAAAGGAAATTGACCAGTCCACATGTAACTGAAGTAAGTGCAACGCTACATGTTCCTACAACTATAATCACTATCATGAACGTCTTTTTACTGATTAGAGTGGAAGTAGGTATCACGTTGCCTTTAGTATCGTCAGACAGGGGCTTTGTCATATTGGTTACTTTTCCTCGGGCGAAAGGCGCAAATGTGGACACGCTTGAGAGCGCTGTGTTATTCAAAGTAATAACAGTCTGATCAATATCCGTGACTGTATCCGATATTTCCGATGGACTGGACATCGAACCCCTGTCTGAAATCGTAACGGTTACAGACATAAGTTTACAACTATAACCACTGGGTTTGAACACGTACACCAGATTGCAAATGCCAGAATCACCCACATTGGTATTCACGATGCTCATATCGAATGTCATATTGAATCGCGATGTCCTAGTCCTCTCACCATCAGTTGTAAAATGATACCGATGGTTTTCTGGTTGATTTTGAGAACAAGAATCTGCACTGCACTTTGCTAGCCATTGGCTGCACCTCACCCATCGTACCTCGTAAAATTCAAGGAAGTACAGCTCATTTGTGTAGTGTAAGGTCACATTCTTTCCAGCTACTTCGCTGATTTCCTTTTCGTTTGGATCACCGTCACAAAAATCAAAAGCGTTTAAGGGTGATAACAAGCCTACAAAGACAACGCTTACGAGCAGCGGAATTGAGAACATTGTGATCTGAGATGTTTTCCAAGTCACTGAATGTCTGTAAGTCAATACTAGTCCTCCTGTCGTAATTACTAATGCGTAGACAATTTAGACGGCAATACGGCTTTTGACGAACCTTGTCAAAGTAAGATCGGGACATGGTCAGTAAAGAAACAAGATGTACGCCAAAGCAATTATAAACAAGGCTTCGCCAATCACGTTCTTTGTTCATTGCTTATTGGCTGACATTTGTCATGTGATATTGGTATCTGGTAGTGTCCACAGTAACCTTCCTGTTGACGATAAAGCTATTAGTACGCTGGCAGGTTTCTCAAACAACGGGAGAGAGGGTTAGGATAGCTGCTAGGGGTTAGGTCAAACGCTTTATTCGAGTTTTTTTTTTATAATCTTCTATTTTAATACAATCCACAGATATAATAAACCTAATTCTCCCTTTGTGAATAAACATCAGTGATATCATTGTGCTCTTCTTGTCGATCGAGTTTTGAAACCACCTACATTTATTGCATTGATGATGATTTTGATTTACTGTGCTGCGGTTCAGGTCTATGCTTGTTCAGCACAACAGTTCATGACTACTTATCTGACATTCATTCATAATAAGAAAATAACTTTTAAGGCTACATTATCTGTACTCAGGTACAGCTCATGATTTCTTATAGGATGCATGATTGTGATAGGAAAATTTTCATATCCATTTCTGCAAATATGAACATTATATGAGCATCAATGTACATCGCGGTTAGTTTGATGAGCACTAGAGCGTGAGTTGCTATGCTGAAATGTAAAACAAGTCTTTATTATTGATCGATCATTATTTATCGATCACAGTGCCATTTTACTACTTTTGAGGAAGTCTGCTTTCCAATCAAGACGGGGCGCTTTTCGAGCCGCTTCATATGCTTTTAACACGATTCTCGAATCAAATTGTAGGAAGTTCAAGCCCCCCCCCCCCCTCCTCTTTTTCATCCAATTCAAAATTAATTTTGGAACTGCTAAATTAATACTTAATTAAATGTGGAAGTGCGGATGCTGGAATTTTCTGATCCAAACTGAAAAAAAGAAAGTCTAGTCAAAGACTAGTCACTGCATCATTCTCGTATCAGTTCGTGCAGGAGAAGCAGGAGGAAATCGAGCATGATTAGTCTACTGCAGCCAGACCCCTTTGTTGAATATTTTGGGGTTTGTTGACGTCACGTACGAGGTTCTCTCCAACATTGCTTTTGAAAATGTGCATTTTCTCCAGAAATATCACATTTTTACCTTTTCATTTGATTCATTATTAAAACGACATTTTAACACTCATACCTGTATGCAAACATTATCACGGCGTTGTCAAAAACAGAAAAAGATCAATTCATGGAATAATATTATGACGGATTTTCGTCAAAGATTTATTGTTTATTGTATATTTCTGCTTTTATTGAAACCAACCTATCTTTAGAATAAACTATCCCTGTATTGCTAAATAGGTTACTCATTGCATATATATAATCGGTGGTGATAATCGTTTGTCTCGCAATGTATGGTCAACAAGGAATCTAAAAGATCACGATGTTTCGTGCGCCGCTGCAACACTCTGTCACATGCGAGCAGGGTGGCCTTCTGCAGGCTACTGGCTTCTACCGCTCCTCGATGGCTGACTCGGGGTATATTGCATGAATCAACACAATTATTGTTGCCAACTAAACTCGGCACTTTTCATGTACAACCAACCAAAAAGTCCCCAGAAGCATTTGTTCATAAGTCAAAAAGAATTTTACTGATTTTTATCATTCCAATGGGGAAATAATGACATACAGTTCCTTTACTAATGAGCGAGCCCCGGCATATCATTGTTAAGTGAGCGTTCAGGATTGTGAGGGACTGCTTTCCTTATTTAAACTGGGCATATTATCACTATCCCTACAGGAGAACTATTGTTTTAAAAGGTAAGGCTTAGTCATGGTAGTATTGACAATGATTATGGACCGTGATCATAGCATCGTCCCGATTTCATTTCATTTCAACGATTGTCATTTTATATTCCTTCGGCTGCTTTCTACCCAGGTAACCATTTATACACCTGGGTGGAAAGCAGCAACGCGGATAATATATCTTGCTGAAGGACACAAGTGCCATGGTTTGGCTTTAAACTGGCACACTGAGATGTCTCGTCACAGATCACAACCATTATACATGTACCATGATACCTCTAATATATGCAACACGATATGAAATATGAAATTGTGTGGAATTATATAGCTGCCATTGCAAATTGCATAAATATTCCCTTTGCTCTTTGCCTTCTTTAAGTCACAAGGGTGAAATTCTGATTTATTTTCTCATATTTTCGTCAATCTGTATCGATGTATTGTATGTTTATAATGGAGCCGATAATCAGCTTTGGTGCGATTCATGTCAAAGTTAAGGGTTTGTGGTGGTAAACATTACGGGACCCGGAATCATGGTAGATCTGTTTTTGACGTCACCACCGATCCGGATCCCGTTTAATTTCTATCTTTATTACCCTTGAAATGAAGATTAACGGTTTCTCATGACCATGATGGCGGTTGGAAACTCCTATTGGTCATTGTCCTGCCATCACTCATGCAAAATTGGTAGAATATGCTAATGCAACTCTTCAATGTAGACGGAGCAGGACTATTGTAATAGTTTCTAAATGCTATTCATCAAAGGAAAGGACATCATGTATGCTTCATTAGCTCCCTTTCACATAATTGTTATCTCTCTCCCTCTTTGGAGTCTTTAATTGTTTGATTGTGTTTCGGTTTCATGCCATCTTTAACAAAAAAAAATTCTCCCACTCATCATCACATCAGTCTTTCACTCTCTCTTTCTCTCAATCCCCTTCCTCACCCTCTCTCTCGTCTCTCTATCTGTACGTATGGTATGTCTTTCTGTCTGTTTGTCCCTCCTCCTGTCTCCAGTTCACCTCTCCGTGGCTATAAATTTCACCTCTGCTACATAGTATGCACGATATTGAGAGTTCTCGGGCCTCGTAAAAATGACATTTGCCATTGTCTAAATATTGATTATCCCTAGAATACAAATATCTATATTATGAATGTTTTTTCCCCTTTTCATTTCACGCATTTACATGCGACAAAGAAACAAATGCTATACATATTCCCTTTGCTACTTGCTCCTTTTAAGTTACAAGGGTGAAATTCTAATTTATTTCCTCAAATTTTCGTCAATCTGACTCCCTGTATTGTATGTTTATAATGGAATCGATATGTGATCAGCTTTGGTGCGATTCACGTCAAAGCTAAGGGTTTGTTGTGGTAAATATTACGGGACCCGGAATCATGGTAGATCTGTTTTTGACGTCACCATCGATCCGAATCTTATTTGATTTCAATGATTTAATACTTTTGAGGGGATTCTTAATTCATAGGTCCCCTTGAAATGAAGATTAACGGGTTTCCATGACCATGATGGCGGTTGGAAACTCCTCTTGGCCATTTGTCTCATGCGAAATTGGTAGACTATACTAATGCAACTCTTCATAGTTAACGGAGCGGGACCATTGTAATAGTTCTAGTTTTCTAAATGATATTCATCTTAGGAAAGGACATTAAATTTGTGCTTCATTATCTCCCTTTCACATAATTGTTGTCTCTCTTCCACTGCGGAGTCTTGTATTGTTCGATCATGTTTCGGTTCCATGCACTCTTGAATATAAAATATCCTCACACTCACTATCACATTTCTCACTCTCTCTCTCTCTCATCCCTTTCTACCCCACACATTATCGTCTCTCTGTCTGCCTGTACAGTATGTAAGTCTGCGTCCCCCCCCACCCCTCTCTACTTGACCTTTCCTTGACTATCTCTGTGTTTCTACCCCCTCTACACTCTCTGTCACGTGCTTTCTGTAAAATCACTTTCCATTTCACCTCCATGACCACATCATTACTGCTTTCAGAGCAGTGCCGTGGTTGAGCATAGATTAGTCTCTGATGTTAATTATGGGGATTGTGTGTACTAACGCAAGCACATAGACATTTAGAAACTTGGTTGGTAGTCTTAGTTGCAGACTTGTTCTTTGTATTTTCATGACGCGAGGAAACCTGAAAATGTGAAGGAAAAATATGTGAACTTGATATATCGTTTCATTTTGCATCTTTATATCATGATTTGTTCATTTCTCATTTTAAAGACAGGCCTATCATGCCCATCATGCATTTAACATGCGGATACATTATGTTTATTTCCTTCATGTATCTGATATGAAGCTATTTGGTTTACAAAGGGAGATATGTATGGGGTCTATGTAAGTTAATGTAAGGGGTCTATATTAGGGTTAGGTTTTAAGATCATGTCATAGGGTCTTGTGAAGTTTACTTAAAGGGATAATTCACCCTAAAATAATTTTGTTCCAATAAAAGGACACACTTGAAAGAAACATACCAGTGAAGGTTTGACGAAAATATGTTGTGTACTATCTTTTTCCATAAATTGCCTTTTTATGTTTGTTGACGAAGGAATACATTCTTTTAATAGCTATATGTGTGTAAAAACATATGTCTAATGATGTATCAAACCCATAGATGAAATGGTAAATATCCATTTGAGAATATAGACATTTTCCAAACCAAAATGTACACAGCATATGGGAAAGCACCTTGCACGTCACGCTACAAAATCAAAACTTTACAATAAAACGAGACATACTTGTGGACAAGTATACGGTGGTCTGTATGGCAAATTTTTACACGGACATTGGATTGGAAATGCTCGGTGACACCATGGACCTTCCATGGTGACATCACCTATTCATTAGAAATCAAAGGCAGCACACACGAAAGACTTGCCTAAATGATGAAATGTATGTGCTAACAACATGTAATAAATAGTCATTTAAGATAAAGGGGCGAGAAAAAAAAATAGGAAAGAAAATCTCAGAGAGAATGAATAAGTGAGGGATTGAACAGAAGAAGGTCGCAAAAATCACATTGCAAAAGAAATGAAAAACTGACCCTGCCCTCACCAGGATTCGAACCGGGGCCTCGCGTTCTTAAAACAGCGCCTTACCCATTGAAATACAAATCTTCCCATTCACTTAACATGCGAAGCAGAAAAAAGGGCTATAATGATTTAGAAATCAATGTTCAACCTGAAATTTCGCCATGTTCCCGACATCTGATGGAGACCACGCCCCAAAATCTAGTAGACTCAGGTACAACATCCTAAAATTTCAGAGTAAAAGATTCAAACATATGCGAGATACAGGTAATAAAAGATCGCCATGTCAATTCATGATTTGAAATAAATCGGCCTCTCCCATTGACATTACACGTAAATATGTGAGAATTTGACATAATGCATTTCATCAAAATTTACACCATGATGGCATAATCAAAATGGGTATAAAGGCATTTTCTACCATGGAGCAATGTCTGAGGCACGACATACTAAACTTTTAGAGAAAAATGATCGAGGATTACCGAGATACGCTCAAACGGGTAAAAAAAAGTTAATGACGTCAAATATGAAAATTCATTTTTTCGATTCATATGGCAATATGATGACGTCACGATGTACTTACCGATAAAATGACACATGAAATCGCATGTACATTTCATAATCTTTCCAAATATTAAAAAAAAAATTGAGGGTCATTAGCCGTTCTGAAGAGCTATGGCCGATTGAAGGTAGATGTTTTTTTGCAATATTTGCACACTAAAACGTAATGACGCACGCGCAGACTTTCAACTTTGACGCACACGTACGACCTTGTTATTGCATGGAAATAATTCAAAATGACAGGATGTGATTTATGTAGTGTTAGAAACAAGAAACCAGTAAAACAACGAAATTTTGACGCTGCATTCGCGTTAACTTTAGGCATGTCAATTTTCATTTGCTCTAGATAATCAGTTCTAGAGATATATCAGTTAACAGGTTTTCATTAAATTGCTCGTAGATGACGTCACGTTTATGCCATGACCTTGAACATGTTAATTTGCCAAGTTCACATGTATACCTATACATGGTAAAAACATGATAAGATATGACACATGGATTGTTGAGATATAGATGACACAAAAAGTGTGAGGGGTATGGATTAAAAATAAGAAGAAGACGAAGAAGAAGAAGAAGAAGAAGAAGAAGAAGAAGAAGAAGAAGAAGATTAAGGAGAAGAAGAAGAAGAAGAAGAAGAAGAAGAAGAAGAAGAAGAAGATGTGAAAAGAAGAAGAAAAGAAAAAGAAGAAGAAGAAGAAGAAGAAAAAGAAGAAAGAAGAGGACGAAATTAGAAGGTGATCTGTCGGTGTACGACAGACCACCTAATAACTCTCTTTTCCTTTGACTGATTTTTGTCAAACCTTCACTGATATGTTTCTTTCATGTGTTTCCTTGTAATGAAACCAAAATAATTTCAGGGTGAACTATCCCTTTAATTTTAAAGGGTAGTTTCATGTTTGTCCTTGTAGACAAAATCGGCGTAGACTTAATGGTTATAAACCCTCCCTCTACCCACTGACTCTTTGTGTTTAATAAATGTCGGGGTGACAACTTGAACGCAAGAAACTCTAGCATTGTTTTCCAGACGAACATCACGAACGTGACAGAGAGGAGAGAGATATCACCATAGGTAACTCGAAGTATATATAAAACTTGATAGACCGGATGACATGGATGGCAAGCAATTTTGGAAGGGAATGGGCATAAAGTACAATAATATCAATGCGCTAAACAACTGCTGTTAACGCTCTAAATATAGTCCAGTCTTAGGCTGCTGCTGACCTGGAAATTGTTGATAACACGAAGGACGAGACTTGTTTAAAACTGACAAGAATAGAAGAAGAAACAGGTACCTGGCTCTATTTTGTATAAATCATCATCCGAAACTGGACTGGTGATGCAAAGAAGTGTTAAGTTTACAGCCTGTTTGCTCTTCCTTCTGGACTGATTGTTAATCTTTACTCTTCCACCTTCTGATTCTCCCTTTTCTCTCATCTTGGTTTTGTGTGAAGGTACAATTTCCACCCAGAGACAGGCTTCCACATACTTTTACCGAAAGAAGAACTCAAATAACATCAAGTGACACGCCCACTTTCGGAAACAGCATGCACTAAAAAATGGAATGACAGACCGTCATTCTGAAGATGAAAGCTACCTGTGAGAAAAACAAGTTTCGTGCAAAGAATATTTATTTCCGCCATTATCAAATCACTGTCAAGAAAGAGAATCAGACATACATAATACACCTGTTTGCTTTATAGTTCATGGAAGTGAAATTCTGTGAAGTAAATTTCACCTCCATACATCATTCAAACTTATTTCATATGCAAAACAAAAGGAAAACATAACATTTTGCAACATTTAATTGTTGACATTGCTGCACATTCAGAAGGTCTTCGCACTCAATGATTGCGTTAGCGTTACAAACGATACATCATTGTAACGATAAATAGTGAAGCTGTATTATACTACATTTATGTACGATAATGAAGCAGCTAAAGGTAAATGGGCCCTCAAACCTGAGGTGCAGAAGTTTTTTGACAGGTTTGTATTAAAAGTTAGTCTAGAGTAATTACTACGGAAAGAAACATTTACATAAGTACACTAGTAATAAACATGAAAAGCGAACACTAAGCTTGGTAACAAATCAAAAATGGTCTTGCTACTGAACGAATTTACCCACAGGTTCACTGAATTGCCGTTCTGAAATTTTCTATCCCTAAGGTTTAATCAAACTAACATGAAATCCTAAATAGACTATATGGCATTTTTTTTTGGGTTTATAATACTCTTGACAATTAGACACATAAGTGCTAAACGATTGATTTGAAGCAGGCGTGCGTGTATTATTGACTGTCGCATCATTCTCATAATAGTCTTTACAAAAAATATGTACAGCTTACGGTTTCTACACATTGCGTAACTATATGTTCTTCATGTAATGTATTAATAAATAGGCCCCGACAATCACAGCGTACGCATCGGAGGTGACAGCATGACAAATAGTCAACGGTGACAGCATGACAATAAGAGACATTCGAGTGGTGCACGTTGTGACTACAAACACTATATTATATCACAATCTAAACGTCTCTAACAAATATAAAGTTACAACACTCGGAGTATCTTTCTACCTTGATCATTTCTAGAAGTCCAATTGCATATCAATATTTTTGTACTTTAAAAATCATGATGGTAATATATCAAAGGTAAGATGTTACGCTTTGCACATTATAGCCCATATGATCTTATATATTTATCCTGTGCTATTATCGATGTAGGTGCTATGTTGTCATGCACAATTTAAACAACATGATCACACTTCGATAAAACGGATCTCAACTTGCGTAGAAAATTTACATTGAAGGGGAATATACGATTTCTTACACATAAAAAAGAGCACAGAGGAATATGATGTCTTCTCAGAAAACATTTGTGCATTATTGATATAAGTTTGAGCACAATTCTAGAAATTATATTCTACAAAAGTATATTCTATACAAGCTTCCACTGTCAGTCAAATATCGGAGAAGTATTTGTCGCTTGTGAAAGTTACCAACTCAAAATGACAACTTATTCAGAACAGAGCAATATCCTTTATGTACTCCACCTGGCTATTTCCAGAGTCTTCGTGAATTATTCATCATTCTTGATAGCGTTGGCTTATCTTCCTGGAATGAGGTATTTGGAGTATTTGAGTCATTTCAGCATTAGTGCGACAAATCCAAATACCTACTGACATACAGTTTATGAATTTATTTTTAGTGTCATTTAAAGTTTATCACCTCCTTCCATGTCTAGCTGATAGGTGTGGTGGAGTGGCAAGTGCGGTGCTTAAATGACATTGTTAGGTCTTAAAGTAATCATATTTTTAAAATCTATCAACAAGTAACAAATGAATTCAATATTTAAATGTATGAAACACAGTCAATAAAGAATGCAAAAATCTACGCCCGCAGAATGACACATAATTTAGCTTTACACTATAAAGTTTGCAACCTTCTTTTAGTTGTAACATCTGAGGTTCAATCAAAAATGTCCTTTGGCTTTTTATTACACATAGTATAAATATGATTTTAAATAGTGGTCTCGGATTTATATATTTAAATGAACCATCAGTATTTCTCGGATGTCATCGTTGCCAATAACGGGAATTGATATCTTCACCATGAAAAAGAATAAATAGCGTTTACTTTAATCAATGAAGGCGTTATTGCTTTTTTCGTCTTCACGTTGCGATAAAATTTAATATAAACCTGAACACATTAATGCAGTTACGAAACAGCCACGCAGGCTTTCAGGAAACCTAAATTGAAGATATCGATCATCAATAAACGATGCTTAAAAATTGATGGAATGTTATATAATGTGAATGTTTATATGGTTTATTGATTTTAGCAGTAATGTTTTGCTTGCCCTTATTTCATTTTTTTTCTACGTATGATACAGACAATCTCTCAATATACCCTTTTCCGCGGTGAGTTCCGACAATATCTTTACGCAATCGCGTGCATTTATATTCTTGACCGATTGCTTTCATTGCCTATGACGCAGATGTTAACGACGTTATGTATTGATGATTCAGGCGAAATATAAAATATCACTACCACCACAACAAGTAGTAAGCTCATTCTGTTGGAGGCAAAGTAAAAAGACACTTGGTTTATTCTTACTGGCAAATGATTTCATACCCATTTTATCAAAACCATAATTTTGTTGTCTTAAATGCCTTGCGATGCGCAAATCAATTATATTTGCCATTAATTGCGCCAAAGATAAGTAATGCTTACACAATATATAAGAAAAGCCGTTTGTAGTTCCTGCTTAGGGATAATACACTATGATAACTGAAGCTGAAGTCTACCATGAGCTAATTGCTGCATACCTCACGAACAGGATTTAGGAGTGCATAGTCAGACGAGTCAAATAAGAAATCAATTAATTCATCTCCTTCTTGGTCATTCCTAGCAACCTGACGAGGACCCACTTCACCGGAAACAGACTCAGTAGATGCACACTGAGTTGCATGTTGAAACTTATGGGGTTTTGCGTACAGGCTTTCGACGTCGAGATCCCGTTTGCTTTCTTCAGTGGGGAGGCGCGCGGGGTTGGACACCGCTCCTAAATTGACCCTCGCTTCTCCCGCTGTGGCTGGACACGATGGAGAGTCGTCTATATCTCCTGGTACTGGGATGTGTGACTGCTTACTTTTCTTGGTCGTGGCTTTCTTGTTAGGCTTTGCATAGAGGTCTTCACGATGAACATAAGGAATATGCATGTGACTATTAAAAGGATTCATATTGGTACTCTGCACTGCCTCTTCACGATAATTCAGTTCTTTCGCTGTATCAAACACAACTTGTTCTTCGTTGTTCTGGAATTCCTTGCCAGCAGAGTTCGATCTAAGCTCACAAAAAGTCCCGGTCTTTGAGGCACTAGGGAAGGAAGTATAGCTCGGTATATTTTTGTCTTCAATCGAGCAATAAACATCTTCCAAATTGCTGTGTTTAGTAGTACCATCCAATGTCTTATCTATCCGGCCGTCGACTACTGCCTCTGTCTTAAAAGTTTTTTTGTCGCTTGGTGTTTTCTCGCTCGCTCTATTAAGCTGTCTGCAACACCTGTGATTTGACTTACTCAATGCCGACAAAGAGCCAGTAGAAGTATGAACGATATTAAATTCACGTTTGTTATGTTGTGAATCATCTCCGGCTAGTGCACCTATCTGTCGTGTTTCCATCAAACTATGAGGCTGAGATGGCGGGTACGATGGCGAGGAGGTCGAGTCAGATGCATCATTCTGTGAGTCCAAGACGAGAAGAGCACCCATAGATACAGGGTTAGCACGCTGGGGGCTGTGAGTACACCCTCGATATTTCTTACAAAGGAAATAGATCAATCCACATGTGATGATATTTAGTGTAAGGCTACATGCACATACTGCTGTCACAATTATGAACGCCTGTCTACTGATCGGAGTTAGAGTAAGTGTTGCGTTGTCTTCAGCATCATCAGACAGGGGTTTAATGGCTAATCTTTCACTGGCAAGCGCTGGGGTTGTCATGACTGTGTTATTCAAATTAATAACAGTCTGATCCATATTCGTGGCAGTTTCTGTTGTTTCCGGTGGACTGGTCGTCAAACCCCTCTCTGAAATCTTAACGGTTACGGACATAAGTTTACAACTCCTACTCTCGAATTTGAACACGTACACTAGATTGTAAATGCCAGAATCACGTACATCGGTATTCACTATGCTCATATCGAACGTCATATTGAACAATGATGTCTTAATCCACTCACCAAACGTTGTAAAATGACACCGTTGGTTTTCTGGTTGATTTTGAGAACAAGATTCTAAACTGCAGTTCGCTAGCCACTGGCTGCACCTCACCCATCGTACCTCGCGATCGTTAAAGAAGGCAAGCTCCTTTGTATAGTGTAACGTCACATTCTCTCCAGCTAATACGCTGATTTCCTTTTCGTTTGGATCTCCATCACAAAAATCAAAAGCGTTCAAGGGTGACAATAAGCCTAAAAGGACAACGCTTACGAGCAGAGTAATCGAGAACATTGTGATCTGAGATCCTATTCAAGTCACTGAATTTCTGTAACTCAATACTAGTCTTCTTGTCGTAATTACTAATGCGTAGACAATTTGTATCACGTCGTAATTACTAATGCGTAGACAATTTAACGACGGTTTTTGACGAACCTTGTCAAAGTAAGAGCGGTCCATATCCAGTGAAGAAACAAGATGTACGCTAAAGCAATTCTAAACTAGGCTTCGCCAATCACGTCCTTTCTTTATCGCTTATTGGCTGACACTTGTCATGTGATATTGGTATCTGATAGTTTACAGCCATTTCCATCCTAGTGCTAAATATGTTACTCATTGCGGATAATTGGCTAGTGATAATCGTTTGTCTCGCAATGTACGGTCAACGGAATCGAAAAAGGTCACGACGCTTCGTGCGCCGCTGTAACACTTCGTCAGGTGTGATACAAAATTGTAGGAGTTTAAATACCATTTAAATAGTGCAGTGCATTATCTTCCTGATGACGATCAAACTATTTGTACGCAGAAAAGTTTCTCAAACAACAGGAGAGGGGGTTAGGATGGCATGCTAGGGGTTAGGTCAAATGCTGTATTCGAGGGCTTTTTTCTAATGACACATTTCTAGACATAGTAAGTGAAGGTTTGACGAAAATCGGTCAAGGGAAAAGAAAGATATTTGATTTAAAATTTTGATTTTGTGACGTCCCGTCCGAGGTGCTGCCCCATATGTTGTGTACAATCCTTTTACCTGTGCATTTGATACATCATTAGAAATACGTTATTACACACATAAATGTACGAAAAAAAATCGTACAGAAAGACAAAAAAAATTGATGGAAATATTTTTTACACAAAATATCGGAGAGTATCTTGCACGTGACGTCACAAAATCAAAAACATTAAAATCAAGTAACTTTATTTTCTTTTGACCGATTTCGTCAAACCTTCATTAATAATTATGTTGCTTACATCGGTCTCCTTTTATTACAACCAAAATTATTTCTTGGTGTACTATCCCTTTAATTTTGAAAAGCTCATATCAAGAAATGAAATGACATGCTTTATGGTGTTAAACGAGTTATGAAAACAGTCGAGTGAGAGTTGCTTTGCTGAAATGTTAAATGAAGAGCTATGTATTTGGGGGCTCAGGTACAGTTCTTGACTATTAATATGATACACAAGTATAACAAAATTAAACTGAAAAGCTGATGTTGATAAAGATGTGAAGATGTGAAAAATGTACATATCAGCATCTGGTGTAACATCAATGTGCATCACAGTTAGTTTAATGAGCACACTACACTAGTTTTCACAAGCTAACCCATAGCATAATTCAAAACATGTACACAGAGAAGCAGCTTCCTCGTAACCTACCGAAATTTGAGGTGCATTCCTGTTATTCTTAATAATGTTTGCATTCTCTACAAAACACGTGTGATTTTTTTTAATGTATATCATAATTATGTGCTAATATTTCACTTTTTTCACTTCTCTCATTTGCCCACAACAGGTAGATAACTAGTTTATCTAGCTCGGAATATACTACAAGATATAGAGCAAATGGAATGAAAAGCTGCATGTATAATTAGGTACACATTTTAGTACAGATATGTTATGAAATATATTTTCCATTACTAACTTGAACGTTTGAAAAGGCTCAGGCGACATGCTTTAGGAGATTAACGATGTCACCTCTGATACGAGCCTTGATACGTGAAATCCTTCATTTAACGGTGCCATCTCCTTGGGATGTGTACCCCAAGAAACATAAAGACATTATACGATTCAATTACGACTAGCAAAGCGACCTTTTCATTAATGACTATGTAATTTAATTTTCTTAAAATAAAGTCCTCCTTTTGACGTCTATTACCAATGGAGAGCGGTGATACAAAGGACATTCCCACACATGGAGTACACCCACATCTTATATCTCGGGTTGCCATGGGAAATCACATGTTACTTTGGAATGGCGGAGGTGCTGGAAACTCGACAAAATCTGATGAATAACTTAGCGTGAGGCTTCGTCCTTTGGGAAATGGACAAGATGTGTTGGAGTAGACATGCTGTGGTCTGATGGGTTCCTCATAGTAGTCATCTAAACCAGCTGCCTCGTACTTTATCTCACAAGAAGAGGTCGAGATGGCACCACTGCCAGCTTGTTCCTTGAGCACCATCCGTCTATCTACATCATCATCGGTTCCAATCTTGCCAATGTCACAGTCATCATTACCGACCTCGTTCATTGCCTGATACACATGATGTAGCTGTTCATCAGATACTGATATGTTAGTCTCGTCATTCTCTTGTTGGATCGACGTGTTTGACGTTGGCAAATTACCAGTACCAACGATCTTACACTCGCGTTTTATCTGTCCACTTGCCTTCCGTGTTCCCATCGAACTATGAGCCTGAGATGTCGGGTACGATTGCGAGAAGGTTGAGTCATATGCATCATGATCCCGTTGTGAGTCCAAGACGAGAAGAGCACCCATAGATACGGGGTTAGCACGCTGGGGCTTGTGAGTGCACCCTCGATATTTCTGAAAAAGGAAGAAAATCAATCCACATGTAATGATATTTAATGCAAGGCTACATGCACATACTATTGTCACAATTATGAACGCCTGTCTACTGATCAGAGTTAAAGTAAGTATTGCGTTGTCTTCAGTATCATCAGATAGGGGTTTGGTGGTTAACTTACCCCTTGCGAAAGGCGCTAATGTGGACACGTTTGAGTGCGCTGTGTTACTCAAAGTGATAACAGTCTGATCCATATTCGTGACTGTTCCCGATGTTTCCGGTGGACTGGTCGTCAAACCCCTATCTGAAATTTTAACGGTTACAGACATAAGTTTACAACTATAACCACTGGCTTTGAATACGTACACCAGGTTGTAAATGCCAGAATCACCCACATCGGTATTCACGATCCTCATATCGAACGTCATTTTGACCCGCGGTGACGATGTAGTTAGCCCACAAACCGTTATAAAATGATGTCGTGGATTTGTCGGGTAGTTTTGGGAACAAAATTCTGCACTGCACTTCGCTAGCCATTTTCTGCACCTCACCCATCGGACCTCATAATCATTAGAGAAGAAAATTGTGTTTTTGAAGTGTAAAGTGACATTCTCTCCAGCTACCGCGTTGATTCGTTTGGATCACGATCACAGATATTAAAAGCGTTTAATGGTAACAATAAGCCGAAAACGCTTACAAGCAGAGTTATCGTGAACATTGTGACTGAGCTGCTATCCAAGACATGGAATATGTGTTTAATTAAATGCCAGTGTCGCGGTCATGATTAGAAATGCATAAATCAGTCTAATGAAAGTTCAGGTTTTGACGTACCTTGTAAAAGTAATCATGCTCATAGTCAGCAAAGAAATAAGATCTCTGCCAAAGTCATTCAACCAATCGAACGAAAAATGGTTTCGCCAATCACGTTCTTTTTCCATCGCTCATTGGCTGACACTTGTCATGTGATATCAGTATCTGATAATGTACAACCGTTGCCTTCCTGCTGACGATAAAGCTATCAGTACGCTGGCAAGTTTCTTAAACAACGGCAGAGGGGGTAAGGGTGGGATGCTGTAGGGGTTAGGTCAAATGCTGTATTTCAATACATTCCAAAGACATAGTAAGCCTAGCTCTCCCTATGTAAATTAGCATCAGTGAAATAATTTTCCTCTTCTTGTCGATCGAGTTTTGAAACCACCTACATTTATTGCATTGAAGCCTGTCTACACGATTATGGTTTTCGGTGCTGTGGTCCAGGTCTATGCTTGTTCAGCACAACAGTTCATGACAACTTATGTGCGTCCGGCGCATGCGTATTTTAAGGCTACATTATCTCTAATCAGGTACTCAGGTTCATGAATTCTTGTAGTATGCATGATTATGATAAGAAAATAACTTTGGAAAGCTGATGTATCCCTTTGTGCAAATATGTACATTATGGTAAAGCATCAATGTACATCGTAGTTAGTTTGTTGAGCACCCTGTTTTTCACAAACGTACCCAGAACATATTTCAAAACATGTACAAAGGCAAACCGCTTACTAGTAACCTACTAGTAACCTACAGATATTATGAAGTGCTTTAATGAGTTGCCTTTTATAAGCGCCATCCATCTATCTGCATCATCATTAGTTCCAATCATGCCAATGACACAGTCAGCATTACCGACCTTGTCCATTGCATGATATACATGCTCTAGCCGTTCATCAGATACTGATATGTTGGTCTCAATATGCTCTTTTAACGCTAATGTGTTCACTTGCTCAACTTCACCGGTATTCACAATGCTCACAATGAACGTCATTTCGAACCACAATTGCATTCCAGTCAGCCCACCAACCGTTATAAAACGATACCGTGAATTTTCCGGTCGATTTTGAGAATAAGATTCCAAACTTACTCGTTTTGGTTTCAGCGGCATCCTTGTTCTAGTCTAAGACTAGTCACTGCGTCATTCTCGTCTTTTCTCAGTCCGTACATGAGAAACAGGAGAAGAAATCGAGAATGATTAGTCTACTGCAGCCAGACCCCGGGGGGGGGGGGGGGGGGGGTTACGTCACGTGCGACGTACTCTCCAAAATTGTTTTTGAAAATGAACATTTTCTCATAAAAGATTACCTTTTTACCTTTTTATTTGATTCGTCATTAGAAATACACTTTAATACTCTTACCTGTATGCAAGCAAATCATGGCGTTGTCAAAAAAGAAAAAGAGCTATTCATGGAATTATATTATGACGGATTTCATCAAACATTTACTGTTTTGTTTCTTTTATGTTTCTGCTTTTATTGAAACCAACCTTTCCTCTGGGCGCACTATCCTTTAATGCTAAATAGATTACTCATTACGGATGAAATCGCTAGTGATAATAGTTTGTCTCGCAATATATGGTCAACAAGAAATATAAACAGATCACGACGTTACGTGCGCCGCTGCAACACCATGAACACTGTCAGATTTTGCGTGAGCAGGGTGGCCTTCTGCAGGCTACTGGCTTCTACCACTCCTTGATGGGTGACTCGGGGTATATTACATGAATTAACACAATTATTGTTGCCAACTAAACTCGGCACTTTTCATGTACACCCAACCAAAAAAGTCCCCCCAAGCATTTGTTCATGAGTCAAAAAGAATTTTACTGATTTCCATCATTCAGATGGGGAGGTAATGACACATAATGCCTTTTATTACTAAAATGCGCGCACCGGCATATCATTGTTAAGTGAGCGCTCGGGATTGTGACGGACTGCATTCCTTCTTTAAACTGGGCATATTATCACTATCCCGACAGGGACACTATTGTTTGAAAAAGGTAAGGGGTAGACATAGTAATGTTGGCAATAATTATGGACCGTGATCACATCGTCCTCCGGATTTCATTTCATTTCAACGATTGTCATTTCATACTCCTCTGCTGCTTTCTACCCAGGTACCCATTTATACACATTGGTGGAAAGCAGCAACGTGGATAATATATGTTGCTGAAGGACACAAGTGCCATGGTTGGGCTTTAAACTGGAACCTTGAGATGTCTCGTCACAGATCAAAACCATTATACATGTACCATGATACCTCTAATATATGCAACACGATATGAAATATGAAATTATGTGGAATTATATAGGTGCCAATGCAAATGACATCATATTCCTTTTTGCTAGTTGCTTTTTTTAAGTCTCAAGGGTGAAATTCTGATTAATTTGATTACTCAATTTTTCTTCAATCTGTATCGCTGTATTGTAAGTTGATAATGGAAAAGATAATCAGCTTTGGTGTGATTCACGTCAAAGCTTAGGGTTTCTTGTGGTAAACATTACGGGACCCGGAATCATGGTAAATCTATTTTTTACGTCACCAAGGGCCGGATCCCGTTTGATTTCTATGAGTTGATACTTCTGAGGGGATTCTTAATTCACCGGTCCCCTTGGAATGAAGATTAACGGTTTTTCATGACCATGATGGCGGTTGGAAACTCCTATTGGCCATTGTCCTGCCATCTCTCACGCGAAATTGATAAACTATGCTAATGCAACTCTTCATTGTTAACGGAGCGGGACTACTGTAATAGCTCTAGTTTCTAAATGTTATTCATCTTAGGAAAGGACATTATGTTTGTGTTTGATTAGCTCCTATTCACATAATTGCTGTCTCTCTCCCTCTTCGGAGTCTTTTATTGTTCGATCATGTTTCGGTTTCATGCACTCTTGAACATGAGATATCCTCCTACTTACCATCACATCTCTCACTCACTTAACCCTCTCTACCCACTCTCTCACGTGATTTCTGTATAATCACTTTCCATTTCACCTCCATGACCACATCATTACTGCTTTCAGACCAGTGTCATGGTTGAGCATAGGTTAATCTCTGGTGATAATTATATGAACTAACGCAAGCACATGGAAATTTGAGAAACTTGGTTGGTAGTCTTAGTTGCAGACTTTAAAGACATAACCTGAATTTTGTGAAGGAAAAATATGTGAACTTGATGGATAGTTTAATTTTGGATCTTTATATCATGATTTGTCATTTCTCATTTCAAATATGTACGCCTATCATGCTTTTTAAACATGCGGATTTATTGTGTTTATTTCTTTCATCCATCTCATATCAGGCTATTTGGTCTACAAAGGGAGTTATGTATGGGCTAGGGTTAAGGTAAGGGGTCTGTATTAGGTTTTAAAATCATGTCATAGGGTTTTGTGAAGTTTACTCAAAGGGATGGTTCACCCTGAAATTATTTTGGTTTCAATGAAAGGAGACAATTGAAAGAAACATATCAGTGAAGGTTTGACGAAAAACGGTCAAAGTAAAACAAAGTTATTTGATTTTAAAGTTTTGAGTTTGTGACGTGTGTGACGTCGCGTACGAGGTGCTCTCCCATATGTTGTGTACTAATTGTTTCCATAATTGCCTTTTTTATGTTCGTTGATGAAGGAATACATTCTTTTAATAGCTATCATGTGTGTAAAAACATGTGTCTAATGATATATGAAATGCACAGGTGAAATGGTAAATATCCATTTGATAATATGGACATTTTCCAAAAAAAAAATGTACACAATATATGGGAAGGCACCTCGCACCTCACGTTACAAAATCGAAACTTTAAAATCAAATAACTCTCTTTTCTTTGACCGATTTTTGTCAAACCTTCTCGTCGTTTTCTTTCATGGGTCTCCATGTATCAAAACCAAAATAATTTCAAGGAAAACTATTCCTTTAATCTTAAAGGGTAGTTATAGGATCTTCCTTGTGAGCGAAATGGGCGTAAACCCTCCCTCTATCATAAACCGAATGACATGGATGACAAGCCTTTTTTGTAAGTAATGGGCTTCCTACATGGCATAGGCAAAGGACAATAAGGAATATCAATGCGTTCAACAACTGCTGTTAACGCTCAAAATATAGTCCAATCTTAGGCCTATGCTTACCTGGAAATTGTTGATGACATGAAGGACGATACTGATATAAAACTGACAAGAATGGAAGAAGAAACAGGTACCAGGCTCCTTTTGAATACATCATCATTTAAAACTGGACTGGTGATGCAAATAAGTGTTGATTTGACAGCCTGTTCCTTCTTCCTTGTTTATGGATTGTTCATCTTTACTTCTCCACCTTCTCATCTTAGCTTTGTGTGATTGCACAACTTTCACCAAGGGACACCTGCTACACACTTTAACCGAAAGAATGACTAAGAAAACATCAAATGGCACGCCCACTTTCAAAAACAGCATGCACTCAAACATAGATTGATAGACCGTCATTCTGAAAATGAAAACCACTTATTAGAAAAACACGTTTCGTGTAAAGCATAGTTATTTCCGCCATTATCAAATCACTGTCATGAAAGAGAATCAGACATACATAATACACCTGTTTGTGTAATAGTTCATGGAAGTGAAATTCTGTATAGTAAGTTTCACTTCCATACTATGTATTGAGAATTTGTTTTTGGCATTGTCTAACTCTTGATTATCCCTACAATACACCTATCGATATTATGTATTATGGCCTTTTCCCCTTTCATTTTCACGCACTTTTCATGCAACACTATAAAAGCAAATCTTAGCATAGTCGTCGTGGTCATTTAGTTTATTTTGTTTTGATACAGCGTTGAAGGGAGTGGTACTAAAGTATATTCAGTGATGATGGTAACCATGGTTACAATATGTGTTATGTATCTAAAGGATGATGTACAACCATATCGTATAATCAGTTCAGTTTGACATCATCTGTGATGTATATAAACCCCTCAAAAAGTTCTGCAACTCAAGTTTGAGGGGTAATACATGTACATCGCTTATTGCTTCATTATCGTATGTGACTGGGGCGTTATTAATAAGCCTGATTTCTTTTCTTCACATTGGTGTGCTATTTGCTATGATCATGCACTCATTGAATGTGCAGTATTCCAGAATATGGGAAAATACACTGTTTTCTACAACAAAGGCTCCATTTTTTTTTAAAGATACAATGTGTGTCAAATTAACAATGAACGTTCACGCATCGCCGCATCAACATCACTCAAACTTATTTCATGTGCAAAATAAACGGAAAACATAGAATTTCGCAACCTTTAATTTTGTATATTGTTGCATATTCAGAAGGTCATCGCAAACCATGATTGCGTAAGCATTACAAACGACACATCATTGTAAAGATGAAATAGTCAAGCTGTCTTATAATACCACATTTATGTACAATAATGAAGCAACTAAAGATGAATGGCCCCTCAAACCTGAGATGCAGAACTTTTTTGAGGGGTTTATATTAAAAGTTCATATCACTAGTATTATTTTTGAGTAATTACTACGCAAAGAAACATTGATATAAGTACACTAGTGATAAACATGAATAGCGAACGCTAACCTTGCCAACAAATAAGGAACGGTCTTGCTATTGAAAGAATTTCCACAGTTTCCACTTAATTGCCGTTCTGAAATGTTCTCTCCCTTTATAGCTTCATTCAAACTAACATGAAATTAAATAATAAAAATGTTCAGACAAGTCCTATATAAACAATACTCATACTATTGGCGTTTACAAAAATATATAAAGCTTGCAGTTTCTACACAGTGCATAACTATGTCCTTCATTAAATGTATGAATGGATAGGCTCTGACAATCACAGTGTACGTATCGGAGGTGACAGCATGACATATAGTCGAAGGTGACAGCATGACAATTAGAGAATCAAGTACACGTTCTGACTACAAATACTATATTAAATTACAAACTAAAAGTCTCTAACAAGTATGAAGTTACAAGACTCAGAGTACGTATCTAGCTTGATCAATATTTTTTGTACTTTTAACAAAATTAGAGATATCCAAGTACAAGTTATAGCCTATATGATATGTATTTTGCTATTATCAATGTAGGTGCTATGTTGTCAAGGACTTGTCCCAATTTAAACAACGTGATCACACTGCGATAAAGTGGACCTAAGCTTGAATAGAAAATTTACATTGCAGGGGAATATATAATTTCTTACACATTCAAATAGAAGCACAGTAGAATATGATGCCTTCTCAGGAACAAGTTGTGCATATTTGATATAAGTTTGAGCAAAATTCTAGTAATGTTTACAATAAACGACCGTATACTCATATTCTTTACAAGCTTCCCTTACCAGTCAAATTTCGTAGAAATAGTTGTCAATTTTGATAGTTACCAACTCAAAAATGACAACTCGAAGTAAGCGGAAATTCATGGATGGCAAATTTGTTGGGTGCGAATAATCTTTTGAATGGTTATGACATGTTTAACTCTGGATCATACAATTTGTGTGTTTCATATAGGTTATTCAGAACAGAGCAAATATCCTTTAGGTACCACACCTGCCTATTTACAGAGTGTCAACCACACATAATCATCATGAATTATGTATTAATCATTCTTGGTAACTTTGGCTAATCTTCCCGAAATTAGATATCTTGGGCCATATTAATGAAAGCTTACTCGCCTAGTTGGTTACTACAATGCTTGCATTTCGATGCACTTAAGTAACTAACTAGGCTTAGTAAGGTTTCATGAATATGGCCCGGGGAATTTTTGAGTTATTTCACCATTAATGCGACAAAAACAAATACCTACTGACACACAGTGTATGAATCTACTGTTTTGTGTCATTTAAAGTTTATACCCTCCTTCCACGCCTAGCTGCTAGGTTTGGTGGAGTGGGGGCTGCCGTGTTTAAATGATATTGGCAGGTTTTGAATTGATTATCTTTTTAAAATCTATTAGCAAGTGACTGACGAATTAAGTATTTGCAAAAAACAAGATAAATGCAGAATTAACACTCTCTGCGCCCGCAAAAATACACATCATTCATTTGAGGTTTTTCATCTTTGCTCAATCAAACATTTCTTCTCCTTTTGTCTAACACACAGTATAAATATGACTCTATATAGCGGTATCGTCGCATTAGTATTTCTCGGATATCATCATGGCCAATAACGAGGATATACATGCTCACCATGAGAAAGAATAAATATCGTTTACTTTAATGAAGGCACTATTGCTTTTTGCTTTTACACATTTCGAAAAAAAAAAAGCAATATAAAACCTGAACACATTAATGCATTTACAAGGCAGCCACGCGGGCTTTCAGGAAACCTAAATTGAAAATATCGATCAACAATAAGCGATGCTTAAATATTGATGAAATGTTATTATAGTTTATATAATGATAGTGTTTGTCTATGCTTTATTAAATGATTTAACAGTAATGTTTTATTTGACCTTATTTCATTTTTTCCACATATGATACAGACAATCTCACAATATACACTTTTCCGGTAAGCTTCGACAAGGTCTTTACGAAATCGCGTGCATTGATATTTTTGAGCACTTGCTTTAATTTATCGCGACGCAGATCCTGACAATGATGTTATGTATTAATAATTCAGGTGAACTGTAAAATGACGCTACCATCACAATAAGCTGTAAGCTCATTCTGCTGGAAGTGAAGTAATAAGACAATTTGTTTATTCTTACTGGTAAATCATTTCACATTCCCATTTTATCAGTACCATAAAAATGTGGGTTTCAATGTCTTGCGATGTGCGACTCGATTACATTTTCCATTAAGTGCGCGAAAGATCAATAATCCTTGCACAATATACAATAAGCGACATGCTTTAGGAGCTTAACAACGTCATTTCTGATACGCCTTGATACGTGAATTCCTTCAATTAATGTTGCCATCTCCTTGGGATGTGTACACCAAGAAACATAAAGACATTATCGAAATCAATTACGACTAGCAAAGCGAGCTCTTCACTTATGCATCACGTAATTTGATGCATTCACGTAATTTGATGCATTTAAAATGAAATCCTCCTTTTGACATCTATCACCTATTAAGAGTGACGATACCAAGGACATTCTCACACACGTAGTACAACCACATCTCACATCTCGGGTTGCCATGGGAAATCACATGTTACTGGCGGAATGGCGGAGGGGCTGGAAACTCGACAAAATCTGATGAATTTCTTTGCGTGAGGCTTCTTCCCTTCGGAAATGGACGAGATGTGTTGGAGTAGACATGCTGTGGTCTGATGGGTTCCTCATAGTAGTCATCTAAACCAGCTGCCTCGTACTTTATCTCACAGGAAGAGGTCAAGACGAAAACACTGTCAGCTTGTTCCTTGAGCGCCATCCGTCTATCTGCATCATCATCGGTTCCAATCTTGCCAATGTCACAGTGAGCATTACCGACCTCATCCATTGCTTGATATACATGATGTAGCCGTTCATCAGATGCTGATATGTTAGTCTCTTCATTCTCTTGTTGGATCGACGTGTTTGACGTTGGCAAATTACCAGTACCAACGATCTTACACTCGCGTTTGATCTGTCCACTTGCCTTCCGTGTTTCCATCGAACGTTGAGCCTGAGATGGCGGGTACGATGGCGAGGAGGTTGAGTCCGATGCATCATGATTCCGCTGTGAGTCCAAGACGAGAAGAGCACCCATAGATACAGGGTTAGCACGCTGGGGGCTGTGAGAGCACCCTCGGTATTTCTTACAAATGAAATAGATCAATCCACATGTGATGATATGTAGTGCAAGGCTACATGCACATACTGCTGTCACTATTAGGAACGTCTGTCTACTGGTTGGAGTAATTGTTGCGTTGTCTTAAGTATCATCAGACAGGGGTGTGGTGGTTAATTTTACGCGGGCAGGCGCTGGGGTTGTCATGACTGTGCTATTCAAATTAATAACAGCCTGATCCATATTCGTGACAGTTTCTGTTGTTTCGGGTGGACTGGTCAAACCCATATCTAAAATCGTAACGGTTACAGACATAAGTTTACAACTGAAATGCGTAGATTTGAACACGAACACCAGATTGTAAATGCCAGAATCACCTACATCGGTATTCACGATGCTCACATCGAATGTCATATTGAACCACGATGTCCTAATCCACTCACCAAACGTTGTAAAATGATACCGTCGGTTTTCTGGTTGATTTTGAGAACAAGATTCTGCACTGCACTTCGCTAGCCATTGACTGCACCTCATCCATCGTACCTCGCGATCATCAGAGAAGTACAGTTCCTTTGTGACGTGTAAGTTGACGTTCTCTCCAGCTGCTACGCTGATTTCCTTTTCGTTTGGATCTCCATGACAAAAACTCAAAGCGTTTAAGGGTGACAATAAGCCTAAAAAGACAACGCTTACGAGTAGAAGAATCGAGAACATTATGATCTGAGATGTTATCCAAGTCACTGAATGTCTGTACTAGTCTCCCTGTCATAGTTACTAATGCGTAGACAATTTAACGGCAATTCGGCTTTTGACGAACCTTGTCAAAATAAGATCGGTCCATGGTCAGTGAAGAAACAAGATGTAAGCTAAAGCAATTCTAAACTAGGTTCCGCCAATCACGTCCTTTCTTCATCGCTTATTGGCTGACACTTGTCATGTGATATTGGTATCTGATAGTTTACAGCCATTACCTTCCTAATGCTAAATATGTTACTCATTGCGGATAATTGGCTAGTGATAATCGTTTGTTTCGCAATGTATGGTCAACGGAATCGAAAAAGGTCACGACGCTTCGTGCGCCGCTGCAAGACTTCGTCAGGTGTGATACAAAATTGTAGGGGTTTAAATACCCTTTGTTCAGTGCAGTGCACTACCTTCCTGTTGACGATCAAACTATTTGTACGATGACAAGTTTCTCAAACAACGGGAGAGGGGGTTAGGGTGACATGCTAGGGGTTAGGTAAAATGCTGTATTCGAGGGTTTTTTTTTTCTAATGACACATTTCTCGACAGAGTAAGCATTAGTGATGGTTTGACGAAAATCGGTCAAGGGAAAAAAAGTTTTTTTGATTTAAAATTTTGATTTTGTGACGTCCCGTGCGAGGTGCTGTTCCATATGTTGTGTACAATCCTTTTACATGTGCATTTGATACATCATTAGATATACGGTTTTTTACACATACATGTACGAAAAAAAAATCGTACAGAAAGACAAAAAAATTATGGAATTATTTTGTACACAAAATGTTGGAGAGTATCTCGCACGTCACAAAATCAAAAACATTAAAATCAAATAACTTTCTTTTCTTTTGACCGATTTTCATCAAACCTTCAGTAATAATTATGTTTCTTTCATGTGTCTCCTTTTATTGCAACCAAAATGATTTCATGGTGAACTATCCCTTTAATTTTGAATAGCTCATATCAAGAAATGAAAGGATATGATTTATGGTAATAAACGGGTTATGAAAACAGTGGAGTGAGAGTTGCTTTGCTGAAATGTTAAATGACGAGCTATGTATTGTGGGGCTCAGGTACAGTTCTTGACCATTAATATGATACATAAGTATAATAACAAAATTAAACTGAAAAGCTGATATTGATAAAGATGTGCATGGAGATGTAAAAAAAATGTACAATATATGATCTGGTAAAACATCAATGTGCATCACAGTTAGTTTAATGAACACACTGCACTGGTTTTCACAAACGTACCCAGAGAATAATTCAAAACATGTTCACAGAGAGCAGCTTACTAGTAACCTACCGACATTGGAAGTGCTTTCATTAGTTATTTCTAATCATGTTTGCATTCTCTAAAAAGCACGTGTATTTTTTTTAATGTATATCTAATGTGATATTATTTCATTGCAAGCACTTCTCTGATTTCACAGTAACAGGTAAACAACTAGACTATCTATGCTTTGCTATCTATGCTACATGATATAAACAGAACAAAGAAAGCAAGTCCCCTCTAAGCAAAATAGCATAACTTTTTATCGAAGAGGTTTTCGGCAAAGAAAATGGCAGGATTCTTTCTTAACTTATTGACTAATTTCGGTGCGAAAAGCAGAAAATATTAAGACATGCACTGAGGGAGGGAACGAATTCCTCTCATGATAACAAGAGAGTAATTGACATGTAAGGCGCTATGTTAATTTCGAGGGTGGGGGGGGGGGGGGCTCCTCCTTGTCCCCTCATCTGATGAGTAAGCGACTACATGTGTATGTTATATTATCCTTGGTTACTGTACAGTTTGGATAAATTTGAGAAAACACTCCTTTTTTTAACATTTGGACCGCGAGGCGCATTTCTGAGGTGGTGGGCGAGGGAGAAGGGGGAGGGTGGCTAATTCATGACAGATGGGATCCCCACTTGTAACAAAAATTTCCCATTGCCTTAATCTGTCGAGTTTTGATGAAATCTAAAATTCATTTTTAGATATGTAACCCATTTTTACAACCTTATTAAGTCCTCTTTTCCGAGGTGACTTCTTTCAACTTGGTTAAAAGACAGTCATGTACCTTCGAAAAAAGTAACATAATAAGTGGAATTTGCCCCCTGGGGGCATTTGGGGGTCCCCCCCCCCTTGCCACTTGCGTACCATCATTTTAGTAAATTATGTACTTATTATTATTTGTTTATTATGTATTCTTCTGAAAAGTCAAATTTACGAGGAACTGGGGGCTTTTTTTTTGGGGGGGGGGGGGGGTGGGGGCTACCCACTGGCTTCTTGCCACTTGTGTTTTCCCCATTCTAACAGCTTATGGTAAGCAAATAATCAACGTCGGTGAAGGTGATGGGACGAACTATCACTTCCAAGGCGATCTGGATGTAGCTATCTTTCCGAAGCGTAAGCTGAGGAAAGATAGCGTATACATTCAGATCGCCGAGGAAGTGATAGTTCGTCTCGTTGCCTGAAACCAAAAGTTTATTATTCCTTGCCATTTTGTGTCCCCCCATTCTAACAACTTAAGATCCCTAATACCTAAGGATGGTTCCAGTTATTTATTCTTGAGAAAAAGTATTAGAAAAATAAAAAAAAAAGTTTCCCCCTGGGGCGTTTGGGGTTCACGGTGAACTATCCCTTTAATGCCAAATAGGTTACTCATTGCGAATATAATCGTTAGTGATAATTGTTTGTCTCGCAATGTATGGTCAACAAGGAATCTAAAAGATCACGATGTTTCGTGCGGCGCCGCTGCAATACTTCGTCAGGTGTGTACTCACTACAATTTTGCGTGAGTAGGGTGGCCTTCTACAGGCTACTGGCTTCTACCACTCCTCCATGGCTGACTCGGGGGATATTACATGAATTAACACAATTATTGCCAACTAAACTCGGCACCTCTCATGTACACCCAACCAATAAAGTTCCCACAAGTTTTTTTTTGTTCATAAGTCATAAAGAATTTTACTTATTTTCATCATTCAAATGGGGAGTTAATATCACACAATGCCTTTACTAATAAGCGAGCCCCGGCATATTATTGTTAAGTGAGCGCTCGGGATTGTGAGGGACTGCTTTCCTTCTTTAAAATTGGCATATTATCACGATCCCGACAGGGGCACTATTGTTTGAAAAAGGAAAGGGGTAGTCATGGTAGTATTGACAATGATTATGGACCGTGATCATGTCATCATCCCGATTTCATTTCATTTCAATGATTGTTATTTCATACTCCTTCAGCTGCTTTCTACCCAGGTACCCATTTATACACCTGGGTTTAAAGCAGCAACATGGATAATATATCTTGCTGAAGGACACAAGTGCCATGTTTGGGCTTTAAACTGGAACCTTGAGATGTCTCGTCACATATCACAGCCATTATACATGTGTACCATGATACCTCTTATATATGCAACACGATATGAAAGCTGACATGATGTGGGATTATATTGCTGACAATGCAATTTTGCATACATATTCCCTTTTCTAGTTGCTTCCTCAAGTCACCGATATATGATGTGGTGCGATTCATGTCAAAGCTAAGGGTTTGTTGTGGTAAACATTATGGGACCCGGAATCATAGTAAATCTGTTTTTGACGTCACCACCGATCCGGATCTTATTTGATTTCAATGATTTAATACTTTTGATAGGATTCCTTATCCACAGGTCCCCTTGAAATGAAGAATAATGGTTTCTCATGACCACCATGGCGTTTTGAAACGCCTATTGGCCAATTGTCCTGCAATCTCTCATGCAAAATTGATAGACTATGCTAATGCAACTCTTCAATGTAGACGGAGTGGGACCATTGTAATAGTTCTAGATTTCTAAATGATATTCATCTTAGGAAAGGACTTTAAATTTGTGCCTCATTATCTCCCATTCACATAATTGTTGTCTCTCTCCCTCTTCGAAGTCTTTAATTGTTTGATCATGTTTCGGTTTCATGCACTCTTGAACATAAAATATCCTCCCACTCACCATCACATTTCCCACTCTCTCTCAATCCTCTCTACCCCACACTCTACCGTCTCTATGTCTTCCTGTAGAGTATGTAAGTATGCCCCCCCCCCCCCCATCTCTACTTGACCTCTCCCTGACTATCTCTGTGTTTCTGTCCCCTCTATACTCTCTGTCACGTGCTTTCTGTATAATCACTTTCCATTTCACCTCCATGACCACATTACTGCTGCAGAGCAGTGCCATGGTACGGCATAGATTAGTCTCTGATGTTAATTATGGGGACTGTATGAACTATCGCAAGCACATTACTTGGTTGGTAGGCTTAGTTGCAGACTTTAAAGACATATCGAGTCGGACACTTGTCCTTTATATTTTCATGACGCGAGGAAACCTGAATTTGTAAAGGAAAAATATGTGAACATGATGGATAGTCTTATTTTTCATCTTGATATCATGATTTGTTCATTTCTCATTTCAAAGACATAAGCCTATCATGCTTTTTAACATGCGGATTTATTGTGTTTATTTCCTTCATCTATCTGATATCAGGCTATTTGGTCTAGAAAGGGAGATATTTATGGGCTAAGGTTAATGTAGGGGGTCTATATTTGGGTTAGGTTTTAAAATCATGTCATAGTTTCATAGGGTTTTGTGAAGGTTACTTAAAGGGATAGTCCACCCAGAAATATTTTTGTTCCAATAAAAGGACACACTTGAAAGAAACATACCAGTGAAGGTTTGATGAAAATCTGTCAAAGGACAACAAAGCTATTTGATTTTAAAGTCTTGATTTTGTGACGTCACGTGCGAGGTGCTCTCCCATATGCTGTGTACTATCTTTTTCCATAAATTGCCTTTTTATGTTTGTTGACGAAGGAATACATTCTTTTAATAGCTATATGTGTGTAAAAACATAGGTCTAATGATGTATCAAACCCATAGATGAAATGGTAAATATCCATTTGAGAATATAGACATGTTCCAAAAAAAATGTACACAACATATTTGAAAGCACCTTGCACGTCACGTTACAAAATCAAAACTTTGAAATCAAACGAGACATACTTGTGGACAAGTATACGGTGGTCTGTATGGCAAATTTTTACACGGACATTGGATGGTAAATGCTCGGTGACACCATGGACCTTCCATGGTGACATCACCTATTCATTAGAAATCAAAGGTAGCACATGAAAGACTTGCCTTAATGGTGAAATGTATGTGCTAACAACATGTAATTAATAGTCATTTAAGATAAAGGGGCGAGAAGAAAAAAAATAAGAAAGAAAATCTCAAAGAGAATGAATAAGTGAGGGATTGAACAGAAGAAGGTCGCAAAAATCACATTGCAAAAGGAATGAAAAACTGACCCTACCCACACCAGGATTCGAACCGGGGGCCTCGTGTTCTTAAAACAGCGCCTTACCCATTGAACAAGAATCATCCCATTCACTTAACACGTGAAGCAGAAAAAAGGGCTATAATGGTTTAGAATTCAATGTTCGAGCTGACATTTCGCCATGATCCCGACATCTGATGGAGACCACGTCCCAAAATCTAGTAGACTCAGGTACAACATACTAATTTCAGAGTAAAAGATTCAAACATATGCGAGATACAGCTGCTAAAAGATCACCATGTCAATTCATGATTTGAAATAAATGCCTCGGCCTCTCCCATTGACGTAACACGTAAATATGTGAGAATTTGACATAATGCATTTCATCAAAATTTACACCATGATGGCGTAATCAAAATGTGTATAGAGGCATTTTCTACCATGGAGCAATGTCCCAGCACAACATACTGAAATTTGAGAGAAAATTGATCGAAGATTACCGAGATACGCTCAAACGGGTAAAACAGTTCATGACGTCAAACATAAAAACTCATTTTTTTCAATTCAGATGACAATATGATGACGTCACGATGTACTTACCGATAAAAGGACACATGAAATGACATTTACATTTCATACTCTTTCCAAATATTAAAAAAATGGAGGTCATTCTGAAGAGCTATGGCCGATTGAAGTCATGTTTTTTGCAATATTTGGACACTAAAACGTATTGACGCACGCGCAGACTTTCGACTTCGACGCACACGTACGACCATGTTATTGCATGTAAATAATTCAAAAGGTTAGGATGTGATGTATATAGTGTCAGAAACATGAAGCTAGTAAAACCACAAAATTTTGACGTTGCATTCGCGTTACGCACGGAAAAACGCGCGCGCACGAGCGGAAATTTTTGAAATGCTGGAAATGGCCTGAAATATAATTATGTAAAACAATTTGTAGTCGATTTGGAGCATTTTTAGTTTTTGCCCGCGGGTCATTGCACTAACGTACGTGTAAGCGCGCGTTTTTATTAATTGAAATTAATCGTCCTATCATTAACTTTAAGCGTGTCAATTTTCATTTGGTCTAGATAATCAGTTCTAGAGATATATCAGTTAACAGGTTTTCATTATATTACTCGTAGATGACGTCACGGTTATGCCATGACCTTGGAAATATTAATTTGCCAAGTTCACATGTATACCTATACATAGTAAAAATATGATACGACATGACACATGCATTGCTCAGATATAGATGACACAAAAAAGTGGGGGTATGGAATAAAAAGAAGAAGAAAAAGAAGAAGAAGAAAGTAGATTCGGACGAAATTAGAAGTTGATCTGTCGGTGTACGACAGACCACCTAATAACTCTCTTTTCCTTTGACTGATTTTTGTCAAACCTTCACTGATATGTTTCTTTCATGTGTCTCCGTGTATTGAAACCAAAACAATTTCAAGGTGAACTATCCCTTTAATTTTAAAGGGAAGTTTCGGGTTTTTCCTTGTAGACGAAATGTACGTAGACTTAATGGCTATAAAACCTCCCTCTATCCACTGACTCTCTGTCATGTCTGTGTTTAATGAATTTCGGGTGAGAACTTGAACGCAAAAGATTGCTCCAGCATTGTTTTGCAGACGAACATCACGAACGTGACATAGAGGAGAGAGATATCACCATAGATAATGCGAAGTATATAACATACAACATGATAGAACGGATGACATGGATGACAAGCATTTGTGTAAGGCAATGGGCTTCGCACATGGCATAGATAAAGTACAATAATATCAATGCGCTAAACAACTGCTGTTAACGCTCTAAATATAGTCCAGTCTTAGGCCGCTGCTGACCTGGAAATTGTTGATAACACGAAGGACGAGACTTGTTTAAAGCTAACAAGAATGCATGAAGAAACGGGTACCAGGCTCCATTTTGTATAAATCATTATTCGAAACTGGACTGGTGATGCAAATAGGTGTTTAATTTTACAAACCTGTTTCCTCTTCCTTCTGGACTGATTGTTAATCTTTACTCTTCCACCTTCTGATTCTCCTTTTTCTCTCGTCTTAGTTTTGCGTGAAGGTAAAATTTCCACCCAGGGACACGCTTCCACATACTTTTACCGAAAGAAGAACTCAGATAACATCAAGTGACACGCCCACTTTCGGAAACAGCATGCACTCAAATATGGATTGACAGACCGTCATTCTGAAAATGAAAGCTTCCTATTAGAAAAACAAGTTTCGTGCAAAGAATATTTATTTCCGCCATTATCAAATCACTGTCAAGAAAGAGTATCAGACATACATAATACCACCTGTTTGCGGTATAGTTCATGGAAGTGAAATTCTGTGGAGTAATATTTACGTCCATATATCATTCAAACTCATTTCATGTGCAAAACAAAAGGAAAACGTAACATTTTGCAACATTTAATTGTTGACATTGCTGCATATTCAGAAGGTCTTCGCACTCAACGATTATGTAAGCATTACAAACGGTACATCATTGTAACGATAAATAGTGAAGCTGTATTATACTACATTTATGTACGATAATGAAGCAGCTAAAGATAAATGGGCCCTCAAACCTGAGGTGCAGAGGTTTTTTGACAGGTTTGTATTAAAAGTTCATATCAATGATATAATTCTAGAGTAATTACTACGGAAAGAAACATTTACATTAGTAATAAACATGAAGAGCGAACACTAAGCTTGGTAACAAATCAAAAACGGTCTTGCTACTGAACGAATTTAGCCACAGGTTCACTGAATTGCCGTTCTGAAATTTTCTATCCCTAAGGTTTAATCAAACTAACATGAAATCCTCAATAGACTATATGGCATTTTTTGGTTTATAATACTCTTGACAATTAGACACATAAGAGAGTGCTAAACGATTGATTTGAAGCAGGCGTGCGTATATTATTGACTGTCGCATCTTTCTCATAATGTTAGCCTTTACAAAAAATATGTACAGCTTGCGGTTTCTACACATTGCGTAACTATATATTCTTCATGTAATTTATTAATAAATAGGCCTCGACAATCAGACCGTACGCATCGGAGGTGACAGCATGACAAATGGTCAACGGTGAAAGCATGACAATAAGAGATATCCGAGTGGTGCACGTTGTGACTACAAACACTATATTATATCACAATCTAAAAGTCTCTAATAAATATAAAGTTACAAGACTCGGAGTATTTTTCTTGCTTGATCATTTCGAGAAGTCCAATTGTATATCAATATTTTTGTAATTTTAAAATTATGATAGTAATATATCAAATGTAAGATGTTACTCTTTGCACATTATAGCCCATATGATCTTAGATATTTATCTTGTGCTATTACCGATGTAGGTGCTATGTTTTTATGCGCTTGTCACAATTTAAACAACATGATCACACTTCGATAAACGGATCTCAACTTGCGTAGACAATTTACATTGAAGGGGAATATACGATTTCTTAAACATAAAAAAGGGCACATAGGAATATGATGTCTTCTCAGTAAACATTTGTGCATTATTCATATAAATTTGAGCACAATTCTGGAAATTATTTACATTACAATAAACGACCGTATGCGCATATTCTATAGAACCTTCCACTGTCAGTCAAATACCGGAGCAGTAGTTGTCACTTTTGAAAGTTACCAACTCAAAATGACAACCTATTCAGAACAGAGCAATATCCTTTATGTACCACACTTGCTTATTTCCAGAGTCTTCGTGAATTATTCATCATTCTTGCCAGCATTGGCTAATCTTCATGGAATGAGGTATTTGGAATATCTGAGTTATTTCAACATTAGTGCGACAAATCCAAATACCTACTGACATACAGTGTATTAATTTACTTCCTGTGTCATTTAAAGTTTATCTTCTCCTTCCACGTGTAGCTCATAGGTGTGGTGGAGTGGCAAGTGTAAGTGATAAATAAATTCAATATTTAAATGCATGTTGCATGAAACACAGTCAATGAAGATTTCACAAATCTACACCCGCAGAATGACACATAATTTAGCTTTACACTATAAAGTTTGCAACCTTCTTTTAGTTGTAACATCTGAGGGAGGCTGAATCAAAAATGTGCTTTTGCTTTTTATTACACATAGTATAAATATGACTTTAAATAGTTGTCTCGGATTTATGTATTTAAGTGACCCATTAGTATTTCTAGAATGTCATCGTTGTCAATAACGAGAATTTACATCTTCACCATGAAGGCGTTTTTGCTTTTTGCTTCTTCACATTGCGATAAAAAGCATTATAATACCTGAACGCATTAATGCATTTAAAAGGCAGAAACGCGGGATTTCAGGAAACCCAACTTAAAGATATCGATCAACAATAAACGATGCCTAAAAATTGATGAAATGTTATGGTAGTTTATATAATGATCCTGTATGTCTATGCTTTATTAGAATTAATTTAAGATTCATTTTTCGCTTGACTTTATTACATTTTTTCTATGTATGATAAAAACGATCTCACAATATACATTTTCCCCAGTGAGTCTCGACAATGTCTTTAGGAAATCACGTGCAACAACGATATTATGTATAAACGATTCAGGTGAACTACAAAATGACGTTACCATCACAACAAGTAGTAAGCTCATTCTACTGAAGGCAAAGTAAAAAGACACTTGGTTTATTCTTCCTGGCAAATAATTTCACATTACCATTTTAACAAAACCATAAGATTGTGGTTTTAAATGTCTTGTGATATGCGACACAATTATATTTGCCATTAAGTGTACCAAAGATCAATAATGCTTACACAATATATAATCAGCCTTAGTGTGGTCCGTGCTTAGTGATAATACAATATGAAAACTAAAGCTTAAGAATGCCGTGCAATTGAGCTAATAATTGCTGCATACCTCACGAACAGGATCTAGGAGTGCATAGTCAGACGAGTCAAATAAGAAGTCAATTGATTCATCGCCTTCTTGGTCATTCCTAGCACCCTGGCGAGGACCCATTTCACCGGGAACAGACTCAGTAGATGCACACTGAGTTGCATGTTGAACCTTATGGTGTATTGCGTACAGGCTTTCGATGTCGAGATTGTAATCCCGTTTGCTTTCTTCAGTGGGGAGGCGCGCGGGGTTGGACACCGCTCCTAAATTGACCCTCGCTTCTTCGGCTGTGGCTGGACTTGATGGAGAGTGGTCTTTATCTTCTGGTGCTGGGATGTGTGACTGCTTACTTTTCTTGGTCGTGGCTTTCTTGTTAGGCTTTGCATAGAGGTCTTCACGATGAACATCAGGAATATGCATGTGACTATTAAAAGGATTCATATTGGTACCCTGCACTGCCTCTTCACGATAATTCCGTTGTTTAGCTGCATGAAACACAACTTGTGCTTCGGTGTCCTGGAATTCCTCACAAGCAGAGTTCGATCTAGGCTCACACGAAGTCCCGGTCTTTGAGACACCAGGGATGGAAGTATCGCTCGAAATATTTTCGTCTTCAATCGAGCAATAAATATCTTCAAAATGGCTATTGTCAGTAATACCATCCAATCTCTGATCTATCCGGCTATCAAGTACTGCCTCCGTCTCCACACTTTCTTTGTCGCTTGATGTTTTCTCGCTCGCTCCATTAAGCTGTCTGCAACCGCTTTGGTTGGACTTTCTCAATGCCAACAAGGATCCAGTAGAAGTATGGACAATATTGCATCCATGTGTGCTATGCTGTGGATCATCTCCGGGTAGTGCACCTATCTGTCGTGTTCCCATCGAACCATGAGGCTGAGATGGGGGGTACGATGGTGAGGAGGTTGAGTCAGATGCATCATGATCCCGCTGTGAATCCAAGACGAGAAGGACACCCATAGATACAGGGTTAGCACGCTGGGATTTGTGAGTGCACCCTCGGTATTTCTTACAAAGGAAATAGATCAATCCACATGTAATGATATTTAGTGCGAGGCCACATGCACACACTGCTGTCACAATTATGAACGTCTGTCTACTGGTTGGAGTTAAAGTAATTGTTGCGTTGTTTTCAGTGTGAAAAGTGTGATCCATATTCGTGATTGTTTCCGATGTTTCCTGTAGACTGGTCGTCGAACCCCTCTCTAAAATCGTAACGGTTACAGACAAAAGTTTACAATTTGAAGGCCAGAATTTGAAGACGTATATCAAATTGTAAATGCCAGAATCCCCTACATCGGCATTCACGATGCTCATATCGAACGTCACATTGAACAACGATGTCCTAATCCACTCACCAAATGTTATGAAATGATATCGTTGGTTTTCTAGTTGATTTTCAGAACAAGATTCTAAACTGCAGTTTGCTAGCCATTGGGTGCACCTCACCCATTGTACCTCGCGATCGTTAAAGAAGGCAAGCTCCTTCGTATATTGTAACGTCACATTCTCTCCAGCTACTACGCTGATTTCCTTTTCGTTTGAATCTCCATAACAAAACTCAAAAGCGTTTAAGGGTGACATTAAGCCTAAAAACAGAACGCTTACGAGCAGAGTAATCGAGAACATTGTGATCTGAGATCCTATCCAAGTCACTGAATGTCTGTAAATCAATACGAGTCTCCCTGGCGACTTAACGGCAATTCGGCTTTTGACGAACCTTGTCAAAGTAAGATCGATTCATTGCCAGTAAAGAAACAAGATTTACGCCGAAGCAATTCCAAACAAGGCTTGGCCAATCACGTTCTTTGTTCATCGCTTATTGGCTGACACTTGTCATGTGATATTGGTACCTGATAATTTACAACAGTTACCATTTTATGTTGACGATAAGACTATTAGTACGCTGGCAAGTTTCTCAAACAACCGAAGAGGGGGTTAGTTGGGATGCTAGAGGTTAGGTCAAATGCTGTATTGGAGGGATTTTTCTAGTGTTACTTTGTAATGCATTCCAAAGACATAGTAAACCTAGTTCTCCTTATGTAAATTATCATTAATTTAGTTAGATGATTTGCTCTTCTTGCCGATCGAGTTTTGAAACCACCTACATTTATTGCATTATAGCCTGTCAGTGCTGTTTTCCAGGTCTGTGCTTGTTCAGGACAACAGCTCATGACTACTTAATTATCTGACACTTATTTATGATAAGAAAATAACTTTAACCGGCTGCGTCCGGCGTATGCGTATTATAGGGCTACATTATCTGTAATCAGGTACAGTTCATGACTACTTATAGGATGCATGATTATGATAGGAAAATATCTTTGGAAAGGTGATGTCCATATCCCTTTGTGCAAATATGTACAATATGGTAAAGCATCAATTTTCATCGCGGTAAGTTTGATGAGCACACTACACTTGTTTTTCACAAACACACCCAGAGAATATCTCAAAACATGTACAAAGGCAAACAGCTTATTTGTAAGCTGCTAGTAACCTACAGATATTATGAGATTCTTTAATGAGCTACTTTTCATAAGCGCCACCCATCTATCTGCATTATCATTGGTTCCAATCATGCCAATGTCACAGTCATCATTACCGACCTTGTCCATTGCCTGATATACATGATGTAGCCGTTCATCATATATTTATATGTTGGTCTCAACATGCTCTTTTAACGCTAATGTGTTCACTCTCTCAACTTCACCGGTATTCACGATGCTCACAATGAACGTCATTTCGAATCGCAATTGCATTCCAGTCAGCCCACCAACCGTTTTCTGGTTAATTTTGAGAACAAGATTCTGAACTCACTCGTTTCGGTTTCAGCGCCAGAATGCCATCATTGTAACATTATAAATCCTCCTACCTCTCCATCTCTCTCTCTCTCTCTCTCTGTCTCTCTCTCTCTCTCTCTCTCTCTCCACCTCTCCCTTTATCTATCTATGTATATATCCATCCCTATGGCTGTATTTGTCCCTTCCCCTGTCTATCTTTCTGTTTTTCTGTCTCTGCCCCCCCCCTCCCTAGTGTAGCAAAGGTTTGTTGTTACTGATGTATGATAACGGATTTTTGTCAAGCCTTTACTGTTTTGTTCATTTTATGTTTCTGCTTTTATTGAAACCAACTTATCTTCAGGGTGAACTATCCCTTTCATGCTAAATAGGTTACTCATTGCGGATAAAATCGCTAGCGATAATCGTTTGTCTCGCAATTTATGGTCAACAAGGAATCTAAAAAGATCACGACGTTTCGTGCGCCGCTGCAACATTTCGTCAGGTGTGTACTCACTACAATTTTGCGTGAGCAGGGTGGCCTTCTGCAGGCGGCTGGTTTCTGCCACTCCTCGATGGCTGACTCGGGGTATATTACATGAATTAACACAATTGTTGCCAAATTAACTCGGCAGTTCTCATGTACACCCAACCAAAAAAGGCCCCACAGGCTTTTTTTTTTCATAAGTCATCAAGAATTTTACTGATTTTCATCATTCAAATGGGAAAGTAATGACATACAATACCTTTACTAAAAGGTGAGCACCGACATACATGTTTCATGGTTAATTGAGCGCTCGGGATTGTGAGGGACTGCTTTCCTTCTCTAAACTGGGCATTAACAGATGAGCATATGAAATCTGACATGATGTAGAATCACGATAGATCTATATTTGAAGTCACCGCCGGTCCGAATCCCGTTTGACAATTTTTTATTTCAATGATTTAATACTTTTGCGGGGATTCCTAATTCACAGGACCCCTTGAAATGAAGAATAATGGTTTTTAATGACCATGCCGGTTCCAAACTCCTCTTGGCCATTGTCCTACCATCTCTCATGCGAAATTAATAGACTCTACTAATCCAACTCTTCACTCTTAACGGAGCGGGACTATTGTAATAGTTCTTCTAAATGCTATTCATAATAGGAAAGCACATAATATGTATGCTTCATAGCTCCCTTTCACATAAGTGTTGTCTCTCTTCTTCTTCGAAGTCTTTAATTGTTTGATCATGTTTCGGTTTCATACCATCTTGAACATAAAACATCCTCCCACGCACCATCACATTTCTCACTCTCTCTCTCAACTCTCTTTTCCCCACACTCTTTTGTCTCTCTATCTTTATATATGTCTGTCTCCACTCTCCACCCCCCCCCCCCCACCCCGTCCAACCCCTTCTCTAGTTAATCTCTCCCTGACTTTATCTCTGTTTTCTGCCCTCTCTATACTTTCTATCACGTGCTTACTGTATAATAATTTTCCATTTCCCTTCCATGACCACATACTGCTCCAGAGTAGTGCCATGGTTGGGCAAAGACATAAGCCTGCCATGCCTTTTTAACATGGGGATCTCTTCATTGTTGATTGATTATTCTCCACCTTCTTATATTAGCTTTGTGTGATGGTACAATTGTCACCAAGGGACACCTGTTACATACTTTAACCGGAAGAAAAACTAATAAAACATCAAGTGACACGCCCATTTTCGGAAAGAGCATGCACTCAAGCATAGATTACCAGACCGTTATTTTGAGAAAGAAAAGTACTTCTTAGAAAAACAAGTTCGTGCCATTATTTCCGCCATTATCAAATCACTGTCATGAAAGAGACTCAGCAAACGTAATAGCACCTGCTAGCGTTGTAGTTCATGGAATTGAAACTCTGAGTAGTAAATTTCACCTCTGCTCCATAGCATATATTGAAAATTTGCGTTTGACATTCTCTAACCCTTGATTATTGCTAGAATACAAATATTGATGTTATATTTTGGCCGTTTTTCCCTTTCTTTTCACGCACTTTAAATGCGACAGTATATAGACAAAAGAAGATATTAGCATAGTCGTCGTGGTAATTTTAGTTTATTTTGTTTAGATATTGCGTTAAACGAACTGGTATCAAAGTATATTCAGTGATGATGGTAATCATAATTAAAATATTTATGTACCTAAAAAATGTACAACCACATTGTATAATCACATCAGTTTGACATCATCTCTGATGTATATAAACCCCTCAAAAAGTTCTGCAACTCAGGTTTGACGGGTGCTACGTGTATATTACTTTTCGTTTCATTATCGTACGTGACTGGGGTATTATTAACAAGCTTGATTTTTCCTCTTTGCATTGGTGTACCATTTGCTATGATCGTGCAATCATGGAATGTGCAGTTTTCCAGAATATTGGGCAAAGGCACATATTAAATGCTGCGAAGTACACTGTTTCCAACAGCATATACTTCATTTCGTTTGAAAATACAATGTGTTTCAAATTAACAATGAACGTTCACGCATCGCCTTGAAACTTATTTCAAGTGCCAAAAACAAACGGAAAACCTAGAATTTTGCATCATTTTATTGCGTTAGCATTACAAACGACACATCATTCAGTTGTCTTATGATACCGCATTTATGTACGATAATGAAGTAACCCCTCAAACCTGAGATGCAGAACCTTTTTCGAGGGGTTTATACTAAAAGTTCATATCACTAATATCATTTTAGGGTTATTACTACACAGAGAAACGCTTACATAAGTACACTAGTAATAAACACTAATAACGAATACTAACCTTGCCAACAAATAACGAACTGTCTTGCTACTGAACGAAAGTACCCACAGATTCACTGAATTGTCGTTCTGAAACTTTCTATCCCTAAGGTTTCATCAAACTAACATGGAATTAAACAATTGTTCAGATAAAATAAAAATGAACTAAAGTGCCTGTTTTGGGTTTATAATACTCTTGACATTTTAGACGCATCGAAGAGTGTTAAATGGGTAATTTGTAGCATTTACACACATAGAAGAGTGTTAAATGGGTAATTTGTAGCAGGCGTGCGTAATATTATTGACTGTCGCATCTTTCTCATACTATTGGCCTTTACAAAAAAATATATACAGCTTGCGGTTTCTACATAGTGCGTAACTATATGTTCTTCATACAATGTATTAATAAATAGACCCCGACAATCTCAGCGTACGACGGGTGACAGCATGACAAATAGTCAACGGTGACAGCAGGACAATTAGAGATATTGGAGTGGTGCACGTTCTGACTACAAATACTATATCATATTAAAATCTAAAAGTCTCGAACAAATATAAAGTTACAAGACTCGGAGTATCTTGATCATTTAGAAATGTCCAACTGTATATCAATATTTTTGTACTTTTAAAATTATGATGGTAATATATCAAAGGTAAGATGTTAAGCTCTGCACGTTATAGCCTGTATGATTTATATTTATCTTGTGCTATTATCGATATAGGTGTTATGTTGTCATGGACTTGTCACAATTTAAACAACATGACCACACTTCGATAAAAACGGATCTCAACTTGCGTAGAAAATTTACATTGAAGGGGAATATACGATTTCTTACACATAAAAAAGGCACAGAGGAATATGATGTCTTCTCAGTAAACATTTGTGGATTATTGATATAAGTTTGAGCACAATTCTAGAAATTATTAACATTACAATAAACGACCGTATGCACATATTCTATACAAGCTTCCACTATCAGTCAAATATCGGAGCAGTAGTTGTCACTTTTGAAAGTTACCAACTCAAAATGACAACTTCTTCAGACAGAGCAATATCCTTTATGTACCACACCTGCCTATTTCCAAAGTCTCAACCACACGAGGGCTTCGTGAATTATTCATCATAAACATATATACATATTTGGAATATTTGAGTTATTTCACCATTAGTGCGACAAATCCAAATCCCTACTGACTTACAGTGTATGAATTTACTTTTTAATGTCATTTAAAGTTCATCACCTCCTTCTACGTCTAGCTGATAGGTGTGGTGGAGTGGCAAGGGCGGTGTTTAAATGGCATTGTCAGGTTTTAAAGTAATCAAATTTTTAACAAGTGACAAATAAATCCAATATTTCAATGAATGCTGTATGAAACACAATCAATAAAAAATGCACAAATCTACACCCGCAGAATGACACATAATTTAGCTTTACACTATAAAGTTTGTAACCTTCCTTTAGCTGTAACATCTGAGGGAGGTTCAATGAAACATGTGCTTTGGCTTTTTATTACACATAGTTTATATATGATTTTAAATAGTGGTGTCGGATTTATATATTTAAATGACCCATTAGTATTTCTCGGATGTCATCGTTGCCAATAACGGGAATTTACATCTTCACCTTGAGAAAAAATAAATAGCGTTTACTTTAATGAAGGCGTTATTGTTTTTTGCTTATTCACGTTGCGATAAAATTTAATATAACTTCTTACTGGCAAATGATTTCATTCCCATTTTATCAAAACCATAAGTTTGTTGTCTTAAATGCCTTGCGATGCGCAAGTCAATTATATTTGCCATTAATTGCGCCAAGGATAAGTAATGCTTACACAATATATAAGAAAAGCCGTTTGTAGTTCCTGCCTAGGGATAATACACTATGATAACTGAAGCTGAAGTCTACCATGAGCTAATTGCTGCATACCTCACGAACAGGATTTAGGAGTGCATAGTCAGACGAGTCAAATAAGAAGTCAATTGATTCATCGCCTTCTTGGTCATTCCTAGCAACCTGACGAGGACCCACTGCACCGGGAACAGACTTAGTAGATGCACACTGAGTTGCACGTTGAACCTTATGGGGTTTTGCGTACAGGCTTTCGACGTCGAGATCCCGTTTGCTTTCTTCAGTGGGGAGGCGCGCGGGGTTGGACACCGCTCCTAGATTGACCCTCGCTTCTTCGGCTGTGGCTGGATACGATGGAGAGTCGTCTTTGTCTCCTGGTACTGGGATGTGTGACTGCTTACTTTTCTTGGTCGTGGCTTTCTTGTTAGGCTTTGCATAGAGGTCTTCACGATGAACATCAGGACAATGCATGTAGCTATTAAAAGGGTTCATATTGGTACTCTGCACTGCTTCTTTACGATGTTTCCGTTGTTTAGCTGCATGAAACACTACTTTTTCTTTGGTGTTCTAGAATTCCTTGCCAGCAGAGTTCGATCTAAGCTCACAAGAAGTCCCGGTCTTTGAGGCACCAGGGATGGAAGCATAGCTCGAAATCTCTTCGTCTTCAATCGAGCAATAAACATCTTCCAAATTGCTGTTTTTAGTAGTACCATCCAATGACTTATCTATCCGGCCATCGACTACTGCCTCTGTCTTAACTGTTTCTTTGTCACTTGGTGTTTTCTCACTCGCTCTATTAAGCTGTCTGCAACACCTTTGATTTGACTTACCCAATGCCGACAAGGAACCAGTAGAAGTATGAACGATATTACATTCATGTTTTTTATGTTGTTAATCATCTCCGCCTAGTGCACCTATCTGTCGTGTTTCCATCAAACTATGAGGCTGAGATGGCGGGTACGATGGCGAGGAGGTTGAGTCAGATGCATCATGATCCCGCTGTGAATCCAAGACGAGAAGAGCACCCATAGATACAGGGTTAGCACGCTGGGGTTTGTGAGTGCACCCTCGGTATTTCTTACAAAAGAAATTGAACAGTCCACATGTGATGATATGTAGTGTAAGGCTACATGCACATACTGCTATCACAATTATGAACGCCTGTCTACTGATCGAAGTTGAAGTAAGTGTTGCGTTGTCTTCAGTATCATCAGACAGGGGTTTGGTGGTTAATTTTCCTCGGGCAAGCGCTGGGGTTGTCATGACTGTGTTATTCAAATTAAAAAGAGTCTGATCCATATTCTTGACAGTTTGCGATGTTTCCGGTGGACTAGTCGTCAAACCCATATCTAAAATCGTAACGGTCACAGACATAAGTTTACAACTCGAACTGGGTTTGAACACGTACACCAGATTGTAAATGCCAGAATCAACCACATCGGTATTAACGATGCTCATATCGAACGTCATATTGAACAACGATGTCCTAATACACTCACCAAACGTTGTAAAATGGTACCGTCGGTTTTCTGGTTGATTTTGAGAACAAGATTCTAAACTGCAGTTTGCTAGCCATTGGCTGCACCTCACCCATCGTAACTCGCGATCGTCAAAGAAGGGAAGCTCCTTTGTATACTGTAACGTCACATTCTCTCCAGCTACTACGCTGATTTCCTTTTCGTTTGGATCTCCATAACAAAAATCAAAAGCGTTTAAGGGTGACAACAAGGCTAAAAGGACAACGCTTACGAGCAGAGTAATCGAGAACATTGTGATCAAAGATGTTATCCAAGTCACTGAACGTCTGTAAGTCAATACTTGTCTCCCTGTCGTAATTACTAATGCGTAGACCATTAAACGGCAATTCGGCTTTTGACGAACCTTGTCAAAGTAAGATTGGCCCATGGTCAGTGAAGAAACAAGATGTACGCCAAATCAATTCTAGAAAGGGGCTTCGCCAATCACGTTCTTTGTTCATCGCTCATTGGCTGACACTTGTCATGTGATATGGGATCTGATAATGTACAACCGTTATTTCCTGTTGACGATAAAACTATCAGTACGCTGGCAAGTTTCTCAAACAACGGGAGGGGGGGGGTTAGGGTAGGATGCTTTTTTCCGTGAATCGGCATATAAATACAATATAGTGTATGGATTTGTCAACGTTGGTCGCGCAAATGAGTTCAAACACAAAATCCTACTATAGGTACCAAAGCACACGGTAGTCGCCGCTCATTATGCAAACTTTTACTATTTACTGCTATATATACTAATGAAATGATATTGGCCGGTATGTATTCAGATGAAGTATTTTGCTAGGATGGTTGAATGTTGTTCATGCCTGTAAATCATCAGGTAAAAAGATTTTCGAGTTGAGGTGTATAATATACAAATAAAAACCGCTCCGACGGACATGCTTTAAACTATAGGCACTAGGTGATTCCAAAACGTTTCTATCGTCATGAGGCCACATGCTGAGGGATAGCAGCATTATTTTGAGATCACCGCGAGTTCAAGTTCTCCATTTATTCACCTTGTAATGCATTGTTTTTAAGATTTAATTTTATTTAATATACAAATGTAAGGACATGATCTTTCATATAGCACCAGTTATTGCAACACTAGAGTGAGACTTGCTATGCTGAAATGTACAACAAATAGTGTATTTTGAGGACTTTGTTATTGATTTCGATGATAGTGCCATTTTACTAATTTTGAGGAAGTCTCCTTTCCAATCAAGACGGGGCGTTGTTCGAGCCGCTTCATATGCTTTTAACGTGATGTTCGAATAAGATGGTATGAACGCATGATTATATTAATACTATATTAAGGAAAACTGCTGTTGGAATTTTCTGATCCAAACTGAAACTATAAGGTATAGTCTACGACTTATCAATGTATCATTCTCGTCTTTTCTCCGTCCTTGCAGGAGAAGCAGGAGAAGGAATCAAGAATGATTAGTCTACTGCAGCCAGATCCCTTTGTTGAATAATTCGTTTTTTTAGACGTCACGTGGGAGGTGCTCTACAAAATGCTGTGTACAATTGTTTTTGAATATGTGCATTTTCGCAAAAAGATATGCATCTGTTTACCTTTTCATTTGATTCATCATTGGAAATACGTTTTAACACGCATACATGTATGAAAACAAATCACGGTGTTGTCAAAAACATAACAGGGAATGGAATTATACTGCACACAGCTTTATGACGGATTTTCGTCAAACCTTTAGTGTTTAGTTTCTTTTATGTTTCTGCTTAACTTGGCTTCAGTGTAAAGTATCCCTTTAATGCTAGATAGGTTATTTATTGCGGATATAATCGCTTGTGATAATCGTTTGGCTCGCAATGTATGTATCTCAATATATCTCTACAACTTAGCTCAATCAATGTTTCAACGTGAGCACAATGAATTACCAACAATCATAAATAGGTTATTTTCAATAAACAATACATATCACACATATCCCACCCGCCAGGCAACACTCTTCCATTTACCCCGCACACGGACTCATCTTGCAAACAGATCTTTCATATATACTGGACCAAAATACTGGAACTCTCTCAGCCCCAACATCAGACAGTCTCTCGTCCCAAACATATTCGAATCACAACTCAAAAAAGACATGTTAAAATCATATATTGAACAACAAGATTAACAGTAAAACTATATAATGACCGTAACTGTAAACAGATGTTACATACGTGGTGACGTCTCCGCATAGCGTTCATAATTTTCTTTTTTAATATCCAACAATCACAGGACTCACATTCACCTTCAAAACCACACTCCTCTCCTTATTCCCCCATTCCCCTCCCCTGCCCCTATCCCTCCCAAACTCCCTCCCCCTCTTCTCTCCCTACTCCTCTCTATCACTCTCTATCACTCTTGTTTAAGCGTTGCTCTTTATATATTTTGATTTGATTATTTTCTACATCTTCTATTACCACGACAACAATCACAGCGATTTTCTTTTCTCTTTTTTTTTTATAATTTGACACTTAATATCTTGTGGTTTAGCTGTAAATTTTAAGAGAAACAAAAGGTATATATCAATTTTTTTGTTGCTGTTTGTTTCTTCTCCATGTTTACCATTATGTTATGTTAAAGAAAAATGAATCTAATCATGTATCACGATAATTTCTTTTTGTTTTGTCCGTTTGTTTGTTGTGATTATAATAAATAAGTTTTTGCACATATTACATAATTTCTATATATTTTCATTGGGGGGTCCAATATGCACAACCCCTGCTTCTTTTTGGACCCCCTCCACAAAAAAATTATCTTTATAAATGAATTGTTTTCTATTGTTTCTTGTTTTGTTATAATTGTATTTGAACTTTATGCATGTATTTTGTTTTGTTGTTGTTTTTTGTGGAAAATAAAGTTGAATCTTGAATCTTGAATCTTGAGACGAGGAATCTAAAAAGATCACGACGTTTCGTGCGCCGCTGCAACACTTCGTCAAGTGTGATACTCATTACAATTTTGCATCAAACCTGACGAAGTGTTGCAGCGGCGCACGAAACGTCGTGATCGTTTTAGATTCATTTTTGACCATACATTGCGAGACAAACGATTATCTCTTTAATGTTTGCTATTGCAATCCTCAACAATGTGTCAGTATTTCACATAAGGACTTTTGAATCCAGCAACTGATAATCTGAAGAGTCAAAGAGTTTATCTAACTCGGAGTCTGCTTCATACCTTCTTCCGTTTTCTTGAGCTTTCAGAGTCTCCATCAGAAGAATCCCCTATTCTACTGTCGGACATCATGTTGTCATCGCACACGTGAGCTTTCCAGTAAGTACAGCGGGCCTTCGTTGGGAGGCTTCGTCAACTTATCATACTCATCGGTCAGCGTTGCCAATGCGATTGATGGACCAGGGCTACCAGACTATGCTGCATCGAGAGATGCATCCTTGCTCTTCGCGGCAACCGTGGTGCTTTGTTTTTGATACCCCTTAATCTTGCCAGTGTGTGTTTTTTTTTTCTGAATAGCTAATGTGATTCTGAAGAGGCAAACATCGCGGTAGCGTGCTTCTTGCGTGAGCAGGGTGGCCTTCCGCAAGCGGCTGGTTTCTACCACTCCTCGATGGCTGACTCGGGGTATATCACATGAATTAATACAATTGTTGCCAACTAAACTCGGCAGTTCTCATGTACACCCAACCAAAACAGGCCCCACAGGCTTCTTTTTATAAGTCATCAAGAATTTAACTGATTTTCATCATTCAAATGGGGAAGTAATGACATACAATGCCTTTACTAAAAGGCGAGCACCGACATACATGTTTAATGGTTAATTGAGCGCTTGGGATTGTGAGGGACTGCTTTCCTTCTTTAAACTGGGCATATTAAGATATGAGCATATGAAATCTGACATGATGTAGAATCACGACAGATCTATATGCCTTTACTAATACGCGAGCACCGGCGTATCTTAATTAAAGTGAGCGTTCGGGATTGTGAGGGACTACCTTCCTTCTTTCAAGTGGGCACATTATCACTATCCCGACAGGAGCACTATTGTTTTAAAAGGTAAGGGGTAGACATGGTAGTCTTGGCAATAATTATGGACCGTGATCATATCATCGTCCCGATTTCATTTCATTTCAACGATTGTCATTTCATATTCCTTCGGCTGCTTTCCACCCAGGTACCCATTTATACACCTGGGTTTAAAGCAGCAACGTGGATAATATATCTTGCTGAAGGACACAAGTGCCGTGGTTGGGCTTTAAACCGGAACACTGAGATGTCTCGTTACAGATCACAACCATACATGTACCATGACACCTCTTATATATGCAACACGATATGAAATCTGACATGATGTCGAATTATATAGGTGCCAATGCAAACAGCAAACACATTCCTTTTGATAGTTGCTTCCTTTAAGTCACAAGGGTGAAATTCTGATTGATTTAATTACTCAATTTTTCGTCAATCTGTATCGCTGTATTGTATGTTTATAATGGAACCGATAATCACCTTTAGTGCGATTCACGTCAAAGCTAGGGTTTGTTGCGGTAAAAATTACGGGACCCGGAATCATAGTAGATCTGTTTTTGACGGCACCACCGGTCCGGATCCCGTTTGATTTGAATGGTTTAATACTTTTGAGAGGATTTCTTAATTCTCAGGTCCCCTTGAAATGAAGATTAACGGTTTTTCATGACCATGATGGCGGTTGGAAACTCCTATTGGCCACTGTCCTGCCATCTCTCACGCGAAATTGATAGACTATGCTAATGCAACTCTTTATTGTTTGCGGAGCGGGACTATTGTAATATTTGTAGTTTCTAAATGCTATTCATCTTAGGAAAGGACATCATATTTATGCTTCATTATCTCCCTTTCACACAATTGTTGTCTCTCTCCCTCTTCGAAGTCTTTAAAGATTGTCAGTCCCTTTTGCGAGCTTAAAATTTGAAATCGTCTATCACGATCGTAAATTGAAGAAAGTGTGATTCAAGACCATTTCTAAGAATATAGCATGTTGAAGCTTTCTGTATACGTAACAAAATTCAGCCGTTAAATTGCAAACCGACTTTTTTCGTACCACGAAAAAAGTATTAGTCTTTGTTACAGCATCTATGTGGTTATTATGCGTGTGTGAAATCCTAATTTTATGAGTAACTACCAAACTTTGGAGATGATTCCTTCCATAGAACAATTTTTTTTCATAATGCGTTTTATAATTTAATAAATAGATTAATCAATAAAGCAGATATTTCAACACAAACTGCTAAGAGCCTGAGGTAAAGACTATTAATCAGACGTTGTTTCCGTGCATTATTTGAATTTTACACTACGTATCAGTTTCAAATTGTGAATATAGAGCTTGCTAACACTTCTCTATATGTTTTGCCAATGTTTCGATGTTTTTGTGGTGATCTGAAAAAGGGACTGGCTGTCTTTAATTGTTTGATCATGTTTCGGTTTCATACACTCTTAAACATAAGACATCCTACCACATATCATCACATCTCTCACATGGAAAGTGTTGATGACATGAAGGACGAGAATGACTTAAAACTGACAAGAATGGAAGAAGAAACAGGTACCTGACTTCTTTTTGTATAAATCATTATTCGAAACTGGACCGTTGATGCAAATAGGTGTAATTTGACAGCCTGTCCCTTCTTCCTTGTTGATTTGATTGTTCATCTTTACTTCTTCACCTTCTGATTCTCTTTTTTCTCTCATCTTAGCTTTGTGTGATGGCACAATTTTCACCAAGGAAACAGCATGCACTCGAGCATAAATTGATAGACCGTCATTCTAAAAATGAAAACCACTTAGTTATTTTCGTTTGGCATTCCTAACTCTTGATTATCCTTAAATAATCTATAACATGTATTTTGGCTATTTTCCCCTTTCATTCTACGCACTTTAAAGCAACAGTATAAAAACAAAAGAAAATCTTTAGTCGTCGTGGCCATTTAGTTTACTTTGTTTAGATTTCGTTGAACGAAGTGGTACCAAAGAATATTCAGTGATGATGGTAACCATGCTTACAATATGTGTTATATACCTAAAGGATGATGTGCAACCACATCGTGTAATCATATCGATTTGACATCATCAGTGATGTATATAAACCCCTCAATAAAGTTTGACGGGTAATACATATATATCACTTATCGCTTCGTTATCATACCTGACTGGGGTATTATCAACAAGCTTGATTTTTCCTCTTCACATTGGTGTACCATCTGCAATGATCATGCAATAATAGAATGTGCAGGATTCCAGAATATGGGGCAAAGACACAAATGAAATGTTGCAAAAAACACTGTTTTCAACAGCAAAGCCTCCATTTCTTTTGGATATACAATGTGTTTCAAATTAACAATGAACGTTCACGCATCACCGCATGAACATAATTCAAACTAATTTCATGTGTAAAACAAACGGAAAATATCACATTTTGCAACATTTCATATTTCCATGATTGCGTAAGCATTACAAACGATACATCATTAAAACGATAAACGATTATGATACCGAATTCATTTACGATAATGAAGCAACGTAATATAAATGACCCCTCACATCTAAGATGCAGAACTTTTTGAGTTTAAATTAAAAGTTCATAAAAGTTCATAAACACTAATATTATACTGAAGTAATTAGTACGCAAATAAACATTTGTATAAGTACACTAGTAATATACATTATAGCGAACACTAAACTTGCTATCACATAAGAAACGGCCTTACTACTGAACTAATTTCCCCAGTTTCCACCGAATCGCCGTTCTGAAATGATAACTGGGAAAGTAAGATTGAGTTGGATTTGACACAACCCAACATTTGATTTCTTAAGTTTGAATAGCTTATTTAAGAAATGTAAGGACATGATTCCTGGTGTTAAACAAGTTATGGAAACAGTGGAGTGAGAGTTGCTTTGCTGAAACGTTAAATGAAGAGCTATGTATTTTGGGATTCATACATGACTATTTATGTGATAAATAGATTTAATAAGAAAATTTATTCTACAAAAAATGTACTTTTTGAAAATGTATATCTAATGTGATTTTATTTCATTGCGAGCACTGGTCTGGTTTCCCAGTAACAGGTAGATAACTAGGCTATCTAGCTTGGCATATGCTACATGCATGATATATATAGAGCAAATGGAATGACCAGCTACATGTATAATTAGGTACGCATTATTTTGTGTACAGAGATGTCATGAAATATATTTCCCATGACTAACTTTTAGGTTTGAACATGCCCATTGATTGATACGTGAAATCCTTCCATTAATAGTGCCGTCTTCTTGGGATGAGTACACCAAGAAACATAACACTTTATACAAATCAATTACTACTAATAAAACAGGCTGTTCACTTATTAACCTTTTAAATTGATGTTCTTAAAATGAAAATGATCCTTTTGACGTCTATTAGCCATAGAGCGGGATGATACCAAGGGCACACAGAGTACCTAAACATCTCACATCTCGGGTTGCCATGGGGAAATCACATGTTACTTGGGAATGGCGGTGGGGTTGGAAACTCCATGAAATCTGATGAATTACTTTGCGTGAGGTGGCGTAACTTGGGAAATGGACGAAATGTGTTGGAGTAGACATGCTGTGGTCTGATGGGTTCCTCATAGTAGTCATCTAAACCAGCTGTCTCGTACTTTATCTCACAGGAAGAGGTCGAGATGGCACCACTATCAGCTTGTTCATTGAGCGCCATTCGTCTGTCGGCATCATCATCGGTTTCAATCATGCCAATGTCACAGTTATCATTACTGACCTCGTCCATTGCCTGATATACATGATGTAGCCGTTGATCAGATACTGATATGTTAGTCTCTTCATTCTCTTGCTGGGTCGACGTGTTTGACGTTGGCAAATTACCAGTACCAACGGTCTTACACTCGCGTTTGATCTGTCTACTTGCCTTCCGTGTTCCCATCGAACGATGAGGCTGAGATGGCGGGTACGATGGCGAGGAGGTTGAGTCAGATGCATCATGATCCCGCTGTGAATCCAAGACGAGAAGAGCGCCCATAGATATAGGGTTAGCACGCTGGGGTTTGTGAGTGTACCCTCGGTATTTCTTACAAAGGAAATAGATCAATCCACAGGTGATGATATTTACTGCAAGGCTACAGGCACATACTGAAGTCATCATTATGAACGCCTGTTTACTGATCGGAGTTAAAGTAAGTGTTGCGTTGTCTTCAGCATCATCAGGCAGGGGTTTGGTGGTTAATTTTCCACTGGCGAGCGCTGGGGTTGTCATGACTGTGTTATTCAAATTAATAACAGTCTGACCCATAGTCGTGGCAGTTTCTGTTGTTTCCGGTGGACTGGTCGTCAAACCCCTCTCTGAAATCGTAACGGTTACAGACATAAGTTTACAGCTAAAATGCGTGGATTTGACTACGTACACCAAATTGTAAATTCCAGAATCACTCACATCGGTATTCACGATGCTCACATCGAACGTCACATTGAGCCACGATGTCACAATCCTTTCACCAACCATTATGAAATGATACCGGGAGTTTTCCGGTTGATTTTGATAACAAGTTTCTGCACTGCACTTCGCTAGCCATTTGCTGCACGTTACCCATCTTAACTCGTAAGAATCAGACAAGTAAAGTTCCGATGTGAAGTATAAAGTAACGTTCTCTCCGGCTACCGCGTTGATATCCAATTCGTTTGGATCACCATCACAAAAATTAAAAGCGTTTAAGGGTGACAATAAGCCTAAAAGGACAACGCCCACGAGCAGAGGAATCGAGGACATTGTGATCTGAAATGTTATCCAAGTCAGTCAATACTAGTTTCCGTGTCGTAATTACCAATGCGTAGCCAATTTAACGACAATTCGGCTTTTGACGAACCTTGTCAAAGTAAGATCGGTCCATGATCAGTAAAGAAACAAGATGTACGCCAAAGCAATTCTAAACAAGGCTTCGCCAATCACGTTCTTTCTTCATCGCTTATTGGCTGACACTTGTCATGTGATATTGGTATCTGATAATTTAAAAGCGTTACCTTCCTGTTGAAGAACTATTAGTAGGCTGGCAAGTTTCTCAAACAACGGGAGAGGGTGTCCTAGTGTGATGCTATAGGGGTTAGGTCAAATGCTCCATTCGTGTTTTTTTTCTATTGTTCATTTTCAATACATTCCAAAGGATTTAGTAAGCCTTGTTCTCCCTTTGTAAATTAACATCAGTGAGATAATTGTGCTCTTCTTCTCGTTCGAGTTTTGAAACCATCTACATTTATTGCATTAAAGCTTGTTTACATGATTATGATTTTCGGCATGTTATTATCGATATCATATATCAATATATTCATCTTTCATCTTCCTCATCTATGACATCACAACATTACATATTAGATAATCATAATTATGCTTTAAGTAGCCTTCTCCCCTCCCTCTCATCTTAGATGTGCCAATTGGTCCAATAGCCACTTCGTCCACAATCATTACGTCTATTCCCATTTGGTCTAATAGCCAACTGAAGGAAAATGGTCTAATAGCCATTGATAGCCACTTGGTCTACTTTCATTTCGTCCATGTTCCATTTAGTCTAACAGCATTTGGTCTATTATCACTTGGTCTAAACGCATTTCGGCTAACAATCATTTGATCTCATCACCAATTGGTCCAATTGCCATTTTGGCTAATCACCATTTCGTGTACTAAGCGCACTGGTCTACTGCTGCAGAGCGTGCGGATTTTCTCTCCCTCGAGAACGTGCCGCGCGCGGAATCTCTCACACGACCGACGCACGACGGCGCGTCAATCTGTATCGCTGTATTGTATGTTTACAATGGAACCGGTATGTGATTTGGTGCGAATCATGTCAAGGTCAAGGGTTTGTTGTGGTAAACATTACGGGACCCGGAATCAGGGTAGATGTGTTTTTGATGCCATCACCACCAGCCCGGATCCCGTTTAATTTCTATTTCTATTCCCCTTGAAATGAAGATTAACGGTTTCTCATGACCATGGCGTTTGAAAACTGCTATTGGCCAATTGTCATCTCTTATGCGAAATTGATAGACTATGCTAATGCAACTCTCCAATGTAGACGAAGCGGGACCACTGTAATAGTTTTAGTTTTCTAAATGATATTCTTCTTAGGAAAGCACATTAAATTTGAGCCTCACTATCTCCCTTTCACATAATTGTTGTCTCTCTCCCTGTTCGGAGTCTTTATTTGTTCGATCATGTTTCGGTTTCATGCACTCTTGAACATAAAATATCCTCCCACTCACCATCACATTTCTAACTCTCTCTAAATCCTCTCTTCCCTACACTCTACCGTCTCTATGTCTGCTTGCAGAGTATGTAAGTCTGCCCCCCCCCCCCATCTCTACTTTACCTCTCCCTGACTATATCTCTGTGTTTCTGCCCCCACTATACTCTCTGTCACGTGCTTTCTGTATAATCACTTTTCATTTCACCTCCATGACCACATTACTGCTTTCAGAGCAGTGACGTGGTAAAGCATAGATTAGTCTCTGGTGATAATTATGGGGACTGTATGAACTAACGCAAGCACATGGACATTTTAGAGATTTCTCGTTTTAAAGACGTAAGCCTATCATGCTTTTTAACATGCGGATTTATTGTGTTTATTTCCTTCATCTATCTGAAATCAGGGTATTTGGTCTACAAAGGGAGATATATATGGGCTATAAACCCTCCCTCTATCCACTGGCTTTCTGTGTTTACTGAATATCGGGGTGAGAACTTGAACGCAAGAGATTGCTGTAGCATAATTTCCAGATGAACATCACGAACGTGACAGAGAGGAGAGAGATATCACCATACGTAACTCGAAGTATATAACATACAACATGATAGACCCGATGACATGGATGACAAGCAATCTTTGTAAGGGAATGGGCTTCATACTTGGCATAGACAAAGGACAATAAGGAATATCAATGCCCTAAACAACTGCTGTTAACGCTCCAAATAACACTGCTGACCTGGAAATTGTTGATAACACGAAGGACGAGACTTATTTAAAACTGACAAAAATAGAAGAAGAAACAGGTACCTGGCTCCATTTCTTATAAGTCATTATTCGAAACTGGACTGGTGATGCAAATAGGTGTTAATTTTACAGCCTGTTTCCTCTTCCGTCTGGACTGATTGTTAATCTTTACTCCTCCACCTTCTGATTCTCCTTTTTCTCTCGTCTTAGTTTTGTGTGAAGGTACAATTTCCTCCCAGGGACACGCTTCCACATACTCTTACTCAAACTCAAACAACATCAAGTGACACGCCCACTTTCGGAAACAGCATGCACTCAAAAATGAATTGACAGACCGTCATTCTGAAAATGAAAGCTACCTATGAGAAAAACAAGTTTCGTGCAAAGAATATTTATTTCCGCCATTATCAAATCACTGTCATGAAAGAGAATCAGACATACATAACACCACCTGTTTGCGGTATAGTTCATGGAAGTGAAATTCTGTGTAGTAAATTTCACCTCCATACATCATTCAAACTCATCTCATTTCATTTGCAAAACAAAAGGAAAACATAACATTTTGCAACATTTAATTGTTGACAATAATGTCAATTAATTTTAATTAATCAATTAAAATAATTTTTGGACAGGTATTAAAAGTTCATATCAATAATATAATTCTCGAGTAATTACTACGGAAATAAACATTTACATAAGTACACTAGTCATAAACATGAAGAGCGAACACTAAGCTTGGGAAAAAATTAGGAACGGTCTTGCTACTGAACGAATTTACCCACAGGTTCCTTGAATTGCCGTTCTGAAATTTTCTATCCCTAAGGTTTAATCAAACTAACATGAAATCCTAAATGGACTATAGTGCATTTTTTTTTTTTTTTTTTTTTTTGGGGGGGGGGGGGGTTATAATACTCTTGACATTTAGACACATAAGAGAGTGCTAAACGAGTGATTTGAAGCTGTTGTGCGTAATATTATTGACTATCGCATCTATCTCATACTATTGGCCTTAAGCAAAAATATATACAGCTTGCAGTTTCTACACAGTGCGTAACTATATGTTCTTCATGTAATGTATTAATAAATAGGCCCCGACAGTCACAGCGTACGCTTCGTAGGTGACAGCATGACAATTAGAGATATTCGAGTGGTGCACGTTGTGACTACAAATAATATATCATATCACAATCTAAAAGTCTGTAACAAATATCAAGTTACAAGACTCGGAGTATCTTTCTAGCTTGATCATTTCGAGAAGTCCAATTGTATATCAATATTTTTGTACTTTTAAAATCATGATGGTAATAAATCAAAGGTAAGATGTTAGACTTTGCACATTAGAGCCCATATGATCTTATATATTAATTTTGTGCCATTATCGATGTAGGTGCTATGTTGACATGGACTTGTCACAATTTAAACGACATGATCACACTTCGATAAAACGGATCTAAACTTGCGTAGAAAATTTACATTGAAGGGGAATTGATTTCTTACACATAAAAAAGAGCACAGAGAAATATGATGTCTTCTCAGTAAACATTTGTGCATTATTGATATAAATTTGAGCACAATTCTAGAAATAATTAACATTACAATAAACGACCGTATGCTCATATTCTATACAAGCTTCTACTACCAGTCAAATATCGTGGCAGTAGTGGTCACTTTTGAAAGTTACCAACTCAAAATGACAACTTATTCAGAACAAAGCAATATCCTTTATGTACCACACTTGTCTATTTCCAGAGTCTTCGTGAATTATTCATCATTCTTGATAGCATTGGCTAATCTTCCTGGAATAAGATATTTGGAATATTTGAGTTATTTCATCATTAGTGCGACAAATCCAAATACCTACTGACATACAGTGTATTAATTTACTTCTTGTGTCATTTAAAGTTTATCTTCTCCTTCCACGTATAGCTGATAGGTGTGGTGGAGTGGCAAGTGCAAGTGACAATTCAATATGTAAATGCTGTTGCATGAAACACAGTCAATGAAAATTTCACAAATCTACGCCCGCAGGGTGACACATAATTTAGCTTTACATTATAAAGTTTGCAACCTTCTTTTAGTTGTAACATCTGAGGGAGGCTCAACCAAAAATGTGTATTGGCTTTTTATTACACATAGTATAAATATGACTTTAAATAGTGGTCTCGAATTTATGTATTTAAGTGACCCATTAGTATTTCTCGAATGTCATCGTTGTCAATAACGAGAATTTACATCTTCACCATGAAGGCGTTTTTGCTTTTTGCTTCTTCACATTGCGATAAAAAGCATTGTAATACCTGAGCGCATTAATGCATTTACAAGGCAGAAACGCGGGCTTTCAGGAAACCTAACTTGAAGATATCGATCAACAATAAACGATGCCTAAAAATTGATGAAATGTTTTGGTAGTGTATATAATGATCCTGTATGTCTATGCTTTATTAAAATTAATCTAAGATTCATTTTTTGCTTGACTTACATTTTTTTTCGATGTATGATAAAAACGATCTCACAATATACATTTTCCCCAGTGAGTCTCGACAATGTCTTTAGTAAATCACGTGCACTGATATTCTAAAGCAATTGTTTTCATTGCTCATGACACAGATCATGACAGCGATATTATGTATAAACGATTCAGGTGAACTTCAAAATGACGTTACCATCACAACAAGTAGTAAGCTCATTTTGTTGGAGGCAAAGTAAAAAGACACTTGGTTTATTCTTACTGGCAAATGATTTCATTCCCATTTTATCAAAACCATAAATTTGTTGTCTTAAATGCCTTGCGATGCGCAAGTCAAGTATATTTGCCATTAATTGCGCCAAAGATCAGTAATGCTTACACAATATATAGGAAAAGCCGTTTGTAGTTCCTGCTTAGGGATAATACACTATGATAACTGAAGCTCAAGTCTACAATGAGCTAATTGCTGCATACCTCACGAACAGGATTTAGGAGTGCATAGTCAGACGAGTCAAATAAGAAGTCAATTGATTCATCGCTTTCTTGGTCATTCCTAGCACCCTGACGAGGACCCACTTCACCGGAAACAGACTCAGTAGATGCACACTGAGTTACATGTTGAACCTTATGGGGTTTTGCGTACAGGCTTTCGACGTCGAGATCCCGTTTGCTTTCTTCAGTGGGGAGGCGCGCGGGGTTGGACAACGCTCGTAAATTGACCCTCGCGTCTCCCGCTGTTGCTGGACACGATGGAGAGTCGTATTTATCTCCTGGTACTGGGATGTGTGACTGCTTACTTTTCTTGGTCGTGGCTTTCTTGTTAGGCTTTGCATAGAGGTCTTCACGATGAACATCAGGACTATGCATGTGACTGTTAAAATGATTTATATTGGTACTCTGCACTGCCTCTTCACGATAATTCCGTTGTTTAGCTACATGAAACACAACTTGTTCTTCGCTGTTCTGGATTTCTTTGCCAGCAGAGTTCGAACTAAGCTCACAAAAAGTCCCGGTCTTTGAGGCACCAGGGCAGGAAGCATAGCTCAAAATCTTTTCGTCTTCAATCGAGCAATAAACATCTTCCAAATTGCTGTGTTTAGTAGTACCATCCAATGTCTGATCTATACGGCCATCGAGTACTGTCCCTGTCTCAACAGTTTCTGTGTCGCTTCGTGTTTTATCGCTCGCTCTATTAAACTGTTTGCAACCGCTTTGATTGGACTTTCCCAATGCCGACAGGGAGCCAGTAGAAGTATGAATGATATTACATTCATGTTGGTTATGTTGTGGATCATCCCCGGGGAGTGCACCTATCTGCCGTGTTCCCATCGAGCTATGAGCCTGAGATGGTGGGCACGATGGTGAGGAGGTTGAGTCAGATGAATCATGATCCCGCTGTGAGTCCAAGACGAGAAGAGCACCCATAGATACAGGGTTAGCTCGCTTGGGTTTGTGAGTGCACCCTCGGTATTTCTTACAAAGGAAATAGATTAATCCACATGTGATGATATGTAGTGCAAGGCTACATGCACATACTGCTGTCACAATTATGAACGTCTGTCTACTGGTAGGAGTTAAAGTAAGTGTTGCGTTGTCTTCAGTATCGTCAGACAGGGGTTTGGTGGTTAATTTTCCGCGGGCAGGCGCTGGGGTTGTCATGACTGTGCTATTCAAATTAATAACAGCCTGATCCATATTCGTGGCAGTTTCTGTTGTTTCCGGTGGACTGGTCGTCAAACTCCTCTCTGAAATCGTAACGGTAACAGACATAAGTATACAACTCGTACGCGTGAATTTCATCACGTACACCAGATTATAAATGCCAGAATCACCTACATCGGTATTCACAATGCTCATATCGAACGTCATATTGAACAGCGATGTCCTAATCCACTCACCAAACGTTGTAAAATGATACCGTTGGTTTACTGGTTGATTTTGAGAACAAGATTCTAAACTGCAGTTCGCTAGCCATTGGCTACACCTCACCCATCGTACCTCGCGATCGTTAAAGAAGGCAAGCTCCTTTGTATAGTGCAATGTCACATTCTCTCCAGCTACTACGCTGATTTCCTTTTCGTTTGGATCTTCATCGCAAAAATTAAAAGCGTTTACGGGTGACAAAAAGCCTAAAAAGACAACGAGCAGAGTAATCGAGAACATTGTGATCTGAGATGTTATCCAAGTCACTGAATGTCTGTAAGTCTATACTAGTCTCCCTGTCGTAATTACTTATGCGTAGACAATTTACTGGCAATTCGGCTTTTGACGAACATTGTCAAACTAAGATCTGGTCAGTAAAGAAACAAGATATACGCCAAAGCGGTTCTAAACTAGGCTGAGCCAATCACGTTCTTTGTTCATCGCTTATTGGCTGACACTTGTCATGTGACATTGGTATATCCTTCCTAATGGTAAATGTGCTACTCATTGCGGATAATTCGCTAGTGATAATCGTTTGTCTCGCAATGTATGGTCAACGGAATCGAAAAAGATCACGACGCTTCGTGCGCCGCTGCAACACTTCGTCAGGTGCGATACAAAATAGGAGTTTAAATACCCTTTGGTCAGTGCAGTGCATTACCTTCTTGTTGACGATCAAACTATTTGTACCTGACAAGTTTCCCAAACAACGGGAGAAGGGGTTAGGATGGAATTCTAGGGGTTAGGTCAAATGCTGTATTCCAGGTTTTTTTTTTTTTAATGACACTTAGACATTCTAGACATAGTAAACATTAGTGATGGTTTGACGAAGATCGGTCGAGGGAAAAAAAGTTATTTAATTGAAAATTTTGATTTTGTGACGTCTCGTGCGAGGTTCTCTCCCATATGTTGTGTACAATCATTTTACTTGTGCATTTGATACATCATTAATAATACGTTTTTACACACATACATGTACGAAAAAAATCGCACAGAAAAACGAAAAAAATGATGGAATTATTTTGTACGCAAGATATGGCAGAGTATCTCGCACGTGACGTCACAACATCAAAGCATTAAAATCAAATAACTTCCTTTTCTTTTTACCGATTTTCGTCAAACCTTCACTTATATGTTCCTTTCATGTGTCTCCTTTTATTGCAACCACTATGATTTCATGGTGAACTATCCCTTTAATTTTGAAAAGCTCATATCAAGAAATGAAAGGACATGCATTATGGTGTTAAACGAGTTATGAAAAGAGTGTTGTGAGAGTTGCTTTGCTGAAATGGTAATTGTACAGCTATGTATTTTGGGGCTCAGGTACAGTTCTTGACTATTAATATGATACACAAGTATGTTGACAAAATTAAACTGAAAAGCTGATATTGATAAAGATGTGACGATGTGAAAAATGTACGTATCTGCATCTGGTGAAACATCAATATGCATCACAGTTAGTTTGATGAACACACTGCACTGGTTTTCACAAACGTACCTAGAGCATAATTCAAAACATGTACACAGAGAAGCAGCTTACTTGTAACCTGCCGAAATTTGAGGTGCTTTCCTTAGTTATTTTTAATAATTTTCGCATTCTCTACAAAACACGTGTGATTTTTTTTATGTGTATCATAATAATGTGCTAATATTTTCCCCTTTTCACTACTCTCATTTGCCCACAACAGGTAGACTACTAGTTTATCTAGTTCGGAATATGCTACATGATATAGAACAAATGGAATGACAAGCTACATGTATAATTAGGTACACATTTTCGTACAAAGATGTTATGAAATGTATTTTCCATGACTTAATTTCTACGTTTGAAAAGGCTCAGGCGACATGCTTTAGGAGCTTTAAAAGGTCACCTCTGATACGAGCCTTGATACGTGAAATACTTCATTAAACGGTGCCATCTCCTTAGGATATGTACACCAAGAAACATAAAGACATTATGCGATTCAATTACGACTAGCAAAGCGAGCTTTTCACTAATGCACCATGTAATTTAATTTTTTTAAAAATAAAATCCTCTTTTTGACGTCTATTACCAATAGAGAGCGGTGATACCAATGACATTCCCACACATGGAGGAACCCAAATCTTATATCTCGGGTTGCCATGGAAAATCACAAGTTACTTGGGATTGGCGGAGGGGCTGGAAACTCGACAAAATCTGATGAATTACTTTGCGTTTGGCTTCGTCCCTTGGGAAATGGACGAGATGTGTTGGAGTAGACATGGTATGGTCTGATGGGTTCCTCATAGTAGTCATCTAAACCAGCTGCCTCGTATTTTATCTCGCAGGAAGAGGTCGAGATGGCACCACTTCCAGCTTGTTCCTTGAGCGCCACCCGTCTATCTACATCATCATCGGTTCCAATCATGCCAATGTCACAGTCATCATTACCGACCTCGTCTATTGCCTGATATACATGATGTAGCCGTTCATCAGATACCTATGTGTTGGTGTCAATACGCTCTTGTTGGATCGACGTGTTTGACGTTGGCAAATTACCAGTACCAACGATCGAACAGTCGCGTTTGATCTGTTCGCTTGCCTCTCGTATTCCCATCGAACTATGAGCCTCAGATGGCGGATACGATGGTAAGGAGGTTGAGTCAGATGCATCATGATACCGCTGTGAGTCCGTGACAAGAAGAGCACCCATAGATACAGGGTTAGCACGTTGGGGTTTGTGAGTGCACCCTCGGTATTTCTTACAAAGGAAATAGATCAATCCACATGTGATAATATTTAGTGCAAGGCTACATGCACATACTGCTGTCACAATTATGAACGCCTGTCTACTGATCGGAGTTAAAGTAGTGTTGCGTTGTCTTCAGTATCATCAGACAAGGGTTTGGTGGTTAATTTTCCTCCGGCAAGCGCTGGGGTTGTCATAACTGTGTGTTTCAAATGAATAAGAGTCTGATCCATATTCGTGACAGTTTGTGTTGTTTCCGGTGGACTAGTCGTCAAACACATATCTGAAATCTTAACGGTCACTGACATAAGTTTACAACTCAAACGCATGGATTTTAACACGTACACCAGATTGTAACAGCCAGAATCACCTATATCGGTATTCACGATGCTCATATCTAATGTCATATTGAACAAAGATGTCCCAATCCACTCACCAAACGTTATAAAATGATACCGTTGGTTTTCTGGCTGATTTTGGGAACAAGATTCTGCACTTCCCTAGCCATTGGCTGCCCCTCACCCATCGTACCTCGCGATCATCAGTGAAGTAAATGTCCTTTGTGAAGTATAAAGTGATGTTCTATCCAGCTACTACGCTGATTTCCTTTTCGTTTGTATTTCCACCACAAAAATTAAAAGCGTTTAAGGGTGACACTAAGCCTAAAGAGACAACGCTTACAAACAAAGGAATGGAGAACATTTTGATCAGAGATGATATCCAAGTCACTGGATGTCTGTAAGTCAATACTAGTCCTCCTGTCGTAATTACTAATGCGTAGACAATTTAACGGCAGTTCGGCTTTTGACGAGATCGGTTCATTGCCAGTAAAGAAACAAGATGTACGCCAAAGCAATTCCAAACAAGGTTTCGCCAATCACGTTCTTTGTTCATCGCTTATTGGCTGACACTTGTCATGTGATATTGGTATCTGATAATTTACAGCCGTTACCTTCATGTTGACGAGAAGACTATTAGTACGCTGGCAAGTTTCTAAAACAACGGGAGAGGGGGTTAGTTGGGATGCTAGGGGTTAGGTCAAATGCTGTATTCGAGGGGTTCTTCTAGGGTTACTTTGTAATGCATTCCAAACACGTAGTAAACCTAGTTCTCCTTTTGTAAATTGACATTGATTTAGTTAGATGATTTGCTCTTCTTGTCGATCGAGTTTTGAAGCCACCTACATTTATATTGCATCATAGCCTGTCAGTGCTGTTTTCCATGTCTATGCTTGTTCAGAACAACAGTTCATGACTACTTATCTTACACTTATTTATGATAATAAAATAACTTTAACCGTCTGCGTCCGGCGCATGCGTATTATAGGGCTACATTATCTGTACTCAGGTACAGTTCATGACTTCTTATATGATGCATGATTATGATAGGAAAATCACTTTGGAAAGCTGATGTTCATATACCTTTGTGCAAATATGTACATTATGGTAAAGCATCAATGTACATCGCAGTAAGTTTGATGAGCACACGGCACTTGTTTTTTACAAACTTACAAAGAGAATATTTCAAAACAATTTTTGTTTAAGATTCTAGAGAGAATTATCTTTTCAAGACTGACAGACTCCTTGTTATAACATGATTTACTTGACTCGTTTCAGTCTGCCTACCGACCACTCACAGTGTCGAGACACTCCTCACAAATGTTTCTAGTTTTATCTCACAGAAAATGGACCGTGGATCAATCACAACAATAGTACTCCTAGAACTTTCGGCCGCATTCGGCACCGTAGACCACACTTTACTTATAAATACTCTGACTAGTTTAGGAGTTAAAGGCAAGGCTCTACAATGGTTGAAATCATATCTTTCCTTCCATTCACAGTCAGTCCTTTTGAATGGTGTTACCTCCTTAGCTCGAACAATGGTCTGCGGTGTCCCCCAAGGTTCTGTTGGAGGGCCCATTTTGTTCTCCATTTATTTGAAAGGGCTAAAAGATATTTTCCAACATCACTCATTATCATTTATATGCGTATGATATTGAGATTTTTGTTTCTTTTTCATCCATTGAAACTACTGCAACACAAGGTATTTGTAATTAGGAAAAGTGCATAATGGACATTGACACTTGGTTGAAGTTACACTCATTACTCTTGAACCAAAGTAAAGTCTCAATTCAACAAATAAGACATTGATTTTATTTTCGTCTCAGGCAACAACATTCTCTTGTCATGATTATGCCGCAACCTTGGTGTTGTTTTTTAATCCCATATGTCTATGTCCAATCAGATTACGCGCATTTGCAGATCGCTATCAGTTCGCTATCAATTGTGTTAACATCGCATTTATAAGAAAATATCGTACTCCCTTTGCAACAGAAACTAGTGCATTCACTCATTTCGCCGCGGCTCTATTTTGGTAATGGCCTCCTATTCAACTTACCTGACACTCAAATTGGGAAACTGCAGAAGTTACAAAATGCAACTGCACACATTGTAACTTTAACCGGCAGGCGCAGCCACATCACCCCTGTTTTGAAAAGCCTTCATTGGTTGCACCTGAAGGAACGCGATGACTTCAAAATAATTATTTCGGTCTTTCATATTGTCAATGGAACTTTACAGTCTATTTTTGGTTCACAGCTGCAAACCCCCAAGATCCTTAAGATCCTCCATATCTGGTCTTCATCAAGTTCCCGTTTCAAAGAATTTGTAGCGAGAATGGGTCTTTGCTCACGCAGGGCCAACCTTGTGGAATTCTCTTCCACAGTGTTTGAAAACCCTGACGTCAATGACCACCTTCAAGGGCAACCTAAAGACATACCTGTATAATGGTGCTATTTGACATACAACCATATATGTTTCAACTTGTAAAATTCATACCTGTACTGTATTTTTTTCCCTCTATTTCTCTCTTTAATTTGCTCTGAAGCGCCTTGAGCATCTAATGAAATGGAAATTGCGCTATATAAATTATATGTATTATCATAATTATTAAGGCAAACAGCTCATTAGTAACCTACTGGTAACCTACAAACATTATGAGGTGCTTTAGTGAGTTACTTTCCATAAGCGTCATCCGTCTACTTACATCATCATGGGTTCAAATCATGCCAATGTCACATTCATCATTACCAACCTTGTCCATTGCCTGATATACCTGATCTAGCCGTTCATCAGATACTGATATGTTGGTCTCAACGTGCTCTTTTAACTCTGTGTTCACTCAGGCAGCTTCATCGGTATTCACGATACTCACCTCATGCTCACAGTGAACGTCATTTCGAGCCACAATTGCATTCCAGTCAGCCCACCAACCGTTATAACAGTATAACGATAACGATACCGTTAATTTTCCTGTCGATTTTGAGAACAAGATTCTAAACTCTCTCGTTTCTGTTTCAGCGTCATAATGCCATCCATATAACATTATAAATCCTCCCAATCCTCCAATCTCACATTTCTCTCTCTCTCTCTCTCTCTCTCTCTCTCTCTCTCAAACACACACTCTCTGCCCCCCTCTCTCTCTATCTCTCTCTCGCTCTCTCTTCAACCCCCCCCCCCCCCCATATGTGCCCATATCCATCTCTGTGGCTGTATTTGTCCCTTCCTCTGTCTGTCTGTCTGTTTTTCTGTCTCTGCCCCCCATGTATCAACAATTTTTTTCATTATCGATATCATATATCGATACGGTCATCTTTCATCTCCCTCATCTATGACATCACAACACTACTTACTAGATAATGATAATTATGTTTTAAATAGCCTTCTCCCCTTTCTCTCATCTGAGATGCATGTAGCACTAGTTATGGCAATACTAGAGTGAAAGTTGCTATGCTGAAATGTAAAACAAATAGTGTATTTGAGGGACTTTCTCAATCACAGTGCCATTTTACTATTTTTGAAGTCTCCTTTCCAATCAAGACGGGGCGCTGTTCGAGCCGCTTCATATGCTTTTAAAGGTCCTATGCCATGTAAATGTATGTTGACTTAATTTGATGCAACTTGATATGTTTATAACAAAATCACTAACTGTTCGATGGAATTATGTGTCCTATATTTTAAGATCTATCTTCATTTCTTCTGATCACTGATGAGGCCCGCCTCCAGAATATCCTCCAAATTAAGATTCTTCTTGTGACACCGTCAAAGGTAGAAATTAGCAGGACAATATAGACAGAATTTATGCGCAGACTAAACATTGCAATGACTGATGGACCGGGGCTACCGGACCATGCTGCATCGAGAGATGCAGTATTGTTGTTCACGGCAACCGTGTTGCTTTGTTTTTGATGTCCTTTACTCTGTCGCAACGACTCGACACTGCACTGTGTATCACACGGTGATGCAGTCCTACTGGTATCCGTTGCCATGGGTACAGCTTCACTAGACACATCGGCTACATCATCTCGGGTGTAGTACATGTTCTTGATACTACCTGACTTAGCCAGCGTGTATTCTTTGTCTGAAATGCTCATGTGATTCTGAAGAGGCAAACATCGCGGTAGCATATGCTTATTGCTTGAGCAGGGTGGCCTTCTGCAGGCGGCTGGTTTCTACCACTCCTCGATGGCTGACTCGGGGTATATTACATGAATTAACACAATTGCTACAAACTAAACTAGGCACTTCTCATGTACACCGAACCAAAAAAGTCCCACAAGCATTTGTTCATAAGTCATAAAGAATTTTACTGATTTTCATCATTCAAATAGGGAGGTAATAACACACAATGCTTCTACTAAAAGACGCGCACCGGTATATCATTGTTAAGTCAGCGCTCTGATTGTGCGGGACTGCTTTCCTTCTTTAAACTGGGCATATTATCAATATCCCGACAGGGGCATTATTGTTTGAAAAAGGTAAGGGGTAGTCATGATAGTATTAACAATGAAAATGGACCGTGATCATATCATCGTCCCGATTTCATGTCAGTTCAACGACTGTCATTTCATATTCCTTCGGCTGCTTTCTACCGAGGTACCCATTTATACCCCTGGGTGGAAAGCAGCAACGTGGATACTATATCTTGCTGAAGGACACAAGTGCCATGGTTGGGCTTTAAACTTGGAACCTTGAAATGTCTCGTCATATATCATAACCATTATACATGTAGCATAATACCTCTAATATATGCAACGCGATATGAAATATGAAATTATGTGGAATTATATAGGTGCCAATGCAAATGACATACATATTCCTTTTGCTATATAGTTGCTTCCGTTAAGTCACAAGGGTGAAATTCTGATTTTCAAATTTTCGTCAATCTGTATCGCTGTATTGTATGTTGATAATGGAACCGATATGTGATCAGATTTGGTGCGATTCATGTCAAAGCTAAGGGTTTGTTGCGGTACCTTAACGGGACCCGGAATCATGGTAGATCTATTTTTGCATAACCACCGGTCCGGATCCCGTTTGATTTCTATGATTTAATACTTTTTCACAGGTCACCTTGAAATGAAGATTAACAGTTTGTCATGACCATGATGGTGGTTGGAAACTCCTATTGGTCATTGTCTTGCCATCTCTCATGCGAAATTGCTAGAATATGCTAATGCAACTCTTCAATGTAGAGGGAGCGGGACTATTATAATATTCGTAGTTTCTAAATGCTATTCATCATAGAAAAGGACATCATATTCATGCTTCATTACCTCCCATGCACATAATTGTTGTCTCTCCATCTCTGCGGAGTCTTTAATTGTTTGATCATGTTTCGGTTTCATGCACTCTTGAACATAAGATATCCCCCACTCACCATCACAATTCTCACTCTCTCTCAATCCTCTCTACCCAACACGCTATCGTCTCTCTGTCTGTCTTTATATTATGTATGTCTGTCTGCCCCCCCCCCCCTTCTAGTTAACCTCTCCCTGACTATAGCTCTGTTTTCTTCCCCTCTATAGTCTCTGTCACGTGCTTTCTGTATAACCACTTTCCATTTTCCCTCCAACACCACACCATTACTCCTTTCAGAGCAGTGCCATGGTTGAGATAAGTCCCTGGTGATAATTATGGGGACTATATGAACTAGCGCAAGCGCATGGATATTCTAGAGACTTGGTTGGTAGTCTTAGTTGCAGTCTTTAAATACACATCGAGTCGGACACTTGTCCTTTGTATTTTCATGACGCGAGGAAACCTGAACAGGTGAAGGAGAAATATGTGAACATGATGGATAGTCTTATTTTTGTTTATCTTAATATCATGATTTGTTAATTTCTCATTTTAAAAACATAAGCCTATCATGCTTTTTAACATGCGGATTTATTGTGTTTATTTCCTTCATCTATCTGATATCAGGCTATTTGGTCTACAAAGGGAGATATGTATGGGCTATAAACCCTCCCTCTATCCATTGGCTTTCTGTGTTTACTGAATGTCGGGGTGAGAACTTGCACGCAAGAGATTGCTGTAGCATTTATTTCCAGATGAACATCACGAACGTGACAGAGAGGAGAGAGATATCACCATACGTAACTCGAAGTATATAACATAAAACATGATAGACCCGATGACATGGATGACAAGCAATTTTTGTAAGGGAATGGGCTTCATGTATTACATAGACAAAGGACAATAAGGAATATCAAAGCGCTAAACAACTGCTGGTAACGCTCAAAATATAGTCCAGCCGATGCTGACCTGGAAATTGTTGATGACATGTAGGACGAGACTTAAAACTTACAAGAATGGAAGAAGAAACAGGTACTGGGCTTCTTTTTGTATAAATCATTATTCTAAACTGGACTGGTGATGCAAAGGAGTGTTAAGTTTACAGCCTGTTTCCTCTTCCTTGTTCAGCTTTACTTCTCCACCTTCTGATTCTCCCTTTTCTCTCATCTTAGCTTTGTGTGATGGTACAATCTTCACCAAGGGACACCTGTCCCATACTTTTACCGAAAGGAAAACTAAAAAAAAAAAAACATCAATTAACACGCCCATTTTCGGAAGCAGCATGCACTCAAACATAGATTGACATAACGTCATTTTGAGAATGAAGACTAATTATTACAAAAACAAGTTTCGTGTAAAGAATATGATTTTTCAACATTTCATTTTTGACATTGCTGCATATTCAGAAGGTCGTCGCAATCCATGATTGCATAAGCATTAAAAACGATACATCAATGTAACGACAAATAGTGAAGCTGTCTTATGATACCACATTTATGTACGATAATGAAGCAACGTAAGATAAATGACCCCTCAAACCTGAGATGCAGAAGTTTTTGATAGGTTGATATCAAAATTTCATATCACTTATATTTTGAAGTAATTACAACGCAAATAAACATTTACAGAATTGCACTAGTACTATACATAAATATGTAGTGAGCAGCTGAACTTGCTAACGAATAAGGAACGGTCTCGCTACTAAACGAATTTCCCCAGTTTCCACCGAATTCCCGTTCTAAAATAATAACTGGGGAAGTAAGATTGAAGTGGGTTTGACACAACCCAACAATTTGATTTATTAAGTTTGAATAGCTAATTTCGAGAAATGTAAGAACATGATTTCTGGTGTTCAACAAGTTATGGAAACAATGGAGGAAGAGTTGCTTTTCATGAAATTTTAATTAAGGAGCTATGTATTTTGGGGCTTAGGTACATGACTATTTATATGATAAGAAAATAAAATTTCAAAGCTGATATTCATGAAGATGTGAATATTTACATATAATGTGCATCACAGTTAGTTTGTTAAACACACTGCACTGGTTTTCACAAACGTACCCAGAGCATAATTCAAAAGATGTACACAGAGAAACAGCTTTATACTAGTAACCTACCGACGTTTTGAGGTGCTTTCCTTAGCACCTTTTAATGATTTTTGCATTTTCTAGAAAACACGTGAGATGTTTTCAAAAATGTATATCAAATGTGACATTATTTCATTGCGAGCACTGCTCTGATTTCCCAGCAACAGGTAGACAACTATTTTACCTAAATATGCATGGACCCTAAGGTCCATGGAATATGCTACATGGTGGTCATGATGGTAGGGTCCATGATGATATAGAACAAATGTATTGACAAGGTTCATGTGTAACTAGGTAATCATTTTTGTACAGAGATCTCATGAAATATATTTTCCATGACAAACTTCAACGTTTGAACAAGCTCAGGCGACGTGTTTTAGGAGCTTTACAATGTCACCTCTGATACGAGCCTTGATACGTGAAATCCTTCCATTAATAGTGCCGTTTTCTTGGAATGTGTACATTAAGAAACATAACACTTTATAAAAATCAATTACTACTAGTAAAACGAGCTGTTAACTTATTAACCTTGTAAATTAATGTTCTTAAAATGAAATGATCTTTTTGACGTCTATTATTCTTAGAGTGCGGTGACACGGAGGACATTCTCACACAGGGAGAACACCCACATCTCACATCTTGGGTTGCTATGGGAAATCACATGTTACTTGGGAATGGCGGAGGGGCTGGAAACTCGACAAAATCTGATGAATTACTTTGCGTGAGGCTTCGTCCCTTGGGAAATGGACGAGATGTGTTGGAGTAGACATGCTGTGGTCTGATGGGTTCCTCATAGTAGTCATCTAAACCAGCTGCCTCGTACTTTATCTCATAGGAAGAGGTCGAGATGGCACCACTGCCAGCTTGTTCCTTGAGCGCCATCCGTCTATCAGCATCGTCACCGGTTCCAATCTTGCCAATGTCACAGTGAGCATTACTGACCTCGTCCATTGCCTGATATACATGATGTAGCCGTTCATCAGATGCTGATATGTTGGTGTCAACATGCTCTAATTGGGTCGACGTGTTCGGCGTTGGCAAATCACCAGTACCAACGATCGTACACTCGCGTTTGATCTGTCCACTTGCCTGCCGTATTCCCATCGAACCATGAGCCTGAGATGGCGGGTACGATGGTGAGGAGGTTGAGTCAGAAGCATCATGATCCCGCTGTGAGTCCAAGACGAGAAGAGCACCCATAGATACAGGGTTAGCACGCTGGGGGTTGTGAGTGCACCCTCGGTATTTCTTTCAAAGGAAATAGATCAATCCACATGTGATGATATTTAGTGCAAGGCTACATGCACACACAACTGTTACAATTATTAACGCCTGTCTACTGATCGGAGTTAAAGTAAGTGTTGCGTTTTCTTCAGTATCATCAGACAGGGGTTTGGTGGTTAATTTTCCACGGGCGAAAGGACACGTTTGAGAGTGATGTGATTGCCATGACTGTGCTATTCAAGTTGATAACATTCTGATCCATATTCATGTCAGTTTGTGTTGTTTCCGGTGGACTGGTCGTCAAACCCCTCTCTGAAATCGTAACGGTTACAGACAGAAGTTTACAACTCAAACGTGTGAATTTGAGCACGTACACCAGATTATAAATGCCAGAATCACCTACATCGGTATTCACGATGCTCATATCGAACGTCATATTGAACAACGGTGGCGTAATCCACTCACCAAACGTTATAAAATGATACCGTTGGTTTTCTGGATGATTTTGGGAACAAGATTCTAAACTGCAGCTCACTAGCCATTGGCTGCACCTCATCCATCGTACCTCGCGATCGTTAAAGAAGGGAAGCTCCTTTGTATAGTGTAACGTCACATTCTCTCCAGCTACTACGCTGATTTCCTTTTCGTTTGGATCTCCATCACAAAAATCAAAAGCGTTTAAGGGTGACAATAAGCCTAAAAGGAAAACGCTTACGAGCAGAGTAATCGAGGACATTGTGATCTGAGATCCTATCCAAGTCACTGAATGTCTGTAAGTCAATACTAGTCTCCCTGTCGTAATTACTAATGCGTAGACGATTTAACGGCAATTCGGCTTTTGACGAACCTTGTCAAAGTAAGATCGGTTCATTGCCAGTAAAGAAACAAGATGTACGCCAAAGCAGTTCCAAACAAGGCTTAGCCAATCACGTTTTTTGTTCATCGCTTATTGGCTGATACTTGTCATGTGATATTGGTATCTGATAGTGTCCACCGTTACCTTCCTGTTGACGATCAAGCTATTAGTACGCTGGCAAGTTTCTCAAACAACGGGAGAGGGGGTTATAATGATTAGATATTTGTTAAAACAACAAATATGGACCGGACACTGCTTTTCCTGTTTGTGTCTTTTTATTAACTCGTTACCGACCGTCTAGTATGGTATCCGTAAAACATCATAACAAAAGAACACTTACGATACTACAATCCTCCTCACATTGGATTGAATGTTAAGCCTTTAAACATTGTAAATACAAATGTACAGTGTAACTGAGGAGCTACTGAATGTTATAATGGACTCCTTAACTGCTATACTGCTCTTACCATGTTCAATGGCCAAAACACAATTTTTTCTCTTTTTTTTGTTATAAACATAAAATCACTTTTGAAATAAACCAAGATTACTGATCAAAACATTCAACTTGTTTTGTTTTGTTTTGTTTTTGTTTTGTTAACTTCTTTTGGTTTACTGAGCTGTGTTTTCTACCTTTAAATCTCAATACCAATACATAATGCAAATTCAACTTTATGCAAATGCCTGTATGTGAACACTATCAATCAAGTTTCTTTCAAAACCTCAAAATATAACATATCACCAAAAATTTGTCAGTTTCATTTTCATTTTCTTCATTATAACATAAAACAACTGGGTTTTTCTTTCGCTTTCATTTTCTTCATCATAAGATAAAACAACTGTCATCATAAGATAAAACACTCATAGTCATTCCTTTTTGTCCTTTTCTTTTTTTTTTTGTACACAAAGCTAAAAAGAAAAGAAAAATGGTCAAAATTATACTTCACAGATATTTGTCACCCTGTCTACTTGCAAAACACAAATACAATTCTGTGTCATTTTGAATTTTGAAAAGTAACCCTTAAAATGTGGGCACTGTAAATATTAAACTGGTTAGCATATTATCAGTTTACAGGTAAAACAACAGAATATGGGTACTCCTTTAAAAATGTATTGTGCAATATGAAGAGTGGTTTGTCGTCATCACATGAGTGAACTAACATCCAGAGGGTACAATAACTTTGAATAATGAAACAAGGAAGCTTATATGGTCGTTTCATACTCATCTTAACATCAACTCAGAGAGATGCATAACTCTTCAGACAATATACATGTACTGCCAATTATAACATTTGTACAAAAATATGTGAAGGCAATTAACAAAACTCGTTATGTGTCTGCCATTTTTAGACACTTTCAAAAATTATCAAAAGAAACAAATGGAATATGCATTAAAATGCACCGTTGTCTTCTTATCAATTTTCTTGTTCTTTTTTCGCGTCATCAGGTAAGCGTTATGTTACTTTTGATTGGAATGTGTACTCAGTCATGGTACAAAATCACGAAAACGTAACGGAGGACGGCGCTCACGACGCGGATTGCGCCGTGGTACAGCAGGCTGCGAATGTCCTGCTTGCATTGGGACATTGTGTGCATTCGGAGGAAAATGAGTCTCCATGTCATCATCATCATCATCATCATAGCGATTGGAAGGGATCGGACCGCTATACAACTTGTATCGCGAACAGTTGCGTGTGATGTAATGATTGCCATGACGAACGGTAATGCGAGATCCACGCTTTCTCACAACTTTGTATGGCTGCGGAAGATATGGCGACTGGTGCTTTGGGACCATTCCATCCCTACGAACAAGCACAGTATCGCCAACAGCGATTGGTGATGGTTGGGTTTTTCCGCGACTGTCTGCATAGCTTTTCATGCTCTGTTTCTTGTTTCTATCGCGATCGCGAACAGAAGCATCGAGGTCTTTGTGATGTTAGTGAGATGGCACTTCTGGAAGACGCGTGCGTAGCGGTCGTCCAAAAAGAAGGGTCGCTGGGGGAACCCCTGTAGTAGAGTGTGGTGTCGCACGATAGTTGCGCAAGAACTTGAATATTTCTTGCTTCCAACACTTGCGCTCTGCGATGGCACAGCGATAGACTTTCTTGAGTGTTTTCATGAACCTTTCAACCTCACCGTTAGCTTGAGGCCAACGCGGTGTAACCTTCCTATGCCTGAATCCCAGGTAGTTGGCAAACTGATTGAATTCCGCACCATTAAATGGTGGGCCGTTGTCGGTACGGACCACAGTAGGAACTCCAAAGCCTGAGAAGATTCGGTCAAGTTTCGGAATGACCTGACTTGCTGCAGTAGAGGAGACAATCTCTACTTCGACAAAACGCGAGTAATCATCAATGACTACCAACATGTGATCACCGCTAGGTAGGTCGGCAAAGTCTACGCTAACCTCTGTCCAAGGCTGTTGCGGAAGCTCCGTCATTCTAAGTGGTTCTTTGGCGTGCTCAACGATATTCATCTGACAGGACAGACAATCACGAACTGTGTGTTCAGTCATACGATCAATGGAAGGGAACCACACCTTCTCACGCAAAAGAGCCTTTGTCTTAGTTATGCCCTGGTGGCCCTCATGTGCTATGTCGATGATACGCTGCCTAAGCGAACCCGGAATGACGATACGATGATCGCGTAAGAGCATGGTTTTGCCATCCGATACAGTGAGTTGATCGCGTACTTCATG